>UESW01002626.1:54470-155396 GCA_900491605.1 Calamus simplicifolius | reverse complement strand
TATACATTAAAGAATATAAAATATTAAATATTAATTATAAAAATAATCAATTATATAAAATTATATAAAGCGATATGAATAAAATTTTAAACAAATAAAATTTAAATATATTTTATTTTTATATTAAATAATTAATTATGAATGATAATCAAAGCGGTATATATTGCTTAGCAAATATTATTAGTACTATTATTATTATTATTTCTTTTCCTTTACCGGATAAGCTCTAATCCTTGTCTTTAATTGGGATGGGATGGGATGGAAGAAGTTCGATGGTAGCGCCGACGCCCCTACGGAATGTTGCCTCACCATCTCACCATTCTTTTAATCATCATCGTCCCATCTGACGAACGACAAGAGGGGCTTTCTGATTTGTGGCATCAAGATTCGTGATGGAGATTGGATCATCAAGAAAAACCGGACCACGTTGCTCATTGGACCGCTACAACCCCTTCCTCTTTCCACCTTCCGTCCCCGGTCCGCCGGGGCAATCCCTTTATAGCCAGCATTTCTTCTATTTTCGATATAATTTTGTACCTCTCTGTCTCTGGGCTCTCGACCACCAAATCCAAGGCCCCCCTACAAATTATAAACCCCATCTGCCCTTCGTTTCCAAGAAATCTCGACAGAATCCTCCCTCCACTCGCCGGCGCCGCGATGATGGCCTCCGCCCGGCCCCGTCCCTGCTCCCCATATCCAGTCCCCAGTCCAGCGGCGCCGCCCCCTCCTCAGGCGCCTCCGGCGGCGCTGCTCCGATCGCCACCCCTGCCTTCCGCCTCTTCCTCTCCCGCCTCTCCGATTCCGTCCGCCGTTCCCTCTCTAACCGTCGCCCCTGGTCGGAACTCCTCGACCGCTCCGCCTTCTCCCGCCCAGAATCCCTCTCCGATGCCGCCTCCCGCTTCCGCAAGAACCTCGCCTACTTCCGCGTCAACTACGTCGCCCTCCTCGCGGCCATCCTCGCCCTCTCCCTCCTCTTCCACCCTTCTCCCTCCTTGTCCTCTTGGGCCTCCTTGCAGCCTGGTGCTTCCTCTACTTCTTTCGTCCTGCCGATCCCCCCTCGTCCTTTCGGCCGCCCCTTCTCCGATCGCGAGACCCTCGGCGCCCTCGTCCTCCTCTCTGTCTTCGTCATCTTCCTCACCTCCGTCGGATCCCTCCTTATCTCAGCCCTCTTGGTCGGCGCTACCATCGTCTGTGCCCACGGCGCTTTCCGCGTGCCTGAGGACCTCTTCCTCGACGACCAGGATCCCGGTGGCGCCGCCGTGGGGTTTCTTTCCTTCCTCGGTGGCGCCGCCTCCTCTGCCGCCGCCGCCGCCGGCCCTGCCGTCGCTGCCCGCGTCTGATGATGATGTCGATCTTGCGGTGAGGCTGTGAGCCGCGCCCCCCCCACCCCTTTGGCCTTTTTTTCCTCTCGTTACCTTTCTTTCTTTGTAGGAGAAGAAAATAACCATCCATCTAGGGTTTGTTTGTGTCTTGTTCTTTGATTACCATATTATACACAAATCGGAATGCAAAATTCTGGAATCTTGTAATTTTTAGTGATGAGTGCTTACAATTTGTTTCCTCTCCTGGATCTGTCCATTCGCTGACATAATCTTGTATGTTCTTTAATATCCGTATATATTTTTTCATTTAGAATGGTTTCTCTGCTGTGATGTTTTGGTTTGATCTGGCTGTTATTGTTCAAGGCCAATTTGTTGTCTCCTATCCTTAGATCACTCCGTCTGTTGAAAGAATCTTATATGATCTTTAATGTACGTATTTATATTTTTTTCATTTACAATGGTTTCCCTGATATGATGTTTTGGTTTGATGTGGTTGTTTTTGTTCAAGGTGAGATTAGATTTGGGTGTTATTTGCCTTATGTTTTTCTTGTCTTTCCATGAGGGTATGATCTGATCTGGTGATATTGTGAAGTGATAGATGCTTAAATCCGCTCATCAGTAGCTACAGGTTTCAGATCTGGAATAAATCGCTATAAGTTCATAGTTGGCAACAATTTTCTCAAGGAATTAGAAAAATTGCTCTATTTTATAGAATCTATTTTTCGTTTAATTCTATTCTTGGTTACTTGCAATGTAAATGATAATGGTTGTAGGTATGTGAGAATTTAATTAGTGTGAAAATTATTTGGAGAAGTAGCTAATGAGTTTTTTTTTTTTTTTTGTTTCCTTGCTACAAACTGTGTTCTGCTTTCGCTTTTGGTGTATGTATCATGAAGTTTGAGGGGATACATTGCAATTCATGACCGGCTTGCTAGTTTTTTGTCCTGAGATGTTACGAGATTCAGTTGTTTTAGTCCTTCTTTTCTTTTAATGATGAAAAGTTGATGACCAGTAGTTTGTGATGTTGGTCTAACAGGGACCAAGGTTTTCCTCATACTTGTTATTCTTGGATTGGGAAAGAGATGTACATAGATGCTCGATGGCACTACCTTCTGGATATCTTAGCTAAATTGGTCTCGATGCATGTTTTATTTTATCATCATTAGCATTTGGGACTGATTTATGACTAGTTCTGGGCCTTTTGCAACACAATAAGAGATTCAGTGTTATTTCTGTTACGCAAAAATATTATATCTGTCTTCATAACTGCTATATAAGTTTGTACTTGGAAAAAATGGATTATACTTGTTTTCATAATTAGCTATATAAAGTTGGACTTGGAAAGTATATGGGGAACTAAAATGTGTTCATGTTGTCAAGTCATGGGATTTTGTTTTGCTTGGAGGTTGGGAATGATGATTCAGTTGAATAGGATTAGAATTCAGATTTCAAGCAGATTATCTAAATCAGTGATTCAATCCTCAGTAGGATAAGGGTCATCTTGGCCATCTCATTCCGATCTATCTCGGCCATAATATATGATAATATCAATTTTAAATAAATTTAATTTATCATAAAAATATAACTTTGAATTTTAAATATGTTTGAAAATCAAATAAAATATAAAAACTTTACAAATAATTTTTTTAAAGAATAAAGCATCTCAAACAAGTATCGGGATTGGGTTTAGGATCTGAATGGTATAGAATGCGAGGTGTCTTATTTTGGATAAAATTAGGATGCTTTTATCCCATAAGATTTGAAATATTAATCTAAACTAGTAGTAGGCATTTTTTTTTTCTTGTTTGACAAACTAAACATTGGTTGTGGATAAGGTGACTGATGTCATAACCTTTTGACTTAAGAGTAAATTATTGTGTTATGTTGCTGTGATTGTTCTAGTTTGTTTCCAATGAATGAATTAATATTTGTTGAAGAAAAGAAGTTTTTATGGTTCTAAACATTTGGTGTTGATTCGAATTTCAGACTTAGTGTTAATTATTGAATCAAATTTGAGCAATGGAGAAGAAATACTGCTTGTTTTCTGTCACGTGCTTTCATGCATATGAAGGTATATATAGAGGCTTATTCTTTTGGCACTTATTCATTTTGAGTGCCTTCATTATTATTTTCATCCCTCTTAACTTATGTAATTGTGGCATAAAATTTTTATCAACATAATGTGGTTCCTACATATCAATTTTTAGTAATTAATTGAGCCGGCACCACAACAATCATATTTTCAATGACTAGAGTTTAACAATGTCTATCAATTACATCTGTGATTTGACTAGGTCATGCAACAGATGAAAGAAAACTACTATTTAGTTGTAATTGAAAAAAAAAGGTTCATTGTGCCTCACAATATTATACCAACAAGTTTAATGCCTTCTATATAAGAAAATTGAGGCTGCAATATAGAAAGGCAATCTTATTGATGATTCCATTTCTGCTACATCCAAAGTCTATTCTTTCATTTCTTTCTTATATTGAAAGAAACTTGTGGATTTATAGGCAACATAAAGCCAATCTATTCTTGCCAGATCTGCCTTTTGGGGATGAACTTAATATCATCTGTTGATTTTACACAACACAGTGTAATGAATTTTGATATTGTGTCCTTTGAAGTTGTCATTGCAGACTTTTAATTAGTTATGTGATTTTGAATCTGTAATAAAAGACAATTTGTTTGTTGAAGATCTGGAGAGTGGTATTTGCATAATGTTTGCACAGATGAATTTTAATTTGGTATCATTATTCTAATTCCATCATAAATGTGCTTAAGGTTGGTCTGAAAGAGTTTATGGTGTTGATATTGGGAGTGAATTTTATTGAGATTTACCATAAAATTTTGAGGTGTTGGGAGTGTATTTGATTGAGATTTGCCATAAAGTTTTTGAGCTTTCTTCTTTGTTAGTTTTCTCCTTGGAATCCATTAAATTCTTGAAGTATGAACTAAAATCTTATTTGGTGGTTGCATCTCTGCCTCATTTATCAATAATGCATTGCATTTGTCATTTCTACTATGTAAAATTTCTTATTTGCGTACCCATTATATAGAATATGGGTTTTCCTCATATGGTAAAATTGATGCAATGGCTTATACTCTCTTTATGTTCAAACTTGTACAATCTTCATTTTTTTTTCCATCATGGAGCATTGGTAGCTAAGATACAGTATTCATATATAGGCATAATCTTAACCTATTGGGTCTAGAACAACGGAACTGTGTTAAAATCTAATGATTTTGTGGATAAATTTGGAGGCCTTTGAGTCAGCGGTGTCAAAAGGGGCCGACAAGAAA
The DNA here is from genome assembly GCA_900491605.1 of Calamus simplicifolius. NCBI lineage: Eukaryota > Viridiplantae > Streptophyta > Magnoliopsida > Arecales > Arecaceae > Calamus > Calamus simplicifolius. The sequence continues at coordinate 150,770 of UESW01002626.1, read as the reverse complement.
AGATGAAGAATTATGAACAGAAAATTACAAGTTTTGGTGGGTCTTGAAGTTGTGAATTGGCAACATGCTTCTAACATCTGGTCATCAAATTGATCCAGTGTTGAATGAGTTTTGATTTTGTGCATGGTCATACAAGTCCACCTTTTGATTTTGTGAGTTTTATCCATTGGTGTACATTTTTTTGTATGGAAGAAGGAAGCGAACTATTTGAAATGTTGCTTGCAGTAGCTTTTAAGGTATCAGTTCCAGAGTCAAGATATATGGTAGAAATGCTTTTCCTCCACAATATAATGGCAGCTGGCAGCCCTGTTCTAGTTCAAAAAGGCTCAAGCTGTCAATCAAATGGTAGGATTATAGGTTCTTTTTTTTTTTTTCCCCCAAGCCATAAGAGAGAGGACTATCTGCTCGCATGCCACTTGTTTTTGCAATGCATAACTTGAAGATCAATAATCGCATCATTATCTACCTTTTCTGCTTTATAGGTTCTGCATAACTATGACAATAACAATGGAGTGTTTAATGTATTTTTATTTTTACAGTAGCATCCAACTTCATGTGGTCCCACAAAATTGTATGAGCACAGTAATATTTTTTTCTTTTCTTATGTGATTTGTTTTTGCTCTTTCTTTCTCTTGCCCCGGTTTTGTTCTTATACATATTATCTTAGCCAACTAATTCAGAAAGCCAGTATGACCACATTAACCATTGTGATGATTTTTTGCATAATCAGTGAAACAATTAAGAAACATTATGATGGTTTTCTTTCATAATCAGTGAAAAAAAATAAAAGCAGATAAGAATTTCAACATGGTTTATTTCAAATAGAGTGCCAAAAGTTCATACTTGGTGTATGAAGATTTGGTGCTTGTTCTATATCAAGGACTTATTGAGTGCCATTCTTGTGCTATGTCAGTAGCAGCATGGTATGGTAACGTTTTGTGCTTGCCGTGTGCTGGGGGATCCAAAAAACATAGTTTAGCATCATTTCTTTCTAGGAGGCATGAACCAATGCAATTTGGCATGCACGCTGCAGTGGTACAAGCCACTGTACTGTGCTTATCTTCGATTGTTGAGATACATGAATATGCTTCCTTTTTTTTTTTGAATCCTTTCATTGCCAAAATCCAAGTGGAAATTGTGGTGTTTATCATTTACAATTGTTTCTATTTTAGGGTGGTTGCATGCAACTATAGAAGAATGCGGATAAATAAATTAAGATACGGATGGGTTGTGTTATAAAAATACAAAAATTGGTTGAAGATCATTGTTAACAACTAGAATACTGAATATGGTTGTTATGGAAAGTCTAGTTTGTCGAATTTATCGCAGAAACCGTAGTTTTGCTGAACTAGTTTAGTTAGAAGCTACTTCATGATTGAAAAGGGTTGCGTGTTAGTGGAGAGGGGATCACTTTCGCTGTTAAATCTGAACAAGATTAATTGCTGCTTCCTATTTGTTGCTCGACCGACTGAACTTTTGGCGAGTGATGTTAGGAGACTGACATAAATTATACTGTGAAATCTAAGCGGTCTTGGTCTTTTTATCTGAATGAATATTTAATAGATAGTGTTGCTGTTGAAATCTGTCTTTCGGCTCGGGCGCGATCGGGCTGCAGCATGGGCTTCCTCCTCGACGGACCTGCAAGATAGTCCTCACGCGAGAGGCGTTGGGGTGGTCCTCTGCGGAAGACTCTCCGATGCTCAAGTCAGTGGAGACCAGCAATCAATAAATATGGAGAGAAGGATCCCTTAGGAAGAGTTCCTCTGAGCTCTTGTGGAAGCTTTCATGGCGGAGTGTGAGAACTGCGAATGAAAAATGGGCGTAGAATAGCCGTACCTGAGAGGCTTGAGGGTGGTAGTATTTATAGGCGGTCACCTGACTTTTTGGACGTGCTTGGATGAGGTTTGAAAGTTGTTGGGATTCGAAACGGATTCGAATCAGGTTGTTACAGGGTCGGTAGGATCCATATATGGTTAGTTAGAGGATCGACGGCTGGGAGGCGGGGAGTGCTGGAGACTCAATGGCTGCGTGGTCCCTAGGCCATTATTGTAGGTTCTAGGCCACGTCTTATATGATTCCTTATTTGGAATCTTATTTTGTTACAGTGAATTTGAACTCTCTCGCGCCAGATTTCGTAGAGGTGTTTTGAACTGTGGTTCAGTCATCATGGCTGGCGGAGGCTCAGTGGAGGTAGGTACCGAGGCACAAGGGGCTAACGTGACAGCCATAAATGCCTTAATGCATGAAAGAAAATAAGGCATTGAATGCCTTAAAGCAGGTGGATATACGTGGCCTTTATGAGGTCATAAATGCCTTGATGCAAAAGACATAGCGTGGTTGCAGAGGCCGAGGTATGTTGGCCGAGCTATGCCGAAGCTGACCGAGGCTGAGGCTGGCCGAGCTATGCTGAAGCTGGCTAAGGCTAGGGTTGGCCAAGCTATGCTGGCCGAGCTATGCTGAAGCTGGCTGAGGTTGGCCGAGCTATGTTGGCCGAGCTATGCTAAAGCTGGCTGAGGCTGAGGTTGGCCGAACTATGTTGGCCGAGCTATGCTGAAGCTGGCTGAGGCTGAGGCTGGCCGAGCTATGCTGGCCGAGCTATGTTGGCCGAGCTATGCTGAAGCTGGCTAAGGCTGGCCGAGCTATGCTGGCCGAGCTATGCTTTCTCCTTTCTTTTTATTCCATTAAATGCTGGCCAAGTCATTATGACCATTTCTGCACCATTAAATGCTCCAGCTTATTGATTTGACTGCCGGATATTAATGAGGGCCCTTAGGAGAACTGACGTGGCCCTTTTTTCCTCCCTTTTTTTCCTCTTGTTCTCTTTCTTCATTATGAGGAGACTCTTGTTACTAGAATGTCGTGCTAGCAGGCCAGCTGGCAAGCAGGGCATTTAGACTGGGCGCGACCCTATCGCCGATGTGAGTGGTCAATAATGCAATGACAATTTTACCCTTCATCACATGCCCCCCACTCCTTAGTCCGAAGTGTAATTTCGGATATAGGGAGTAGAATTCTGGAGCAATCTTATTTAGGGGACGTGTCATTCGATCCTCTGTAGAGAAAGTGTTTATCTCTGTATAGGTTAGAGAAAGGCCTGGGCGGCCCTCTTGCTGAAGTAAAATAAGGTGCTTTAGTTGCACTAGAGTGTCCGAAAAATTATCCGGCTGGGACGAAGCTTTAGTGCTGTATCACTCGGATTGGCCGAGGCTGCAGAAATATATCACTCAGTCTTCGGTCGAGGCTTTTGATAATAAGAGATGCACTCCGGCTTTGGCCGGGCTTTTGAAGATCAATAAGAAATTCCCTCCGGCTTTAGCCGAGGGTTCCGACATGTCAGTTGGTCTTGGCCGAGGTTTCTATTAATAGGTGATGCCCTTCAGCTCTGGCCGAGGCTTTTGATAATAAGAGATGCACTCCGGCTCTGGCCGGGGCTTTCGATGATAAGAGATGCACTTCGGCTCTGGCCGGGGATTTTGATGATAAGAGATGCACTCCGGCTCTGGTCGGGACTTTTTATGACCTGCTTCTTATTGTAATTTATGGATGAATTTATTACTCGGTTGTTGCCGAGCCTTCAGAAATATATCACTCGGTCTTTGGCCGATGCTCTGAAAATTTATTACTCGGTTGTTACCGAGCCTTTAGAAATATATTACTCGGTTGTTGCCGAGCCTTCCCAAGATGCTACTCGGTTGTAACTGAGGCTTCCAAATAATAAATTACTCGGTGTTGCCGAGCCTTCCAAGATGTTACTCGGTTGTAACCGAGGCTTCAAATAATAAATTACTCGGTGTTGCCGAGCCTTCCAAGGTGCTACTCGGTTGTAAACGAGGCTTTCAAATAATAAATTACTCGGTATTGCCGGGCCTTCCAAGGTGCTATTCGGTTGTAACCGAGGCTGTCAAATATTAATTGCTACTCGGTTGTAACCTTCCCAAGATGCTGCTCGGCTGTAACCGAGGCTTCCAAACATGCCACTTGGTTATAACCGAGGCTTCCAAATAAATTACTCGGTATTGCCGAGCTTTCAAATAATAAATTACTCGGTGTTGCCGAGCCTTCCCAAGATTCTACTCGGTTGTAACGGAGGCTTCCAAATATTAATTGTTACTCGGTTGTGACCGAGGCTTCAAATAATAAATTACTCGGTGTTGCCGAGCCTTCAAATAATAAATTACTCGGTGTTGCCGAGCCTTCAAAGATGCTACTCGATTGTAACCGAGGCTTCCAAATAATAAATTACTCGGTGTTTCCGAGCCTTCAAATAATTACTCGATGTTTCCGAGCCTTAAAGATTATATTTTACTTGGCGCTGCCAAGGTTTGGAGACCGTTACTCGGTTGTAGCCGAGCCTTCAAGATTATATTTTACTTGGCGCTGCCAAGGTTCGGAGACCGTTACTCGGTTCTAGCCGAGCCTTCAAGATTATATTTTACTTGGCGCTGCTAAGGTTCGGAGACCGTTACTCGGTTGTAGCCAAGCCTTCAAATAATAAATTACTCGGTATTGCCGAGCCTTCAAAGATGCTACTCGGTTGTAACCGAGGCTTTCAATATTAATTGCTACTCGGTTGTGACCGAGGCTTCAAATAATAAATTACTCGGTGTTGCCGAGCCTTCAAATAATAAATTACTCGGTGTTGCCGAGCCTTCAAAGATGCTACTCGGTTGTAACCGAGGCTTCCAAATAATAAATTACTCGGTGTTTCCGAGCCTTCAAATAATTACTCGGTGTTTTCGAGCCTTCAAGATTATATTTTACTTGCACCGCCAAGGTTCGGAGACCATTACTCAGTTGTAGCCAAGCCTTCAAATAATAAATTACTCGGTGTTGCCGAGCCTTCAAAGATGCTACTCGGTTGTAACCGAGGCTTCCAAATATTAATTGCTACTCGGTTGTGACCGAGGCTTCAAATAATAAATTACTCGATGTTGCCGAGCCTTCAAAGATGGTACTCGGTTGTAATCGAGGCTTCCAAATAATAAATTACTCGGTGTTTCCGAGCCTTCAAATAATTATTCGGTGTTTCCGAGCCTTCAAGATTATATTTTACTTGGCGCTGCCAAGGTTCGGAGACCGTTACTCGGTTGTAGCCGAGCCTTCAAGATTATATTTTACTTGGCGCTGCCAAGGTTCGGAGACCGTTACTCGGTTGTAGCCGAGCCTTCAAGATTATATTTTATTTGGCGCTGCCAAGGTTCGGAGACCGTTACTCAGTTGTAGCCGAGCCTTCAGATTATATTTTACTTGGCGCTGCCAAGGTTTGGAGACCGTTACTCGGTTGTTACCAAGCATTCAAATTAAAAATTACTCGGTGTTGCTGAGCCTTCAAAGATGCTACTCGGTTGTAACCGAGGCTTTCAAATATTAATTGCTACTCGGTTGTGACCGAGGCTTCAAATAATAAATTACTCGGTGTTGCCGAGCCTTCAAATAATAAATTACTCGGTATTGCCGAGCCTTCAAAGATACTACTCGGTTGTAACCGAGGCTTCCAAATAATAAATTACTCTGTGTTTTCGAGCCTTCAAGATTATTTTACTTAGCGCCGCCAAGGTTCGGAGACCGTTATTCGGTTGTAGCCAAGCCTTCAAATAATAAATTACTAGGTGTTGCCGAGCCTTCAAAGATGCTACTCGGTTGTAACCGAGGCTTCCAAATATTAATTGCTACTCGGTTGTGATCGAGGCTTCAAATAATAAATTACTCGGTGTTGCCGAGCCTTCAAAGATGCTACTCGGTTGTAATCGAGGCTTCCAAATAATAAATTACTTTCAAATAATAAATTACTCTATGTTTCCGAGCCTTCAAATAATTACTCGGTGTTCCGAGCCTTCAAGATTATATTTTACTTGGCGCTGCCATGGTTCGGAGACCGTTACTCGGTTGTAGCCGAGCCTTCAAGATTATATTTTACTTGGCGCTGCCAAGGTTCGGAGACCGTTACTCGGTTGTAGCCGAGCCTTCAAGATTATATTTTACTTGGCGCTGCCAAGGTTCAGAGATTTATTGCTCGGCCCAGCCGAGGTTAAGAGATTTATTGCTCGGCCCAGCCGAGGTTAAGAGATTTGTTGCTCGGCCCAGCCGAGGTTCGGAGATTTGTTGCTCGGCCTAGCCGAGGTTCGGAGATTTCCTGCTTAAATAGATAACTCGGTCGTGCCGAGGATCAGCAAGTGGCATCCGTTTTTTCATTATGATTTTTGGAGAAGTGATTGTGGTGACCATGCCATAAATCATAAAAGCAATATGCCAATAAAAAAAATTAACGAGGCGGGCCCGTAGAAGGCGTACCCTACTGATGATATCTGCGGAGGTTGTCTGAATTCCACGTCCGAGGAATGGATTTCATTCAGATCCTGGAGCTTGTAGGTGCCAGGTCCGCTGACTTCCGTCACTTGATAGGGGCCTTCCTAGTTCGGAGCCAGCTTTCCTTGCTTCAGCGGTTTGGAGACGGATGCTCTCCAGAGGACAAGATCACCGTACGAGAAAGATTTTCTTTGACTCTGGAGGCGTGATAGCACCCGCGGAGAGGGAAGTCCTATCTCCACGGGGATGATAGCTTCCGCACGAAGGCCATTCGGAACGGGTCCTGCATGTGCGAACTCTCTGGGTGGTGCGGTAAGCCCACTGGCTGAGGCTGAAGCTGGCCGTCGGACTTCTGTGAAGCATGGAGTCAAGAACTCCTTGTCTTGGCTTTATGACGCCATCCTTCCTCACGCAAAAGGTGCCTAGGGGGCAACGCGGCAGCCATAAATGCCTTAATGATGGAGGGAGATAAGGCATTAAATGCCTTAAAGCAGTAGATGCACATGGCCTTTATGAGGCCATAAATGCCTTGGTGCGCATAGCGCGGCTATGGAAGCCGATCTGTTGTGCCAAGGCAGAGAGAAGGCAGAGACGGCATCGAGTCGTGGCAAGAGGACATCAGAGAGATGGATCGGGCCTGCCGAGATCTGGGGAGATCCTTGTTGCAGCCCCCTTGCGGGACTGGTCTGGCCTCCTTAGGTCGACATGGGGGGTCCGCAACTCCATGCAGACAGAAGAAGAAGTGGCTGGAGAAAGAGGAGCTGCAGCCTCTTCGGGGAGGCATGGAGCAGGGGCAGCTATAACTGGATGGGGAGCTGTAAGGCGCTTCTGAACCAGATGGGTCAGGGCCTGGACCTGCTGGACCAGTGTGGCGAACGGGTCCTGGGTCACTGGGACAGCTGGTGGCGACGGAGTCTCAGCTGGTGGTGGCGGCGGCGCCACGGTGCTCACTGGATCAGGTCTCTGGGAGGCGACCTGGTCTTGGGCTTCAGAAGTTGCCCTTCTCCGATTAGCCATTGAAGGTTCTCTTCCAGATCGAGATCCTTGTCTCCTTTCTTCAAGTTTAATGGGACTTGAGGCCCTTCCTCTAGCACCAATCTGTTGCTGCTGAAATCTGTCCTCCGGCTCGGACGCAATCGGGCTGCAGCGTGGGCTCTCCTCCTGCAAGACAGTCCTCACGCGAGAGGCGTTGGGGGTGGCCCTCTGCGGAAGACCCTCCGACGCTCAAGTCAGTGAGACCAGCAATCAACAAATATGGGGAGAAGGATCCCTCAGGAAGAGTTTCTTCGAGCTCTTGTGGGAGCTTTCATGGCGGAGTGTGAGAACTGCGAATGAAAAATGGCGTAGAATAGCCGTACCTGAGAGGCTTGAGGGTGGTAGTATTTATAGGCGGTCACCTGACTTTTTGGACGTGCTTGGATGAGGTCTGAAAGTTGTTGGGATTCGAAACGGATTCGAATCAGGTTGTTACAGGGCCAGTAGGATCCGTATATGATTAGTTAGAGGATCGACGGTTGGGAGGCGGGGAGAGCTGGCCGATGGCTCGAGACTCAATGGCTGCGTGGTCCCTAGGCCACTATTGTAGGTCCTAGGCCACGTCTTGGTATAATTCCTTATTTGGAATCTTATTTTGTTACGGTGAATTTGAACTCTCCCGCGCCAGATTCCGCAGAGGTGTTTTGAACTGTGGTTCAGTCATCATGACTGGCGGAGGCTCGGCGGAGGTAAAGGCACAAGGGACTAACGTGGCAGCCATAAATGCCTTAATGCATGGAAGAAAATAAGGCATTGAATGCCTTAAAGCAGTGGATATACGTGGCCTTTATGAGGTCATAAATGCCTTGATGCAAAAGACATAGCGTGGTTGCGGAGGCCGAGGTATGTTGGCCGAGCTATGCCGAAGCTGGCGGAGGCTAGCCGAGCTATGCCCGAGCTATGTTGGCCGAGCTATGATAAGCTGGCTGAGGCTGAGGCTGGCCGAGCTATGTTGGCCGAGCTATGCTGAAGCTGGCTGAGGCTGAGGTTGGCCGAGCTATGCTGGCCGAGCTATGCTGAAGCTGGCTGGGGCTGAGGCTGGCCGAGCTATGCTGGCCGAGCTATGCTGGCCGAGCTATGTTGGCCGAGCTATGCTGAAGCTGGCTGAGGCTGGCCGAGCTATGCTAGCCGAGTTATGCTTTATCCTTTCTTTTTATTCCATTAAATGCTGGCCTAGTCATTATGACATTTCTGCACCATTAAATGCTCCAGCTTATTGATTTGACTGCCGAATATTAATGAGGGGTCCCTCTTGTTCTATTTCTTCATTATGAGGAGACTCTTGTTGCTAGAATGTCACGCTAGCAGACCAGCTGGCAAACAGGGCATTTGGACTAGGCGCGACCCATCGTTGATATGAGTGGTCAACAATGCAATGATGATTTTACCCTTCATAGCAATTGATGATCAGCAAATATCTTGATTTATATTACTGTTACCAGCTGCGGTTCTTTTTGAGTGTGGTCATGTAACTATTATCAAATACGGTTTGCTCTTTGAACTTGGACTTACCAATTGTGGGTCTAGTGTTAAAAAAGAATTGACCTGTAAATTATTTACCATGTCATATGGGTTCTGGATAAATAATACAAAAGACAGTAAAGTGTCTATTATGGATTAGTACTACTCTCTTCCGAACGCTAATAATAATGCGTGGAAAGAGTTTTCATATTTCTTGTCATGTTTTCAGGTTACAGACTTCATACCTAATTCTTAATTTTCAAGTCTCTCTGGGGTTCGGTTCACTTTTGGCATTTTCTATTTGTGGTTGGCAATTTGTTTTGAGTTGTTAAAAATATTTGTTTGCTGAATTACCTCGTTATTTCTTTATATTTAATACTTGTACTCTCAATGGATATATATGCACACAAATCTGGAGAAGTTGTTTGCCAACCTAGGTAGGAATCCAAATTCTAGCGTGGAGTGCGAGGGTTGGTATAATTTATGGGATTGTTGGCGTCTAATTATTATTAGTTTGATTGATACTGAAAAAGTAACTTCATATTTGATTAGATTAAGCGTTTCCATGGTTAACGATTGAAAGTGCTGTGGTCATGGATTAAGAATAAGGAGGATGGTCTTTCCAGGGTTTCCATTGATTTATCTAGGTGAAGGTGATGTGATTGGAGGTTTTCTTAGTGTAATTATTCCAGTGATCCTCATTTTGCGTCGTACTCCATTACTGCATCAAATCGCGATGAAATATTTTAGCTCGAACGAAACAACACAGAATTTGAGGTTGGGTGTGGGAGGGTTCCAATGCAAGCTATTGGTAACAATTCTTAGCAATTATACCGATCTGCTATTGGTTTTTTTGAGACCAAACTTTTGTGGTGATTTGCAGCATTTTTTGGGCCAATCTGCACCGATGTTGGACGCGGGATTCAAATGCAGAATTGTTGGCACCAAATTATCTTCTTCGACCGTCAGCGAGTGTTTGATCACCCTCTTCGGTAAGTTAAGGATCTTTGGCAAGCTTCTCTCGATTGAGAGTCTGTAAGAAGTCACGAGGATCAGTCATTCCGATGAAACCCTTCGATGCTTAAATTAGTGCTCTGACAATAATGATGAACTTGAAAGAAAGCTCAAAAGTCTTAGAGAGATTCTGTGTAAGCATGTGTTTAAGCATCATACCTGATCAAGGGTTCTTCATACCCATTTCATGGATGTTTGCAAGACTGAGGTATAACTACTTGTCAGAGCATGCGTAGTAAGGATAGTAACAATAGGGTTTGCCTCTTTCGTGGCATGTTAAAGTTGGTGGGCTGGGTCTCGTTAGATATTGATGACCGTAGTAGAATTGATAGCTAGGTCTTATCAGATATGAATGACCGTAGCAGAGTTGATGGACTAGGTCCCATCAAATATGGGTGGCCATAGCAGGGTTGGTGGACTCTATCAAATTTGAGCAGTCGTCGGATTCATCTCCCATGTCGCGTTTTCATTGAGATTTTGTATCGGGGAGATTATACGAAAGTTTGAGTGATTGGCTGGGTCGTACAAGTGGTCCCCATAAAGGAATCCCATGCTGGAGGCTCTCCCCGAACGGTCGAGTTGGGGTTCTATCTAGGTGGCTAGCACCCAGGTGGCCAAGTCGGGTCTCACTCAGGTAGCCAACTAGAGGCTCTGCCCAAATGGCCGAGTCGGAGTCCTATCCAGACGGCCGCATGGAGGCTTTGGAGGGGTGATCGTAACCATTGATCAGGCATGACCTTATCAGCTTCATCAGATGATCTCCATCGTTGATTGGTCATGGCTCCATCAGCCCCACCAGATGCCTCCCACTTCTAAGTTGTGCGGCTATGTGTCTTACATCCGCTAAGCGAGAGGAGTATAGAGCCTCACTGTGTCTAGATTCGTGCATCATTAACTGCGAAGTCAGGCACATGCTTCGAAGGCATGGTCCTTTCATATTTAAGGATAAGCATGGAGCATGGTACCGTCGGTATACAACAAGTTACTATTGTGAAATCAAGGATACATCCCTTGGATGGTGAAAAGTGGCATGTCATCATTAGGGTGTTGTCATTAGTGTCCCATTATTAGCCGTAGATCATGCCTCCCCACGCACCGCGGAGCATTGCATCTCGGGCGGTGAGGGGCCGCTTGATGGTTAGGATGCTGCCCTCAATCATGGGCGTCCAGCGGCTGTATGATTGGGCGGGATAATTTGAAAATCAAGTATAAAAGGCCTCCTGCCTCTTTTGCTAAATTTTTATGCTTCCAGTGCCTCTGAGATGGAAACCTCCCTTTCTTTCTTCCTTCTGCTTCCTGAGCTTTCTGGATGCCTTTTCTTTCCATAGGTCAGTCTTCTCAGTCCTTCTGTTCTTCTTCTTCTTCTTCTTCTTCGGTTCTTCGTCTTCTCCCTTGAGTTTAGCTATGGACCCTAGGCTCGTTCGGAAGGGTAAGAGACCCATAGTTTACTCTTCCTTCTCCTCTTCCTCCTTTGAGGATGAGGTTCCTTTGCAGCGGCGTCATAGGGCCAGTGGTATAGCCATCCATGAGCCTTCGGTCGCTCTAGTCCGTCTGGTGCCTCCTCTTGTCGCCACCCCTAGTTTGGCTGGACCGAAGGGCATCTCTTTCACCATGACCCCCATATATGTAGAGAATCTTAGGGCTAGGTATAGGATCCTGGAGGGGATATGGTTATCTACTTTGGGCCTAGCGACAGGGTGACCGTCGATTGTGCCAGAGGTGTTGCCCTATACGAGAAGTTTTTTAGGGCAGCCCTCTGTCTTCCTGTCTACCCTTTTTCATTGCCAGCCTCTTGAAGAGGTATGAGCTTATCCTAGCGCAGTTGGCTCTGAACTCTTCAGGACCATCTGCGCCTTCATCGTCCTCTACCACTATCTTGGTCTTGTGGCCCAGGTTTCTTTATTCCGGGCCATGTACTCCCTCTACCATCACCCTTTCGAAATTGGGTGGTGGATTTTTTCCTTTAGGCCTAGTAGGGTCCTGAAACTCGATCCCCCCTCCATTAAGGGACGAAAATCTCGATTCTTCTATGCCCACATAAGGGGAGTGAGAGCACGATGGGGGAGTCGGACTTGTCCCCGAACAGAATCCGGTGGTAGAATAGAGAGATCGGAAGATCTTTGATCAGTTGCTTTCCTCCCAGGTCCCTCCCTATTGGGACCTTCTATCAAAGAGGAATCTCCAAGAGGCCAGTGTGAGTCTGGCGCCAACCTCGGGTAAGCGCAGGGCTCTTCTTTCTTCTTTGTTTTTTTATCTTTCTCTTTTGATGCTTTTTCTGACCCTTTGTCGTTTGCAGGAATGAGGTTCTCAATTGATTAGTTGAAAGGGGTCGATAAGAAGAGAAAGGAGGCAACCGGCAATGCGGGGACGCCGAAGTTGAAGAGGCCTCGCCTGAGATCCCCGGCATCGCCTTAGCCCCAACGCCAGGGGGCTCGTGACGAGGCAGCGCCTGTCAAAGTGGCCACAGTCGAGGTGGCCCTAGTCGAGGAGGCTTCGATCGAAGAGGTTCCGACGGCAGCGGAGCCGAGGGCAGAGGAGGTCCCTCCATAGGTCGAAGGTGACACAACAGCGGTAGCACCCGTGCCCGCACTCACATGGACGGGACCCTTGGACCGACAGTGGCACCCCTTCCAATGAGTGACTCCGCGGGCTCGACGGTCCCTTCGGTGGTCATCTCGATGCTGAGCAATAGCCAACTGGCCGAGCAGCTATTGGAGTGCACCTTTTTGCCACAAGTCCGAAAGGAACTCTGCCATCAGAGCGTTGCGAAGGTCTTGGACAACCTCTACACCTTAATGCTTCGGGTAAGTGACTTTGTTTACCTTCCTTCGAATCTATTCTCCTTTGCAACGTAGCATTCTAAATCATCTCATCGTCATGTAGGCGGTAGGCGGTGCCTTCACCCTAAGGAATGCTTGCCTTTGGACCGCCAAATCCTGTGGCCTTGCTCTGAGGGAGGTCACTATCACCCGGGCCCAAGCTAATAGGGCGGCCGAGGAGTTAATCTCCATCCGGGTCCATGGGGTGGCGATGATCGAGGAGCTCCAAGTTGCCAGGGAAGCAAGTGGGCACTGGAGTCAGTTCATGGAGGAGAAGGAGGCTCAAGCCGAGGCCGAGCGCGCGAAGGCTACGGCGAAGGTGAAACTGGTGAAGGCCACGACAAAGGTGGCCGGCCTCAAACTCCAGCTCGAAGCGATCGGCTTAAGGACGAATGCAGCAGAGGCCCTTGCCTAGGGCGCGGTGGAAGAGGTCAAGCGCACCAAGGAGGAAGCTTCTAGGGCTTAGGCCAAGGCCCAGGCCACCGAGGTGTGGAACTGTATAAGAGATCCACCGATTTTGCCAACGAAGTCGTAGAGGTGGCATATGACACGTTCCTTAATGGGTTTGGGGAATTCAAAAATAAGGTCGCCCAGGCCTTCAACATCACCGACCTCAACAACATCACCGTCGAGGACCCGGAGGAGCCAACGAAGGCACCAGTAGTGGCAAAGGTGGAAGAAGCCATAGGCGACGGTAACGACTCCACCGAAGTCGGAGAGGGTGATGATTCCGCACCCACAGAGGAGGCCTCTCCGTCGGAGCCCATCGAGCCGTAGGGCTTCTTCTTTTGTATTTTATCTTTTTTGAATTTTGCTTACAACCCGACTTCAGTCAGCTCCTCTAGATGTAATGAACTTAAATTTCAATGAAGGAAAGTTTTTTCCAAGTTTTGTGTACCTATTTGTGAAGATTTTTGCTCTTCTTTTTCTCGAACACTTAGTACTTGTGTTCACATGCTGGCTTCAGCCTCCAATTCCCTCACGTTGAGGTGTTCTTTTTTCAATGCTGCTTCCCATGTTTGCAGCTTTCGTTTGCCTTGCACAAATTCATGAATGCAGCAGTACGCCAAGTGCTCCCGCTCTCTTGGAGAGTTTCAAGTAAGGTTGGAAGCAAGGTGGTTACCACTTGGCCGTCTTGGTTATGACTTGGTTGCTTATCTTTTGGTCCAGTTGGTTGCTAGAATCCTATCCGGATGGCCGCTGGAACCGACTCTGAGGCCCACTCAAAGGATGCTAAGACTAACCCGGGGCTACTAAGACCGGCTTGAGGATTGCTGAAACCGACTCGAGGGTTGGTGAGACCAACCCGGGGGCTGCTGAGACCGGCTCGAGGGTTGCTAAGACTGGCTCGAGGACTGTGAGACCAACTTGAGGGCATCTGACGACTGTGAGCTAGGGGGTCGACGTTTTCCGACTATGAGTCGATTGGACTTATTCGACGTGAAGTCAGGAAGTGGTCGTCCTATGATTGTAAGCCGAGAGGTCGACGTCTTTCGACTGTGAGTTGAGTGGACTCATCCAATGCGAAGTCAGGAAGTTATTGTTGTCCAGCAATTGTGGGCCGGAAGGTCGATGTCTCCTAGCTATGAGTCCCTTAGAGTCATCCGATGCAGTGAAAAGAAGTTGTCATTGTCCAGTAATTGTGAGCCAGAAGGTCGACGTCTCCCAAATGTGAGTCCACTGGAGTCGTCCGACGTAGTTGAGAATTTGACCTTTAGCTCGCAAAGGGGGTTGGATGATGAGACGGAATGCTTGAAGCTCTTTTTATTCCCATCAGGTGGATCCTTACACATTATTGGTAGTATATGCGGATGTTTTTGCATTTCATGTGCGAGAGATAGGCTTTCCGTCAGCCCTTCAATCCGATATGCTTCTCTGTGAAGCGTTTCGACGATCCGATAAAGTCCCTCCTAATTTGGAGATAACTTACCTCCCTCTGTTGGCTTAGAAACTTCAACACGTCTGAGAACTAGGTCTCTGGAGTGGAAGGTCTTTGGATGCATGCGGGCGTTGTAGTACTTGCGGCTCGTTAATGGAATGCCGCCATTCTGAGCCGCGCTTGATCGCGTGCCTCATCGATAAGGCCAAGATTGGCTCTCAGCTGTATGGGATTATCCTCCTTGTCGTATGATTCCACCCGCAGGCTTGGGAGACCAATCTCAACAGAGATAACTGCTTCTAATCCAAAGATGAGGCTGAATGGAGTTTCACTAGTTGGTGTCCTTGGAGTTATATGATAGGTCTATAATACGTTTGGGAGTTCCTCCATCCATCTACCTTGAACTCATCCAGTCGGGTCTGAAGCCCGTGGAGGGTGGTCTAGCTCTTTACGTTGACTTCCCCATTGGTCTTTGGATGGCTAACGGAAGTGAACCGATGGTGGATGTTCAGCTCGACGCAGAATTTCTTGAAAGTCTTTTGTCGAATTATCGACTGTTGTCGGTGATAATGGTGTAGGATAACCCGAAATGGCAAATAATGGACTTTTAGAAGGACTTTACTTTGCTCTCGGTAATCCGTGCCAGTGCCTCAACTTTAATTCATTTGATGAAGTAGTCGATGGCAACAAGCAGGAACCTTCGTTGGCCTGAGGCTGAGGGGAATTAGCCAAAGATGTCCATACCCCATTGAGCGAAGGGCCATAGAGACGAGACGGGCTTAGTTGGGAAGCGAGCTGCCGTTGAATGTGAGCATACCATTGGCAGTTGTCGCATTTTTGGACCAGTTCAGCTGCGTTTTCTCGCATGGTGAGCCAGTAGTATGCCCTCGTGGATCTCCCGAAGAACATAGCCAACGTCTATTGGACCTATGCATTTGAGCAGAGGATAGGAGAATGACCTTCTATACAATCGCCCGTCCAACACCACAAATATGAAGCCCTCCATTTCAGTAGTCTGGCCTCTGCATGATCGTTGGGGAGGGTGCCATCAATAAGGTAGTGGATGTAGGCATCCATCCAGGTCGTGTCCTGTGTGACTAGCAAAGCTTCTTTCATAACGTCGATGCTTGGGGCTTCCAGATGCTCGATGTAGGTCTTTCCCAGGGCATTGTCCGTTGAGGTGGCCAGTCAGGATAGGGTGTCTGCCTTGGCATTTTTACCTCTAGGAAAGTAGCTAGTGTTGAAGTAAGTCAAAAATAAAGTTTGTGATAGGACCTTATTTAAGTACCGATACATGATCGGGTCTCGGGCTTTATACTCTTCGCTTCATACTCTTCGATGATCTGTTCGAGACCAGTTAGGAGTCGGTGAAGGCTATGCTTTGCTCCAAGCTTCCATGCAAGTCTTATTCTCGCTAGCATGACTTCGTACTTGGCTTGATTTTTTAGTGGCCTCGAAAAGGTATCAGAGGGCGTACTTTGCTACCATCCCCTCCGAGCTTACAAGGATAAGCCCTGCCCCACTCCCTTGACAGTTTGAAGCGCTATCAACGTGGAGGATCCAGGTCTCTCTCGTTTTTTCTAGTTTAGCATGCAGGCCTATTGAAGGGTGTTCCTCTGGCCGCTCCTCGATCCAGGTGCACTTGACTATGAAGTTCGCCAAAACTTAGGATTTCAAGGCCGACCTTGGCCGGTATGAAATATCAAACTCCCCCAACTTGACCACCCACTTGGCCAGTCATCCAAAGGTGTCCGGACGGGCTAGTATGGCCTTGAGTGGTTGGTCCATGAGTACCACGATTGGATGAGCTTGAAAGTAAGGCTTAAGATGCCAGCAGAGACAATTAGTGCAAAAATAATCTTTTCGATTTTGGAATACCTGATTTTCGCATCGTGAAGCACTTTACTAGTGTAATAGATCGGCCTTTGCGTCCCATTGATTCGACTCAGACGAGCACAGAGCTGATCGCCTCCGAAGAGACAACAAAGTAGAGGAAGAGGTCCTTTCCCTCCTTCGATTTTGACAGCAAAGGTGAGGTAGACAAGAACTCCTTCAGCTTCTCAAAGGTCTTATGACACTTCTTCGTTCACTCAAAGCCATTTACCTTACGTAGGGCCTTGAAGAAAGGCAGGTACCTCTCAGCAGACCTTGACAAAAAGTATCTCATGATAGCAACTCTTTCGATGAGTCATTGTACCTTCTTATTAGTGGGTTGCCTCATATCGAGAACGGCTTGAATCTTCTCTAGATTTGCCTTGATCCTCCACTGGGTTACCATGAAACCTAGGAACTTCCCTGCGGTGACTCCGAATGCGCACTTACAGAGGTTTAGCTTCATTCGATAGCGGTGAAGGTTATTGAAAGTTTTCTCTAGGTCGACGACATGGTTGATGGTGTGAATGCTTTTAGTCATCATGTCATCCACATACACCTTTATATTTCAACCGATATAGTTTTCGAACACCTTATTCATCAATCATTGGTAAGTGGCCCCTATATCTTCAGGCCAAAGGACATTACTTTATAACAATAGATGCTCTTTTCGGTCACGAAGGAGGTATTCTACTCATCCTCTGGATCTATTTGTATTTAGTTGTACCCTAAGAAGGCATTTATGAAGCTAATGAGCTCGTGGCTGGACGTGGCATCGATCAACTGGTCTATTATGGGCAACGAAAAGCTATCTTTTGGGTACACCTTATGAGGTCGATGTAGTTAATGCAGATCCTTCAGCTCCTATTCACCTTATGGACCATCACCATATTAGCCAACTAATTAAGATAGTGCGCCTTCCGAATATGGCCAGTGGTAAGTAGTTTGCCAACTTCCTCATCGATGGCCCTTTGTCTCTCAGGAGCGAAGCTTTTCTTCTTCTGCCAGATTGGCCGATACTTCAGGTTAATATTGACCTTATGAGTAATTACCTTCAAAGGTATTATGGGCATGTCGGACGTTGACCATGCAAAGATGTCCGAGTTGGTCTGCAAGAAGGCTAGTAGTCGCTCTCTCTTTTCTTCGGAGAGAAGCTCACTGATCTGGATTGTCTTTGCAGGGTTGTCTCCCAATGGAAAAGTTAATAGATGTTCGGCGGGCTCTCTTCTCTTCTTTGACTCCCTTGGGTTTAGTAGCGCTGAAGCAAGTGGTGTGACCATCTCACAGGGGCTAGGTGCCATGTGGAACATAGTTGCACCGAATTCTAGTCACCATGCATCTCGTCGATCCTGTTGCTAGTAGAAACCTGACGAGGAGACGTTTGGTGGAGATGACCGCATCCAAGAGGTCAATGTTGGATTGTCCGAGTATGACATTGTAGGCTAATGGCACATAAACGATCAGGAATCTCATAAAGACTATGCTATGGCAGGGTGGCATCCCGACTATGATCGAGAGAGTGATCTGCCTTCAACTCTTACAAAGTCCCATGTGAAGCCGACTAGGAGCGCGAATACGGGTCAGAGAGAGTCAGACAAAGGTTCATCTGAACAAATGCATTGTAAGGATGTCCGCAAAGCTTCCACTATCAATCAAGATTCTCTTTATAGGATATTTAGCGATCGTCATGGAAACAATGACGCTATCATCGTTTGGATTGTTCACCCCTGCTAAATCCCTTTTTGAGAAGGAGATCACAATTTCTACACCTTCGTCCCCTTATGGCCTCTTGGAAGCATGGCCTACCCCCTAGGAGATCACGTCGATCATCCTCTTCATTGGGGCATTATCATTGTTGGCCTAAGCAGGTAAAGGGCCCACTTGACGAGGAGCAGCTGGGGCTCCTTCCTGGATGATCTTTCCAAGGTAGCCACGCTAGAATAGGTCCTCGATGGCATGCCTCAACTGACGGCAATCCTTCGTGTCGTGGCCGTAGTTCCAATGGAATCGATAGTAAAGGCTCTTATTTCGGATGGCCGATAGCTTTAGAGGATGGAGGCGCTTGAGGTATCGCTCCCCTTTGATCTCCACCAAGATGTGCGTCCTAGGGGCGAGAAGAGGGGTGAAGTTATTTTTCTTGGGGGCAAAGTTCCTGTGTTGGTTGTCTAGCCGGCATGGAGGCTCTGGCTTCTTGGGAAAGGGTCTGTTTGGCTCCTCGCAGACCTGCTTCTTGCTGGCCTCCCATCTGCCTCCCTCCTCATAGAGTTGGCTTCGTCGGCACGGATGTACTTCTGTGCATAACTCAGGAGCTCCGCATAAGAGCCGAAAGGCTTATTATCCAGAGAGTAGATGAAGCGGGAGGAATGGAGGCCTCGCTTCAAAGCTAGGGTAGCCATGAAATCATCGAGGTGGTAGACCTCGAGGGCGGCCGTCTTGAAGCAGGCCATAAAATCTTTAAGAGATTCTTCATCCTTTTGTCATACGGAGAATAAGCTATCCACCACTCGGGAATCCTTCGACGGGCATCGAAGTGAGCCAGGAAGGTCCTCTCTAGCTGCCGAAAGGAGTGATGTTGTGCAACTGAAAGCGAGAGTACCAAGCGCGAGTGACCTTTTGAAGGGTAGCAAAAAAGGTGATGCAGAGGAGGGTGTCGATTACCCCTTGGGCTTGTATGAGAGCCTTGAAGCTCTCAAGGTGATCAAGCGGATCCATGGTGCCATCGTACGAGTCCAGCTGGGGGAGACGAAATTAGAAAGGGACCAGTTCCTCCATGATGCAACCGGTGAGGGGAGGATGGTTGTCGTAGTCCACCTCCAGCTGATCGATGAGTCTGTAGCTGAGCTCTTCCAACCTGCGATGGTTCTCGTCAAGGTGTTGCTTCACCCTGCGATTGATGTGCCCGTTGGTGGATCCCTCTCTTGATGACTTAGGGGGCGAATAGGGAGAAGGGTGGCACCAATGTTGGTACCCCCATCCAGGCTCCTTTCCGTGTCGCCACCTAGGAGAGGGGCTGCTTGGACAGCGACCAGAAGATCGAGGCCTCTTGGGGGCCTCATGGCAGCGGTGAGTCTCTTGATGGGGAGACCTCTAGTGGGTCGATTGTCGACTGGCCTGCGCATAGGGGTGCAACTCGGACTCATGAAACTCGGGTTTCCTTGAACCCTAATCCTAACCCTATTTGTAAAATGTCAACCCTAACCCTAACCCTAACCCTATTTGTAAAACCTCAACCCTAACCCTATTTTTAAAAATCGGGTTCGGGTTGAGTTTCATATTAGAATTCGGGTTGATAGAAATATATATATATATATATATATATATATATATATATATATATATATATACAATATGAAACAAACAAGCTTAACATTGCACAAATAAGTTAAAGTTTGAAACAAATAAGCTTTACATTGTACAAACAAGCTAAAGTTTGAAACAAACAAGTTTCACATTTCAAATTACATGTTTAAAAATATACATCTTTTACATAAGACTAAACAAAAAAAAGTACATTCTTAAACCAAAATATATCCAAAGTAATCCAAATGTTGCATAATATTTCAATAGCCACTATATGCATTGATGAAGTCACCTTTATCCTTCAAAAGCAAAAATATTGAGACGATATAAAGAGCCAGTTAGAAGACCACATAAGTCTGGTATGAAAAATCTTTTCCAAGTAGCGAGACTGCATTCGCCATCCAAACTTTCTAATTTTTACTCATCACTCCTTTCCCAAATGTTTTAGTTTTCTGCTCACACCTCTTCCCAGATGCTTTCATAAAATTTTGGCAAACTTCATATTAGAAGTTACAAATGTCTCAAAGAAGATAATTTAAAAAAATAAAGATACTAGTTTGGCCCACCAACATTACATGATAAAATGCAATGGTTAAAGGTATATTGCTCATTTTAAAAGGTAATGAAGGTTCTGATGGAATATTCATACCAAGAATCATCACTTTCATAAAACTATTGTCAGCTCTACATATTTTAAACCTAACAAACAAGGCTAAATCATCACTTCCACAATACCAGTGGGCCTGCTGCTTGTGGCTTTGCGGGTTCAGGTTTTCTCGGGTTCGGGTTGACTGCAACCCTAATCTGGCCTAAATTGCAAATCGATCCGGGTTCAACCCGGATCCTTTGGGTTCAGGTTAAGCAAACTAGAGTTTGAGTACTGCTGCAAATCGGGTTCCGCGGGTCGGGTTCGGGTTGAACCCGGCCCAAGTTGCACCCCTACCTGTGCAATAGCCGCATGAGGTGAAAGGGACCTCGGCTGCTGCTGTATGGTCATAGAGTGCTGCTCCTGCAGCTCCTGGACCGCTGCCACCAGTGCCTGGACTTGCTGGGTTAGGGTGGCAAGCTGGTCCAACTGGGTGATTTGAGGTGGTGGCGACAATAGAGCAGGGAGGTTGGCCTCATGTTGTTCGATCTGTCGGGAAGGCTCTTCCACACGGCTGGCAAAGGCTTCTCGAGCATGTGTTATCATTATTGTTGATTTATAAGGGATGGAGATTTGTAGCCTAGTGCTGCTAGTCTTTCTTTCTCCTGCCCCCTTACTTGGCGTGCCAATCATTGACGTGGCCAGATCACCTTTCTCGATTATCGACGAGCGTCCGGTCGCCCTCTTCGATGAGCCAAGGATATTCTAACAAGCTTCTCTCAATCGGGATCCTGCAAGAGTCTCGAGGAATGGTGATTCTGATGGGGACCCTCCTACCAGACATGGGCACTGGGCCGTGCCTGGCACGGCCTAGGCCCGCCGAGTCTCACAAAAAATGAGGCCATGCCTAGCACGGTCCTTTAATAAACGGGTCATGCTCGGCATGGCCCGTAAAAATAATTTGCTAGCCCGACACGGCCCGTAGCCCATTTTGGGCTAGGCCATCCCTGGCATGGCCCGCCAGGCTGTATGACCTCTGCCTATTCCTCCACCTTCGAGGGCAATGACTCCAACACCATAGGCCTGCTCGGCATGAACAAGGGATCCCTCCCCTTCGTCACCAAGACCGCCACCCAGTGGTTCTCCTACTGCATCGCCGGCAGTGGCGCCACGGGCATCCTTCTCCTTGGTGATGCCCCGCCTCCCTTCCTCGTACCCCTCAACTACACCCCGCTCGTCCAGATCTCCCTCCCACTCCCCTACTTCGATTGCATGGCCTACACCGTCTAGCTGGACGACATCCGTGTGGCTGGAATCCTCCTCCCCATCCCCAAGTCCATGCTCGTCCTCAACCACACTGGCACCAGCCAGACCATGGTCGACTCCGGCACCCAGTTCACCTTTCTCCTAGGCCCCGACGCCTTGAAGGCTAAATTCTTGAGGCAGACGAAGGGCATCCTCACCGTTTTGAACGAGCCAAACTTTGTGTTCCAGGGGGCGTTTGACCTATGCTTTCGGATCCTAGCTGGGAAGGCGCCACCGGCGTGGTGGCTGTCGCAGTGTCGCTGATGTTTGGCGAGGGGGTGGAGGTGAGGGTGGCGATGTGGTGCTTCACCTTCAGGAACTCGAATCTGGTCCCCCTCTCGGTGTACCCTTATGGGCCGGCACGATGCAGGCCCTTGTGGGTTGTGCCGGGCTGGCACGCGTGCCATGCCGTGCCTGGTATGATTGGGTCGTGCCAGCCCAGGCCTAAGCCGTGCCGGGCTTGTTCCGTGGGCTAAACTTTCCAAGCTTGGTACGACCCCTTTTACTAGTTCGTGCCAGGCACGGCCTGATACTGTAGCTACCCGGCCATGCATGGCATGGTCCGGCTCGTGCTGACCTGGGCCAAGCCATGGGCAGTCCGATCCAGTGCCCATGTCTACCTTCAATGCTCAAGTTAGTGCTCTGAGCAATAGTCATGAACTTAAAAGAAAGCTCAAGAATCTTAGAGAGTGATGCTTTGTGTAAGTGTTTGGGCATTGTACTTAGTCAAAAGTCCCTCTTATCCATTTTATGAATGTTTGGAAGACTCGTAACTACATATCAGAGCATGCACAGTAAGGGCAGCAACATCAGGGTTTATCTTCCTCATGGCACGTTAGAGTTGATAGACCAGATTCCCTCAGATATGGGTAACCGTAGCAGAGTTTGTGGGCCAGGTTTCATTAGATATGGATGGCTGTAGCAGGTTGATGGGCTATGTCAAATCTGAGCAACTGCTTGATCTGCCTCCACATCACGTTTTCATTGAGATTTTGGATCGTGAAAGATCGTACGAACAGTCTGAGTGGCTGGTTGAGCCATATGAGTGGTCCCCATAAAGGATTCCATCCATGTGACCGGCTGGAGGCTCTGTTCGAATGATCGAATTAAGATCCTATCCAATGGCCGATTGAAGGCTCTACCCGGATAGCCGAGTTGGGATCCTACCCAAATGGCCGACTGAAAGCTTTACCAGAATGGTCAAGTCGAAATCCTACCCAGATGACCGGCTGGAGGCTTTACCCGGAATGGCTGAGTCATGGCCCTACCCAAATGGCCAACTGAAGTCTATGTTTGGGTGGCCGAGTCGAAATCCTACCAGATGATCGATTGAAGGGCTTTGAAGGAGTGATCACCACCATTGATCGAACATGATTTTATTAGCTTCATCAGATCTCGATTGATTGGTCCTAGCTCCATCAGCCCCATCAAGAACTTTTTTTTCACATCAAAGAGCTTCATGCGACGATCTCCCCGTCTTTCCTACCAGTCAGCAGCTTACATTCGACTCCTTCGGAAATGCAATACAATGTTGAAACTCACTAGCGCATGCAACGGGGAAGAGGAAAGGAAGAAGACGACGACGACAAAGATAAACGGTTGCCGCTCAAACATGACATGTCACCGTTTACTGGTCCATGAATGAATGGAATCGTCCTGCAAAGCCAACACAAACTGCTGAGCCGTTGAACCAGCGACCAAAAAACATACCGTGGGATCCATCCCTGAACGGAGGTAAACTAGAGAGGTTGAAAGACAAGCTTTTGTATCATCTAAGATTTCACAAATGACCGACAAGGCATTATCAACAAAAAGGAGCTTAACTTTAAGATCCCTACAGTTGGCCGGGTAACGACGCATGCTCCTATTCTTCGGATGCAACCTCCCCCATATACCCTTACCGAGCCGTTATCAAAACGAACTAATTGCTTCAGCTAAGTTACCCATCGGTGTAAGGGGTTAAAAAAAAAATTTGGTTTTGTGTGTGTGTGGGGGGGGGGGGGGGGGGTTGATGAAAGTGAAAAATGACTGTGATTTATCCTCGTACCGGTACCACAACCGGGGAAGAAAACAAAGTTGAGTGGAATCTAAAGACTTTACCGACCCCATCACCAAGGGAAACTAGCCGTTGGCCCGGCTGTTGAAGAAGTCTCCCATCTTGTTCCGACACCTCCGCTCCCTGTTCGGACCCAAAAAAAAAACAAAAAAAAAAAAATCTAGCCGTTAGGCCTCCATTTCTTAGCAACCTAGATGTTATATATCCCGTTTCCTTCCCAAAGTTCCCGGTCTTAACTTTTCATTTATCCAAATTCCTTCCCCCCGCCCCAACCCACTCCTTCCTCCCCCCACTTAATGCTGCTGCCCTAACTTCTCCGTTGCCATGGAGGAAACGTCCTCTCATCAGCCCTCCGATGGATCAAACGAGCAGCATCCATCCAATCTCTCGCAGCTTCTTTCGAACGAATCGAATAAAAGGAGGAGCTCCTTTAGATGTACTTTTTGGCATTTTGGAGTCACAGCTCGCCTTTGCTATCTATTGTTAGCGCTGCTTTTCAACTCAGCGCCCTGCCAGGCTGGGGATGGAATCATCATATCCCAGTCGGATTATCTAGGCCTTGAAGCCTTCAAGTATGCATTGGAAGATCCCAAGGGATTCCTCAGGAGCTGGAACGACACCGGTCTTGGGGCCTGCTCCGGCGCGTGGGCGGGGATCAAGTGCGTCAAGGGGAAGGTCATTGCGATTCATCTCCCATGGCGGGGGCTTGGCGGTCACGTTGCCCGCAAGATCGGCCAGCTCACTGCCCTCAGGAAGCTCAGCCTCCACGACAACTCCATCGGAGGGCCCATCCCCTCCAGCATCCAGTTTCTTCCTCGTCTCACAGGCCTCTACCTCTTCAACAATCGCTTCTCCGGTTTCATTCCGCCGTCTATCGGTAACTGCCTCATGCTCCGGACCCTTGATCTTAGCAACAATTCTCTCGTAGGAAGAATTCCCTCTTTCATTGCAAATTCTACCAAACTCTACAGGCTCGATCTTAGCTACAACAGCCTCTCCGGCACGATCCCGGCCGGTGTCACTCGCTCCCCTTCTCTCACTCTTCTCTCGCTCCAGCACAACATCTGTCTGGTTCGATTCCAGACACCTGGGGAGTGACGAGAAATAGAACTGAAGTCTTTCAGCTTCAGACCCTGTACCTTGATCACAACTCCATTACTGGAAATATTCCCACCTCCTTCAGCAGGCTACGAATGCTAAAAGAGATTTCACTGAGCAACAATCAGCTTGGTGGTAGCATACCTGAAGAGATCGGGATGCTCCCACTGCTCCAAACATTTGATGTTTCTGGTAATTCCATTGGAGGTGGCTTTCCTGGTTCTCTCTCTAACTCGGCATCGTTAGCCGTTTAGACCTTGCCAGCAACCACCTCGAGAGCCAGATCCCAGAAACCATTGACGGGCTTAAGAATCTCTCGGTTCTGTCACTGAGGAGGAACCGATTCCACGGCGAGATTCCGGCAGGACTGGGGAACATTCCCAGCCTGTCGCAGTTGGACTTGTCCGATAACCACCTCACTGGGGCAATCCCTGAATCTTTGGGTCATCTAACCAACCTCACATCCTTCTTTGTTTCGAATAACAACCTAAAAGGTGCGGTACCTTTTCTTCTCTCAGAGAAGTTCAATTGGAGCTCTTTTAGTGGAAACATTCAGCTTTGTGGTTACAGTGTATCAGTCCCCTGCCCTCCTTCCCCTCCTCCAAGCTTCCCGCCTACATTTAGTCCCCTGAAACCCGGCCAACAAAAACTCAGCTCCAAGGACATCATTCTCATTGGCGCTGGAGGTGTCCTTGCACTTCTGCTTTTACTCTGCTGTGTTCTGCTCTGCTGTTTGATTGGCATAAGGACTGCTTTTACTGGTGCTGCTGCCACGAGAGACGAGAAGCCGGTGACTGCGTCAGCAATTGAAGTGGGGTCGCGAGAGGACACCGATGGGAAGCTGGTCCACTTTGATGGGCCGTTGGCATTTACAGCTGACGATCTTTTGTGCGCAATGGCAGAGATCATGGGAAAGAGCACCTATGGGACTGTCTACAAGACAACATTGGAGGACGGGAATCAAGTTGCAGTGAAGAGACTCAGAGAGAAGATCGCAAAGAACCAAACGGAGTTTGAGAAGGAAGTTAATGTGCTCGGCAAGATCCGACATCCAAATCTTTTGGCACTCCGAGCGTATTACTTGGGACCCAAAGGGGAGAAGCTGCTTGTCTTCGATTTCATGCCAAAGGGCAGCCTTGCAACATTTTTGCATGGTACTAAGCTCTTAAAATTATTTTCCTTGTTATCTATCCACTGAACCTACAATGCTTTTACTTGCACTTTGCTTTTTTTTTCGAACTTCATGCTCAAGAGAGAACCGAACTGACTCATGGTCTATTGTGTCACACTCTCTTGAAAGTCTTTTTAAGTCTTCTTTTTCCTCCCCCTGCTATGCACTTTTTAACTGCAATGCAACGCAATCTTTAGAGAGCCCTCTCCGTCTGACTGTTCTGTGTTTCCTGACACAGCTCGTGGACCAGACATCCGCATAGATTGGCCAACAAGGATGAACATGGCAAAGGGAGTGACAGGAGGCTTATGCTTCCTTCACCATGACATGAACATGATTCATGGAAGCCTGACCAGCAGCAATGTTCTACTAGATGATGAGGATACTAATGTTAAGATTGCTGACTATGGCCTCTCCTGCCTCATGACCGCCGCTGTCGACTCTAACGAGATTGCAACCGCTGGCGCAGTTGGTTACCGTGCACCAGAGCTCTCAAAGCTCAAGAATGCCAATACAAAGACAGATGTCTATAGTCTTGGTGTTATTATTCTCGAGCTCCTGACAGGGAAATCACCAGGGGAGTTGGTGGATGGCATGGACTTACCGCAATGGGTAGCTTCTATAGCGGAGGAGGAGTGGACTAACGAGGTGTTCGATCTGGAATTGATGAGGGACACAACAGTGATGATGGGGGATGAATTGCTCAACACCTTAAAGTTAGCCCTGCACTGCGTGGATCCCTCGCCGGTGGCTCGGCCAGAGGCTCAGCAAGTCCTGCAGCAACTGGAGGAAATCAAGCCTGATATAGCTGCTGGTTCAGAAGGCTCCACTAATGAGGGTGGCTAGCTCTGCTGCTTCAATGATTAATCAAAAATGAAATATCTTGCAGAGCCTAAAAAATTCTTTTATTTATTTGAGTTTTGATGATAGGGCAATATTTAGGTTCATCTTTGAGTTATGTAGATAAAATTATCTGTCACGTTATTTTAATTCTCTTTTTTATGATTTTTTCCCCCAATATCCAGTTTTCCTATGTTAATAATCTAGCTTTTATTATCATAAGATGAAGCAACAGCATCTGCGTTCTGATAGAAGACAAATAAATTAAGGGAAAAAAAATGCGATTAAGCTGTAGAGGTGATATTGATGATAATTTAGTGATTATTCTGTTGCAGTGAGACTGGATTGGTGCTTATGATGCTCAGACTCAAGCTATTAAATCCAACGTGACTGATTTATCCAATGTGAGGTAAGTTGTAGAAACTTACCTGACCTGAACTATTCCAGGCATTTGATGCCTAGAGGATTTGATTGGCTTCCTTTTCACAGAGTTTTTCTCTTAATATTGCATGAAGCAATTCCTAAACCAGAAAACCAGAAAAGCCTTCTCCCCCATATAAGCTGACATTAGAAATTTTTAGATGGTCTTCAGGAAGAGAAAGATTGAGCGACTTATTCTAGCATTTGTTTGTGTGAATCAGTTGTGTTAGCTAAGACAATTAAGAACGTTTGATTTCTAAGAACAATCTGATTTTTTATTTTTATTTCATAAAAATAAAAAATATTTATAAAAACATATTTAGTGATTAAAAATGAATACAGGTATTTAGAAAACACAACTTCAAAATAACATAAAAATAAAAATAATTTAAAGATACAGTGATGAATGAGAACATAAGAGAAACCTCTAAGCTCTATAGATACAGTGCATAATAGAGAGTAAATATGGTCTTTTCAGCCATCTTTATTGCAGATTTTATTATTACTACCCTGCTCCCTTCGAAGACAAAAGTTGAGGACAAACAGCACCCACATACAGTTCATGAGCAAACCATAATAAGATCTGAGAAGATAGAACATCCATATAGTAGATATACACCATAGTGTGATTTGATGTTGAAAAGACTACCAGTGCAGCTCACCGCTGCAAATATCACAAGCTGGAGCAACAAAAATCATTTCCAAAAAGCAATCCAGAACAGTTTGAAAGCAAGACTCAAATTATGATAACTGAAGTGGAGACATAACAAAATTGCATTGAGACACGCCATTGAATTATGTTTATTATCTAGCCATTGGGTCCTACAAATTGCTGCACAAGCATGTATATGATGGGGAAATAAGGCTAAATACCTCAAATTTGCGGACGCTCTAAACTTGAATCTCTCCGCCTTGCATATCTTCTTGTTTCTTCTGCTTCCTTTTTCCACACATTTGCAATCCTCTCTGCATACCCAACCTGCAGATATCACAAAATGAGTTTTTTTTTTTTTTAATCAGCTGGCATTGAGCTCTAGCGATAACAGTTTTAACTCATGAGCAAAAAAATAAATAAATAGATTTGTCTATGAGCTCAAGAGAGACCTAGATGACAGGACAACAGGTGGTTTTCATAGCATAGCAAATTGATAACTGAAATATATGCAAAGGCATTTGGAATGCTTTATCGCCTTGTCTTGCATGTTAAAACTTGGAGACAACTCTCCAAGTTACAAGATAAAAGGGCAAGATCTCTTGCAGCCCAATGCATGAGACTCCTATAATGTAGATAGAACAATAGAGCAACCTTACCTTTGCATCAAGAGACAGCCTTTTGAAGGGCATGACCTCTAGATTTCTTAGAATTTGAAAATTCATTCGGTTTTGATTTCTATGAAAATCATAAGCTAAAACTTAGTGCAAAATGACAGGATGTAAAAAATATCATTTCTCCATCTGGCAGATTTCAAAAGCAGATTACATGACGTTTTATTTTTCAAAAAAAAAAAAGAACATCGGGTAGACTAACATCAGAGCAGGATAGGAAATCATTACATTCCAGACAAGAAGATCTTATCGCTGCAATGAGTGTCTAATCTATATAAAGCATTTAATCCTTTTACTTGAACGAAAATTATGTTCTATAAACATCATCTCTTATCATCTTCTGATGATGTATTGTTTATATCAAACACCCAGAAAAAGCACATCTAACACTATGGTGAGCATACAAGCATCTTCTTTTCCTGCCTTCCGATTCCATTGTTCTCTCAAGGAAGATCCAAACCCCAAAAGAGATTTTTAATATGCCATTGGCCACCTAAAAAATTAACTCAAATCTACCAAAATGCAAGTACCGATCACAATCAAGCTTAATAAACAACTCAACATACTTAACTGGATGGGAAAATGTAAGTCTTTTATTGAATAAACTAACACTTCACGGATCAATAAATTGACTAATAAATACCTGATTAATTACAAACCCTTTCAGCATGGCCACAAAATCACCATGTCTTTCTCTGTCTAGCCTCTCCAGTTCAGTCCGGTTGTTTTCCTGCATTATTGTTATAACTGTAAAAGATATATGTATCTCTAAATTCCACAAGAAAAATGCTATCTGTACAGAGTACTTGATTCAATTCTATCACACAAATCCAATGTCACACTAAATCCAGTTCAGAAAATTATTAAAAAAATTACAATGCACTAGCAACATAAGGTTTACAAAGTAGGTCTTAAATAAGTAAAAAGGTCTGGTGGCTGGATATAGGTATACAGTCTCTGGACCGCACTGCATTCTGTGTAATCAGGCTACATAAAGCTGAAAAGATGGTTCACTTAGCACCATGCAAATGCATATGCAGGAAGATTACAAATTTGTAGCTGCATTTGTACGTTGCTTAGCATTGCGTAATAACATATGCAACTCTTGTAGCATTGAGCAACCATGCATGTGGCCTCCTCTTATGCAGGCCCTTGCAAATGGAGCAGATTCAAGCAAACGGTTTGGTTAGATATTAGTTTCAAGTGCGGTCGCTACATGCATGTTAATAAGAACGATATGTTAATTAAGCTATAATTGTCGCATTAAGCATAGAGCAATAAGCAATACATGTTAGGTGTTATTATGATTAATACTGATGTTATTTATAAAAAGTTAATGCTATTATTATTGTTTTTAATATATTTATTTATTTAAAACATCCATATGTGGCCCGCATAACGCAATACGCACTATGCAGTCCCTTGACCACCCATATACTGCAGTTGCCTTTTAAAATATAACAGCAACTAATTTTGCTACCTTAAATATGCCATTGGAAAGAATGGATAGAGAAAAACAAAGGTTGTTAAAGCAAGGTAACTGACATGGAGAGCTCCTTGTGGTCTGTCCATTTCATATACTGAAGACTTAGTAAAAGCATAGGGAAATGGCAGGAGTTAAGATATTGCATAGATCAAAATGTTGGGCACTAGAAAAGGGTCTATGCATGCAGGATGAATACCATCAAGTTATGCTTTAAAATATCTGGAACTGTCTTTGCAAACCTTATTTTCCATTCCTTTTTATTAATGATCAACCTTCAGTGTTACTACAATCTACATTATGATTCATTTTACAGTTTGAGCTTCTTTCCACAATAGGTCATGAAGTCAATCCTCCACCTTATTCATCCAGACTTGAGATTAGCATCTTTGTTATTGAGCATCTGATAAATTAGGTTACTAAAGTGGATGTGTAGTAAAATCCTTTTTTAGTGTCACAAATTATTGATTTTGAAGACATGATAACAGTTGAGGATAGAACTATGAAAATGTGCAATAAATTTGGGATGAAGAATAACTATAAAGCAACACCAGTTGATATTAAGTGCTGAGAAAAAGAAGCAAGAAACCTGAAATAACAGAAACAAAAGTTGCAAGAAAGCTCATGAAACGAACAAAAAATAAAGAGGATTAATAAGTTCAGCTCAATTAGTTAGGCAAAGCTCATTAACTATGATTATGATAATGGAAATAAGGTTTTTGAGGAGCTTGGGCTCACCCGAGGCATACTTAGTCAACCCGCATTTTGGATCAGGAGCATGCTGTAAATAGATAGTCAGGCTTTGTTCAATTGGTGGCCTAACCAGACCTTGCCTTTAACAGCCCCATGTGGAAAGTTGTGGCACTTGAAAAGAATGGGATTATGAACTACATGAACTTGATTGTATTTATAACTAAGCATAGAAAACTAATAATTCAATTTGTGCATCCATAACCAACTTCATATTGAGCCATCTTTTATTTCCTTCATGATGTTTTTTTAAGGAACTCTTTTTATTTGTTAAGATATAGATATTTAAACTAACCGTATTCTAGTTTTTCTCTTTCAAGCATGTTCACCAGTTCACCAATGATTTTTCACAACACAACTTTCAAGTTTGTTTATGAATTAAGACATTCAAGAAACTATTAGAATATGACTGAATATAGGAATTGCCACAAATGTCAAAGAATTGGTGATCAACAGCCAGAAGAACTTAACAGAAATAAATGAATTCAGAAACCTACATGAAAAGCAGCAGACAGTACCTTAATCCGCTCATACTTTCTAAGTGCATGACTTTTAGCATCTTCTGTGATTCTTATTGTTTCCTTCAGTTCTTCTAATCTTCGAATTCTATATTTGTCAACACCAAATGCCTTTGAGGATGCACCTTCAAGTTTTTCTGCCTTTGCATGAAAGGAAGACAAATCTGATAGCAGTGTCTGTACAGTTAACAAAGCACTGGAACGGTCTGAGAATGCACTGTGAACAGCTGGCATCAGCCTCAAATATTCATGGAGGGTATACTGCCAAAGTGTGATATCAATTATATGTATATATACAACTGATAAGCCGCCCTGAGAACCCAAAACCCTACACCTAAGATCAAACTTTGATGCAATGGAACATGGCAAAAATACCAGATGTTTGACTGTCTGTGCATTTGATTCTCGATAAAATCTGCTCGCTTTCACAGCTGCAGTCGCTAAACATTTAATTTCAGAGCTTGTACTTTTTGAGAATCATATGTTGCTTCTTCAGTTTCAAATTTTGCCAGTTTGATTAATACCAATCCCAACTCACCCAATGTTTTTCCAATATCCTGCTGCGCTTTGACAAGTGCTTCAGCCTGCACCCAAGAAAAGAAAAGGGCAAGAGAAATCACTTGCAATGCAGTCAGGATATAACAGATAAATATTTGCTAATGAAGAGCAAATTCTGGATCGTAAACACATTCAAATATTCAAGAGAACTAACTCCTAAGCTACTAATAAGCTGAAGCAGACTATCAGGCTCAAGCTAAAGGTTCCCTCCCACAATTCTTCTAAACCTTAGAATCCAATGTTGATCAACCCATTGGGAATGAACGATGGTGTTCATGCCCCTGAAAATCTAGAATATTGCTGGAAAGTGGGTTGCTAGGAAGACTCACCAGACCCAAAAGTCCTTCCAAAATAAGGTACTTCCATCTCCAATGCCTTCCTCATTGCATTATTGGAAGCTACAGCAGGCACCTTTCCAAAAACATGATAAGCTGCCTCGGCCAGGAAAAGTAGCCCTGATTCTCTTATAATTTCCTTTCCCAATACACTTGGCTCCAAGCCTTCCATTGGAAGATATCTTTAACCATTGCTTTAGGTTTAAAATATTCCCAGCCACCATGCTCTTTTGTTTGGCATAGACAGATCAATTCACAGGATTGTAGTCTCCTCTTTCCATGTCTGCCCCTTCCAAAAGAAACCTCCAGCTAGCTTAGTTGATTCAGTCCATGGCTCATTTCAAGTCCAATTTTTTTACATGATCTTGTACAATCAATGGTCCTTATAGCCACAATCCAATTTTTTTCTTAGCATTAACCCACTCAAATCTTCTTTAGCTCCCCTCCCACCAACTACCTCCTGCAGTACAATGAAACTAAATAGATTCCAAGCCTTGTTAGGATATGTAAAACTCAATGGGTAATGCAATAACAGGATTACAATTCTCTATCAGCTCCCTGAAATCTCCCTCTTTTAGTGTGGATGACATGGTAAATATAAATAAAATCATTGTAGCATCCATTAATGGATAAATCATTCTAGTATGTCTCTTTTCAAATAAGAGATCATTTTATTCCTGTTGTAGAGCTTGAGCAGGAGTGTTGAGTAAATATATAATTTATGTAGGCTGGATGGTCAGGTTAACAATTAAAATTAAAAATGAAATCCATTTTCCCTTTGTGAACTCCTGCATTTTATAATGGCAGATAGCATTTTTATACCTGTTCTGTTTACACTAGAAGGCAAGATTTTCATATCAGACGAGATATCTGTTTGTATCATTATTAGGCACCGATGAAATCTTGGATGTTGTTATATCAGCTGATATAAACCAATATATCTGAGATATCTACCGATGCAAATATCTCAGCCAAAATTGTCTAATCTTACTTTTACTATTTTAAATTATTTCCTCAGTTAAGCCTAAAATAGTAGTTTGGTTTTACTATGCTGACTGAGATCTTAATATATCAATTTCGATGTACCAACCAAAAATCTTGGAATATCTTGGATGCTTTCAATTTCCCACATTCGATATTGGCTGAGAAAAACTGGGACTTTGGTTCATCTTGGTATTGGTCACCAACTGAGCTGATCAATATCTTGTCTTTTGAAAACCTTAGTTGAAAATCTAGGTGTTGTTTCTTAGTTGTTTGGTGAATCATTAGTACTCTCTCTCTCTCTCTCTCTCTCTCTCTCTCTATCACGTGAATGTGAGCCAACATGCATGGATTCTATGCCACTTCAAGCATTCAATATCATCAGTTAGCCAGTTAGATGGAAAGAAATGTCCATTGTTTGCCATTGACATGGCACTCCACAAACGGTGATAAGCATCAGCTATCGTAGAGTTTGCATAACCTATCACTGCTCTATGGTCTATATCATATATAACCATGATAAAATCTCCTAGTTTTGTTTCATCTTCACAAATAAATTACATATCCTTTGATCTTACTCTCAGTATATTTTGTATACCCTGTTATCAATGAGAAATCAAGCAAATTTCCCTTAATCAAGCAAACCCAATTTTCCAAATTTTCGTACTATAACTGTTGATCGGCAAGCAGTTTCAGCAAGCCAAACCACAAGAAAACTGAACGAACAATGCAACTGCTTCTACCATAACGAAAACTAATAACTAGATACCTGCTGGGCGGTAGTGCTCAGCTGCTGCTCCAAGTCCTTCACCTTCTCCTTCCTCTCCAAGAACTCCATATCCTCCTCCACCACCACTGGCTTCGCCCCTCCCCAATCATTTGCCACCGACTGCTTCAGTTCCTTGAATATCCTCAGCAAATCCCTGCCCCCCTTCGCCGGCTGCACCGCATCCCGCGGATCGGCATAACCCGCTCCGCCCTCCCCGACCAGCATACTCGAGGCCCGATCGGAGCTAGCCGGCAACGGCAGCATCCGGGGCGTCCTCAAGAACACTCTCAGCTCATCGCTATTCCCGATCACCGGGTGCACCGCAAGCAGGCGTAGGTACTTCTCGAGGGCGGAGCACCGCTTCTCGACGAACTCGTGCTTGTGCATCACCTGGCTCTCCACCACGTTCTTGTCGGGCCGGAGGGGGATGAAGAACCCTCGGAAGGCCTCGGCGAGACGATCGGCGAGGGCGACCACATCGCGGAACCGCCGCCGGACGCGGAACTCCTTTGGCCCGACGCCGGAGTAGGAGAGGTGGATCTTGGTGGTGATCAGGTAGGTCACGTAGGTGCCGCCACCGGGGACGATGGATCCGGCAGTCTCCTGCTCATTCTGGGGGTCGGAGACGGTGATCCTGACGTAATCGGAGGCGGAGCGGCCGGAGGGGGTGCGGAGGGGGGTGTGGGGGGAGGCGGAGGCGCCGTTCTGGGAGTCGAAGGGGGAGGAGACGACGACGTCGTCATAGGCCGCGGGGTCGAAGACAGAGAAGGAGGGGAGGGAGGGGGGAAGAGGAGGGGATCGCCGCCATGGAGAGCGGCGGGGACGGCGACAAGGTGGTGGGGATCGTCGAAGGGGTGGTCGTCTTCGGCGAGGGCGAGGGTCTCTATCTCTTCTTGTGGGGCCAGCGGTCCGAGCACGTTCGTGGCTTCCATCATCCTTATTCCCCTCTCTCTCTCTCTCTCTCTTTTATCTGATAACCTAAAATGAATACAGCTCGCGAGAAAAGGAGGGAGAGAGAGAGGTGGGATTTTGGGTATAGGGGCGCTGGAGGCACGATATCTGGATCGCTGTGGGTGGCGGCCGGAGGAGGAGGCGACCGCACAAACGGAGTTCCGTTTGGTCGTATATTTTACAACGCATAAAGATTCCGTGCCTTAGCATCTATTCACAGCTATACGTGGCAAATTCGTCACATGTGCGAATAATTTGTGATGCCCCTGAGTAAAAACAAATTCATGAAAAAAATATGGAAAAGATCGGATAAATATATTAAGAAAATAATGGAAATAAAAATAAAACTTCTGATATATTTATTATTTTATTGTATACAGAAAAAAAAATTTTTTTAATTCTTTGTTATCAATCACTAATATTTAACGACTAAGTTCAAGCAAGGATGGATCTGAAATATAATTCATAAATACTTAAGTATTTTTTTTTATTAATCTGATAATTTGAAGAATAATTTGGTCAACTAAAGAATGGAATTGATTCAAGAATTTTTCAAACAATTTGGAATACATTGTTGCCTCGATTGCCATCTATGCAAAAGCTCAGGTGCAGCTAATTTCGACATATATTTTTCCTGTGCTAGTTTAGGCTTGGTTTGTTAATTTGCATATTTTTTAAAGCTTGATTAATAAATGATTGTTTCAGATTTTTTTTTTGTTAAAAAAAGTAAATATAGAAATTTAACTTGGCTTGAGCTTGCTTTCATTCACGAGTAGGATTTGAACATACTATTCGTTCTCAACGCAAGAAAAAGTCTGGCTGCAACACTCTTTAATACAACAAACACATTAGGTTAATCATCCGAGCATATTGGCATATCTGTGATGGTCTAATGAGCCTTGTTGAACATCGTACATGCGCTGGCACGTACGAAGGGCCAATTCCATACGATCGATGTGCGCTTGCTACAAAAGGATAGTGCAGTAAGTTTTTTCGTCAACCCAATATCAGTCAGCTCTTTCATACTAGGAAAAATTTTTTTGCACCAGGTATAATGCAGGTCACGCACATCGCACTCGATAATTTATATACGATACATGAGCATATACGTGCTAAGAATAAATATTTTTTTATCTTTAACATATGTGTACATGCACCATGCATCAATTATCGAATGTAGTATAACTCCTACTACATCGTATCCATGCAGCAAGACTTTTCCTTCATACGGTGAACCAAGTTTGTTATTCAACCAAGCTCATTTGCACCAGTAATGACATGCATTAGAAGTAAGGTCGGCCTGACTTGACTTTGGAAATATTAAAGTCCAAACTCCATCAAACCCAAGGAAAAGTCTTTCTGGTGCAGCTAGCGCACGTTATTTTTGATGATTGGCGCATGACATATGATACATGTACATATGTTAAGAATAAAAATATTTTTTTTTTTTTTTTTTGTTCTTAACATATGCACCGTATGCAAATCATTGGGCATGATGCAATTTTTAATGCATCGAGTATGGTGAAGCAAAACTTTTCCTTTGAAAGAGAACGGCACCGTCATCCAATTACAAATTCCACAACTGACGTTGGAAAATTAGACTCTAGCGAGTAGCCAATGTTAGACCCGAACCTTTCTTTGAAAAAGCTAATCGGTTGACCGGTTGGTGTGGAAATTAGATCTGTTTTTTCTTATTTTATTTTAATAGAACTACTTAGATAAAATTTTATTCAAAATTTATTTTAATTCTTAAACTTTTGATTATCATATTTAATCTTTTATATTTTAAAAATATTATATTTTTAATATTTCATTATATGTAACCAGTAAAAATTAATTAAACAGTTATTATGCTATCCTATAAACCAACCCACATATTAGGAGGATGCATTGGCTATTCTATACATTTTAATGGATCCAATGAAAAAAAAGTTAGCAATGTAATCTTCTTAAAATATGAAGCGCTAAATTATTAGATATAAAAATTAATAATTAAAATATTTTTAAAAAAAATATTTAAGAACAAAAATTATATTATTATTATTATTATTAACATCATCACCATTATTTGACATGTTTAAGATATAGAAATGAAGAATTATTTTGCAGCTACTATATAAAAATATAAAAAGATTTAAATATAATAAAAAGATATAGAAGATAGTTTTAATTTTTTTATTTTTCATATTTCCATTAGTAATTATAGAATCATTTTATATTCATTATATAAAGCTACAAAAAAAAAAAAAAAACCTTGCAATGGTAGTTGTTGCGAAAAAAAAACCAGTAAAAAGATGCTTTCATGGGTCAAACTTGCATCGAGGTCCTGCCACTCTCACAAAAAAACCCAGCAAAGAGATGTGGGCCTTGCAATTAACGCAGTCTATGCAAAGCAAAAGGTTTGCGTTAAGGAAGGATTCTCTCTCATGCTGCATTGTAATACATTATACTGATTTGGGAAAGTGGTTTGCGGTCAACATTATTCGTGAGTGGCAAATCATAATTCTAATCATATGCAAATGTAATGCTTTAGCTCGTATGCTAGTTCAAGCAATTTTTGTTAATGGATCAAAATTTTATGATTAAAAAAAAACTAAATAAAAATTAATTAGTAACAGATGAATTTAAGTTATAAGCTTATAATATTTTTTATTCAATATAAAATTAAATTTAAGATATTATCACAAAAAATATTAAAAAAATTTATGCAATCAAAAAAAAAAAGCATGATATATCAAAACATGCATCATTTTGCAAGAAAACTATTCCAGCTTGAAAATTTGCTACTTAAGCAGTTTTTTTTGCTGCTGATAACTCTATTTTGCTTCATTGATTAGCTATAAAATGAATTAAAGCCAATACATGATAAAAAAAAACCATACATAGTGTTACTAGGAGTAATGTGTACAGTTCCGTCTTTGATTTTCTTGTCAAGTTTTTAGCATTATTGCGGTTCTCGTTTGCAGCATACGCATCAAAGTTAAAAGAAAGCTGGCATTTTCAAGGAAGAAACTGAGAGGAAATCCATTAATTTCATCCAATTCGCTCCGTCAATGTTAGTTGACTTCATCTTCCTTGAGGAAATTATCAAGTCTAATTGTTTCGTAGCCAACATTTACAGCAGCTAAGAACCAGAGTGTCTGCCGGAAAGATCAGCAAAATATTAAAAAAAAAAAAAAAAGTTTTCTTTCTACTTTGATGGAATCAAGGTGAATGTTCGAAAACGGTATTAGAAAGGAACATTTATGGCCTCATAAAGCTACGTACATCTAATTACTCTAAGGCATTTATTGCCTTATTAAAGGTATTTATGGCTGCCACGTTGCTCTCTTATCACTTAACCCAACCTCTAAGGCCAACGTGAATACAATTGCTCTAAGGCATTTATTACCATATTCTCTCCTTATATAAAGGCATTTATGGCTGCCACGTTGCTCCTCGGTCTCAATTCTCACTTGGCCTCGAACCTGCAGCTGCCGAGCTCCCTCTGGCCGTGAACAGTGTCATGCAAGTGTTCACCATTGATCTTTTCTGAAACTCATCAGAGAGCATGAATGGTGCCACACAAGCACTCTATAATCAATGTTTTACGAGGGACAGTTGGCTTCAACTCAATATCATCCTTCTCCCTTAACGGCTATACCTTGGGACCCACACGACTAACTTTATCACCCATCATTGTCCGCATAAGACAACTAAAAAGGTGACGTAGGAGACATGTTTGGCAAGCATCGTAACGATCGGCCATGCCCTGCGACCACCTACTCTGACTAACTTTATCACCCATCATTGTCCGCATAGGACAACTAAAAAGGTGACGTAGGAGACATGTTTGGCAAGCATCGTAACGATCGGCCATGCCCTGCGACCACCTACTCTGACAGGATACGGCCTGTAGCTTGACATGTCATATGGAGGTAAGCTCCACTGTGCTGCCATCAATTAATGTTCTAACAAGCGATCACGCCCCAAGCCCACGGACTCCAGGCATATATAAAAAGGGTAAGAGGGACCCCGACTAGGTAACGAACTCATAACGCTCCTAAACGCTCACAAAGAGAGCTCTTCTCGGAGCCTCTCTCTCTCTTTTCTCTTTCGAGCTTCCTCAAGCTCACGGCTGTTGCCCAGAGCACTGACTTAAGCGTCGGAGGGTCCCTGCCGGAATTTTTGGCCCCCCGGTGTAGGGAGAAATAGTCTCCGAGGCATGCATATTTTAAAAATTGATAACTATTATTATTGCAGAAATTAAAAGATTACATATTAATCTATCTAATATGCATCAAGATCATATCTTTGCCTATATATTCAGGGTCGTTTGATCTAAAATATGCATATAAAAACATCAAGATCATATCTTGATCTTCAAGATGACTAGTCACACTATTATCTTGAAGCCTGCCTTAAGATCTAGAGATCAAATCACTTACCTTAAGAAGAGTAGGTAAATCTTATTGCTCTGCAGCCGTTCAATCGTTCGGCCTCTAGAATCGTCCATGCGAAGCCCCGAATGATCAGATTTCCGGGAGTGCTAGCTCGCGAAAAATAGCTTTGCTGATCTTGAATCCTCTCACTTGAATCTTCCTCCAAGATCCACCAGGCTTCCGCTAACACCAGAATCACCAGGATTTTCTATTCTAACATTTTAGAATTACAATCCACGACAATTTAGAATTACAATCCATGACAAATCTTGTATTGTTGTTCTATTTTTGTTCTGTGTTATCTGGTGAGGGAATGCCCTCTATTATAGTCTCGATTTAGCCTTGACATTTAATTCTGACATTTAAGAATCCATCGTTTGGCAAAAGCGAAGAGACGCCGAAGGCGCGGCTTGGTTTAATTCCGACGTTCGGAGAAAACCAAGGAGTCGCGGCGTTTGGTTTATTTCCGTCGTTCGGAGAAAACCAAAGAGACGAGGGATAAATCCGACGTTCGGTAAATAAATGTCATGCATTAAATTCTATCTCATGAGATGAGATTTTAGCCATCTCATCATATGAGATCCATATTCGAGAGGTTTGGGTTCTGATCTGAATTTATTTGACTTAACCACATAGATCATGGTCCAAGCCCAAATCAAATTTGGCTAGTCCTGAATCTATTTAAATTCAAATCAAGTCTAATTTCAAATCAATATTTGAAATTGACTTGTCCTTCTAATAGACTTAAACCAAATTGAATCTTATTCAATTGTACTTAACCCAATTGAGATAATTCAATCAATCAAATTGATTAATTAAATCATATACGATTCTCAATCGTTGATCAGCAAATAGATCATCCTAGGAAACTTCTATGCGTGTGACTCTCTAGGTTCGAACCTAAGCCGGTAGCATAGAAACAACTTTCTATACTAATCGATGTGCCCATCTAGCAATGGAACCCGACGTCCGGATAGGTCGAAGAGTTGCCGAGCAAACTCCAAGAACCCTAAGAAACAGTTACCGTATAATTCATCCTCTTGACCACAAATGCTAAGGATGGCTTAAGAGCCTGTCAACTCTAAATAGCAAATCCATAAAGTGATTTCAACTTTAGTGATCATGTGACTTTCACATGAAGTGCCTTGGCCAAGGTCTTGCTAAATTGAAACACAAGCATTTCTCCTTTTAACGGGATAGGTCAAATTCCATCTTGATCCACAACTGACTACCACAAGTACTTGACTGCACCCAGTAACCTTTCGTAGCTGGATTAGAAATCCAGGTGGTCCGGCACCTAAGTACAATGAGTTGCTTGTAAGCCACTGGTTGTGATCTTCAGGTCTGAAGGATACTTATACCTATATCTTCTCGGATTAACTCTTGACAGTAGAGTATCCGAAATGAGTCACGTTCGGTGAAATGTACTCCTACACTTTCACCTGTATGTCATACCAGTGTCTCTACACTCCTTGGTTAAGAGGATAACCAAAATATGATATACAACGTCCTATAATTGATAGTACTATGGCCCTGTCATAGTATATCATTTGGTCGCGAACTCTTTTAAGGACCTTCTAAGATAAATCCTCCTTTATCGTGAGGAAGATCCTAAGGGCTTCATTACTTTCAGGAGTATTAAGAAGATGTTCTTGTAATGAATAAACTGCCAAATAACTTTTATTAATATATCAATTTATATACAATTTACATCAGCACAATCATCAAATGATTGGCTTTAGGATACAATTCCCAACAAACTCCCACTTAGCCTAAAGCCACTCATTACAGTATCTAATACCCATCTTCAACTTATAGTTGTCAAACTCCTTGATGCTGAGTGCTTTAGTAAATGGGTCACCTAGGTTTTCCTTTCCATCAATCTTCTGAAGATTTATGTCACCTCGGTCTACTATCTCTCGAATAAGATGAAACGGCGCAGTATGTGCTTGGTGCGCTGATGTGCTCGTGGTTCCTTTGCTTGAGCTATGGCACCAGTGCTGTCACTGTATAACAGGACTGGTTCATCTATGGAAGGTGTCACTCCAAGCTCGGAGATGAACTTTGCAGCCACACAGCTTCTTTCGCAGCATCTGATGCAGCGATGTACTCTGCCTCGCACACCGAATCTGCCACTGTATGTTGCTTGGAACTTTTCCAGCAAACAGCTCCACCATTTAGGATAAACACGAAACCCGATACACTTTTGCTATCATCATGATCTGATTGAAAACTGGAATCAGTATATCCAACAAGTTTCAAATCAGACTCTCCATAGACTAACCACTGGTCCTTAGTATTTCTCAAATACTTAAGGATTGTCTTAACAACTTGCCAGTGTTTTTCTCCTGGATCAGATTGGTATCTACTCACTACTCCTAGTGAGTATGCCACATCTGGTCTTGTACATGTCATGGTGTACATAATCGATCCTACTGCCGAAGCATATGGAA
The DNA here is from genome assembly GCA_900491605.1 of Calamus simplicifolius. Taxonomy (NCBI): domain Eukaryota; kingdom Viridiplantae; phylum Streptophyta; class Magnoliopsida; order Arecales; family Arecaceae; genus Calamus; species Calamus simplicifolius. Next base: position 109,063 of record UESW01002626.1, on the reverse strand, counting down.
TTCGACTCATACGTTCTCTTTCATTAGGAGTTGTCGGACAATCCTTCTTAGAAAGATGAATTCCATGGCCTATCGGAAGATAGCCTTTCTTGGAATTCTCCATGCTAAACCTCTTTAGCACTGTGTCAATGTACGTAGATTGGGATAAACCTAGCATCCTCTTAGATCTATCTCTATAGATCTTCATCCCTAGGATGTATGATGCTTCTCCCAGATCTTTCATGGAGAATTGTGATGATAACCATGTCTTTATTCCTTGTAATGCAGGGATATCATTCCCGATTAAGAGAATATCATCCACATATAATACAAGAAATACAATAACAGAATCGTTAGCCCATTTATAAATGCAAGGTTCTTCTTTATTCTTAATAAAGCCATAAGATTTGATCACTTTATCAAATCGTATGTTCCAACTCCTTGATGCTTGCTTAAGTCCATAAATAGACTTCTGTAGCCTGCACACTTTAGACTCGTCTTCAGATATAAAACCTTCAGGCTGTATCATATACACCTGTTCTTCTAAATCACCATTTAGAAAAGCGGTTTTAACATCCATCTGCCAAATCTCATAATCGAAGTGTGCTGCTATAGCTAGCATAATCCGAATGGATTTCAGCATTGCCACAGGAGAAAACGTTTCGTCATAGTCAATACCATAACGTTGACGATACCCCTTGGCAACCAGACGTGCTTTATAGGTCTCTACCTTTCCGTCTGCGCCTCTTTTCCTCTTGAAAACCCATTTACACCCTATGGGTTTTATCCCTTCGGGTGGGTCAACTAATGTCCATACATTATTGTCCTTCATGGAATCAAGTTCGGATTTCATGGCATCAAGCCATTTATTAGAGTCAGTCCTTTGCATAGCATCCATATAGGTGATCGGATCCTCGTTGTTCTCATCGAGTTCAACAGGATCATCGTTCTGGACCAAGAAACCCAAGTATCTGTCCGGTTGATGTGGTACTCTACCAGATCGCCTTAATGGTGCATCTAAAATGGGTTTTGAGTTTGATCTAATCAACTCAGATTCTAGGGGTTCACTGGTTTGTGTTGTTCCTTCTACTTGATGAACTTCCTCAAGTTCAACATTAGAGCTATTTGTTCCTTCACTAAGGAACTCCTTTTCAAGAAAAACTGCTCTATTACTAATGAACAACTTTTGTTCTTCAGTATTGTAGAAGTAATATCCTTTTGTTTCTTTCGGATAGCCGATGAAAAAAATTTGTCAGATTTGGGTTCAAGTTTGTCTGATTTTGCACGTTTCACATAAGCCGGACACCCCCAGACTCTCAGATAGGTAATAACCGGTTTATGTCCATACCACATCTCATGTGGAGTTTTAGAAACAGACTTACTTGGAACCTTATTGAGAATATGACAAGCTGATTCTAATGTATCCCCAAAATGATATTGGCAAGCTTGCAAAACCCATCATGGACCGAACCATGTCTAACAGAGTTCGATTCCTTCTTTCCGACACACCGTTATGTTGCGGTGTTCCAGGAGGAGTCCATTGGGAGAGAATCCCATTCTCCTTTAAATATGTCACAAATTCATTGGAAAGGTATTCGCCTCCTCGATCTGATCGAAGGGTCTTAATACATTTTCCTGTTTGTTTTTCTACTTCTTTATGATATAGTTTGAACATTTCAAACGATTCAGATTTATGTCGCATAAGATAGACATAACCGAACCTAGAAAGGTCGTCTGTAAAAGTAATGAAGTAGTAGTATCCACCTTTGGCACAAGTGCTCATTGGTCCACATACATCAGTATGTACTAGACCCAATAGCTCTTTGGCTCTTTCACCTTTTCCAGTAAAAGATGACTTGGTCATTTTACCAAGAAGACATGATTCACAGGTAGTTAATGATTCACAATCATCAACTCGAAGGATGCCCTCCTGAGTTAACCTGTTTAATCTGTTCTTGTTGATATGACCCAGCCGATGGTGCCAAAGATAAATATCTGTGACATCAGTTGTTCTAGGGCGCTTACTTGATTGGTACACTACATTCACAGGCTGTGATAATATATAAATGCCATTAGATAAATGCCCAGTCATTACAGTGACTCCATTCATAATGATATTCAAAGTAACATCCTTTATTGAAATTTCATAATTATTTTTGGCCAGAAGGCCTACAGAAATTACGTTCAATAAGAACGTTGGGCAAAAATGACAATCATTTAGTATAATGACATTTCTATTGAAAACTATTTCAAGAACTCCTAATGCCAGTACTGGAACTAATCTTCCATCGCCGACATTTAGGAATCTTTCATTGTCCTCAAATCTTCTGGTGACCTGTAGTCCCTGCAATGAATTGCAAATGTTAAAAGGACTCCCGGTATCCAATACCCAGGTCTGATTATCATATATAGAAAAATTACAAGGTGTTATCATATAAATACCTTGTTGAGCAACATCTTGCTCCTTTTTCTTCTTTGGCCTGTTTGGATCAAGTGTGGCAATGTAAAGAGGACAGTTCCTCTTCCAGTGCCCTTGCATCTTGCAGTGAAAGCATTCAGCTTGACTTTTATCAACTTTCTTCTTCTGCATCTGACCCCTTATAGATGTCCTAGCATGTTGCACCCTTTTATTATTCTTTTTCTTCTTTCCTTTCCCAAAGGGTTTACGCCCTACCTTAGATCCTTCAACCACATTAACCAAACCCTTAGAGAGCTGGTTATCCTTCTCAAAGTTCTGTAACAACCCCAACAAACCGTGGTAGTTGACTGCAGGCTTTGTCATTCGAAAATGAGTAAGGAAAGGTCGGAAGGATGGAGGCAAGGAATTCAGGATCGCATCTTTTCCCAACTGCTCATGTAAGGGAAAGCCGAGCTTGCTTAGGAGTTCTATCTTCTCGATCATGTACAATACATGATCAGTGACAGGAGATCCATCTCTCATTCGAGCATTAAAAATAGCACAACTAGTCTTGTGCCTTTCAACATCGTCGGGTGTGCCGAAAGATTCATTCAACGCTTGAATGATTTCTTCTGGCTGAGCATTCTCGAACCGGCGACCGAATTCATCGTTCATTGCTGCTAACATGATACAACGCACGCTAGTTCTATCATTGAGCCACTTCTGATAAGTGTCTCTCTCAGAACTTTGGGTGTTTGCATCAGGTATCTTTGGTGCAGGATTATTCAGAATATATAGAATCCTCTCATGCTCAAGGACGATCTTAAGTTTTCTGAACCAGCTATTGAAATTGGAACCATTCAATTTGTCACTATCCAATAGGGACCTTAATGATAAATTAGTGGCCATGTTCTGCATAAGGAAAAACTAAAGTTTATTAGTATATAAATTGATTCAGTCTAAAGACTTGGACTTTAGTCTAAAGATTCTCCCACTATTTTGTTCAAATTGGCAGCCTCTACACCCCAATTCGAAGAATTATTCTTAATTCTTTAGCGGGCACTAAGATCTACATAAACTACATACAGGCCCAAGTGAAGCTTGGCTAACCCATATGCATCTAAGAGTAGGTTCAAAACCAATTGTTTCCCCAAACAATTCTTAGTGTTCAGTTTTGCCCCATGTACCTCTTCAGCAGGCATGAAGTGCCTCCACTGAAAGTTCTGGTTAGGTCCAACCATTAAATGATATAATCAGTGTAACCTATCAATAGACAACCAAGCCCGAGTGAAGCTCGGCTCACCTGACTGTTTATTTAATAGTTACGCTGACTTATCATATAATGAATGATAATTCCGATGGTTGACAAGCACCAGGCATGGAGTGCCTCCAATGATTATCAAGACATCGGACTCATTATCACCCACCTTAATGGGAGGCTATGATCTAGTTATCATATAACTATTTCATTTTAAGGACCTAATAATTTTAGAGGATTTTAATAATATGAAGATAAATTGACTAATCAAGTTCTCCCACTGAATCTATGAAATCGGTAGAATGAAACAAGATTAAGTCAGGTTAAGTGGCACCTAAATCAGTCATACTGATATCCTTACAGGCATGGGTCAACCCGAATCAGGTAAATGATCTGAATCATAAATGGTTCACCACAATGACCAGGTGAGAGAGATCGATGGGAGGGATATGCCATTAACTCGTTAAAGACGCATCAATACGAGTAGCTCCCAATTAAAAACCATTCGATCGTTGATCCTAGAGCAACTTGCCATCCCACCTTGACATCATATGGTTAACCAATTCTGATTTGACCATCTAATAGATTCATGCTCAACCACGGAGCCTAATCTACTTCCATTTGGTTTAATCAAAGAGAAGGACTTGATCAACTACAACTATTGTTTGATTTAGAGCATTCTTAACCTAATCTAATTAGATTTGAACAAATACTCTTTTAGTCCAGTTGATTTAAACCTTAGAGTCTAACCCTTTATGGACCCGATTTAGCTAACCCAAATGATTAAATATATTTCATGTTAACATGTCATATATTTCAATCAAGCATAATGTTACTACTCATAATTCCTATATTTAGATCATATCTAAAAAAATTATGAACTAATATTTGACATTCAAATAAAACTCTCATAAATATTTGTATGTTTTATAACATAGACATCATGCCATCATATATCATATCTATGTTTTTATACTAAACATGCAAATATTATGGTTTTATACAACATCAATATGTATCAAATATAAAATATCTTTTGAGAGTGTGTGTAATCTATGTTTTGATGCCAAAGCATAATTTAAATTTTCTTTAAACAAAGCATCAACGATAAAACAATCGCACGGCAATATGTCACAGAATACCTCATTGAATGGGTAATTCGGATTTTCAATCCACCTGTGACCATATGGCCTTGTGATAAGTTTTAGCCATAATTACATAATTAATGAGAATATTAATTTACATGCAATAAATTAGATCATTAACGAAACCATGGCTCTGATACCATTTGTAGGGAGAAATAGTCTCCGAGGCATGCATATTTTTAAAAATTGATAACTATTATCATTGCGGAAATTAAAAGATTACATATTAATCTATCTAATATGCATCAAGATCATATCTTTGCCTATATTTCAGGGTCGTTTGATCTAAAATATGCATATAAAAACATCAAGATCATATCTTGATCTTCAAGATGACTAGTCACACTATTATCTTGAAGCCTGCCTTAAGATCTAGGGATCAAATCACTTACCTTAAGAACAGTAGGTAAATCCTTATTGCTCTGCAGCCGTTCAATCGTCCGGCCTCTAGTATCGTCCACGCGAAGCCCCGAATGATCAGATTTTCGGGAGTGCTAGCTCGCGAAAAATAGCTTTGCTGATCTTGAATCCTCTCACTTGAATCTTCCTCCAAGATCCACCAGGCTTCCGCTAACACCAGAATCACCAGGATTTTCTATTCTAACATTTTAGAATTACAATCCACGATAATTTAGAATTACAATCCACGACAAATCGTGTATTGTTGTTCTATTTTTGTTCTGTGTTCTCTGGTGAGGGAATGCCCTCTATTTATAGTCTCGATTTAGCCTTGACATTTAATTCTGACATTTAAGAATCCGTCGTTTGGCAAAAGCGAAGAGACGCCGAAGGCGCGGCTTGGTTTAATTCCGACGTTCGAGAAAACCAAGGAGTCGCGGCGTTTGGTTTAGTTCCGTCGTTCGGAGAAAACCAAAGAGACGAGGGATAAATCCGACGTTCGGTAAATAAATGTCATGCATTAAATTCTATCTCATGAGATGAGATTTTAGCCATCTCATCATATGAGATCCATATTCGAGAGGTTTGGGTTCTGATCTGAATTTATTTGACTTAACCACATAGATCATGGTCCAAGCCCAAATCAAATTTGGCTAGTCCTGAATCTATTTAAATTCAAATCAAGTCTAATTTCAAATCAATATTTGAAATTGACTTGTCCTTCTAATAGACTTAAACCAAATTGAATCTTATTCAATTGTACTTAACCCAATTGAGATAATTCAATCAATCAAATTGATTAATTAAATCATATACGATTCTCAATCGTTGATCAGCAAATAGATCATCCTAGGAAACTTCTATGCGTGTGACTCTCTAGGTTCGAACCTAAGCCGGTAGCATAGAAACAACTTTCTATACTAATCGATGTGCCCATCTAGCAATGGAACCCGACGTCCGGATAGGTCGAAGAGTTGCCGAGCAAACTCCAAGAACCCTAAGAAACAGTTACCGTATAATTCATCCTCTTGACCACAAATGCTAAGGATGGCTTAAGAGCCTGTCAACTCTAAATAGCAAATCCATAAAGTGATTTCAACTTTAGTGATCATGTGACTTTCACATGAAGTGCCTTGGCCAAGGTCTTGCTAAATTGAAACACAAGCATTTCTCCTTTTAATGGGATAGGTCAAATTCCATCTTGATCCACAACTGACTACCACAAGTACTTGACTGCACCCAGTAACCTTTCGTAGCTGGATTAGAAATCCAGGTGGTCCGGCACCTAAGTACAATGAGTTGCTTGTAAGCCACTGGTTGTGATCTTCAGGTCTGAAGGATACTTATACCTATATCTTCTCGGATTAACTCTTGACAGTAGAGTATCCGAAATGAGTCACGTTCGGTGAAATGTACTCCTACACTTTCACCTGTATGTCATACCAGTGTCTCTACACTCCTTGGTTAAGAGGATAACCAACAAATATGATATACAACGTCCTATAATTGATAGTACTATGGCCCTGTCATAGTATATCATTTGGTCGCGAACTCTTTTAAGGACCTTCTAAGATAAATCCTCCTTTATCGTGAGGAAGATCCTAAGGGCTTCATTACTTTCAGGAGTATTAAGAAGATGTTCTTGTAATGAATAAACTGCCAAATAACTTTTATTAATATATCAATTTATATACAATTTACATCAGCATAATCGTCAAATGATTGGCTTTAGGATATAATTCCCAACACCGGGACTTGTTTGCAGGCCCGCAGGCGCAAGGAGCTCGTCGGAGGACCCTGGGCTCGCTGGAGGAGGCGACTGGACGCTCGAGGCCGATGATTTGGCGTCAACAGATTGGTGCGCCAGGTAGGGGGGACGCACTGAAGGAAAGAAAGCTCTATCTCCTTGAGCTATAAGTCTTCGTCCCCTCTAAGATAGCTATGGTGGTGATGCGCATGTCGAAGGTTCTCACCAATCGTGCTGGGGGCATCCACATCGCACTAGGCAGCAAAAGGCCACCCTCTCTGCTCCTTCACCACCAACCTCAGCTGCTCTAATTAACTAGCTGGCCATCTTCAATCAACAAGTTCAAGCCTTGAATGCAGCAGTTCATGAACTGCAGAAGCAACGTTCGGTGGCCACTCAGCAGCAGCCCAAGCTTCTCACATCGCTCATGATAGCTGCACTCGTTAGTCAACGATTCATCTGTAGAAAATCTCTTCAGGGAGAAGTTATCACTATCATGCGCCATCTAAGCACCACCATCGTGAAGCTTTCAAGAGATTGCGGTATCCTACCTCCCACTCAAGCAGCCACTCTACCCCTTAATTATCTGGTACTTAGATGAGGAAGCATCTAGATGAACAATACCGGCGGCTGGAAGAGCTCACTCAAAGGCTCAACAATCGGCCAGAGGTGGACTGTAACATGGGTAGTAGAATAGTTTCCAAAAGGGATGGACTTGAGACGTTATCCGTCACCTCAAGCATTTATGGGCATTTTAATTTCTGATGGTAGCAAGCCGAGAGGTGTTGTTGCAATTAATGCAGGGAGGAAGATGAGGACAAAAGGCTTTGACTGGTGACTCCAACTTTCCTCTCTCTCCTTCTCTCTGTTAAACCCAAAAGCCAAACCGAGCCCAGGACCTTTTATGGATTTCGTTTCAGCTGCTCTTAAGCTTCAGCACGAGGGTAATCAATCTCTTTAAAGAAAAAGCTAGGCAAAGAGCCCTCCCAGCAACTCTGCCGACTTTTTTACTCTCAGCAATGCCCTCGATGGACTCTCCCAGCCATTCATCTTCAATGACCGCCAACTGTCGAGGCTTTCCTCAACGACCTCTAGCTTTGTCCCGGTTTCTAGCTTCTTCTCGGCCACAGACATCTCATCCTGGCCTCCAATGCGAGGGAAGGCCCAAGTAAGGGCAACGACACCTCCAATCCAACTAACATGACTCCCTGGGGGGCAGACCACCAGTGGGCAGAAGTGCTCAAATCTACAAAAGGAAAAATATGGGTGCTACAAGAGCTAAGTACATTGCACTTAAGATAGTTTTCTTTCATTAATACTTAAAAATGCCATGCAGGGAAGATTTACCTTGCATCAACATCCAAGACCAACCTCGCTTTGGCGTCCACAAGCCTGGGTCCAGCAGGGAAGACCTCGGTCGACCCCAAGCGCCGGCACCATAAGCCCGGGTCCAGCAAGGAAGACCTCGGTCGACCCCAGCACCAGCACCACAAGCCCAGGTCCAGCAGGGAAGACCTCGGTCGACCCCAAGCGCCGGCACTAGGGGTGCAACTTGGGCTGGGTTCAACCCAAACCCGCCCGTGGAACCCGATTTGCAGCAGTACTCAAACTCTAGTTTGCTTAACCCGAACACGAAGGATCCGGGTTGAACCCGGACCGATTTGCAACTTGGGCCAGGTTAGAGTTGCAGTCAACCCGAACCCAAGAAAACCCGAACCCGTAAAGCCACAAGCAGCATGCCCACTGGTGTTGTGGAAGTGATGATTTAGCCTTGTTTGTCAGGTTTAAAATATGTAGAGCTGACAATAGTTTTGTGAAAGTGATGATTCTTGGTATGAACATTCCACCAGAACCTTCATTACCTTTTAAAATGAGCAATATACCTTTAACCATTGCATTTTATCATGTAATGTTGGTGGGCCAAACTAGTATCTTTATTTTTTTTAATTATCTTCTTTGAGACATTTGTAACTTCTAATATGAAGTTTGCCAAAAATTTATGAAAACATCTGGGAAGAGGTAATGAGCAGAAAACTAAAACATCTGGGAAAGGGGTGATGAGTAAAAAATCAGAGAGCTTTGGATGGTGAATGCAGTCTCGCTACTTGAAAAAGATTTCTTATACCAGACTTATGTAGTTTTCTAACGGGCTCTTTATATCGTCTCAATATTTTCTGCTTTCGAAGGATAAAGGTGACTTCATCAATGCATATAGTGGCTATTGAAATGTTATGCAATATTTGGATTACTTTGGATATATTTTGGTTTAAGAATGTACTTTTTTTGTTTAGTCTTATGTAAAAGATGCATATTTTTAGACATGTAATTTGAAATGTGAAGCTTGTTTGTTTCAAACTTTAGCTTGTTTATACAATGTAAAGCTTATTTGTTTTAAACTTTAGCTTATTTGTGCAATGTTAAGCTTGTTTGTTTCAGATTGTCATATATATATATATATTTTTCTATCAACCCGAATTCCAACCTGAAACTCAACCCGAACCCAATTTTTAAAATAGGGTTAGGGTTGAGGTTTTACAAATAGGGTTAGGGTTAGGGTTAGGGTTGACATTTTACAAATAGGGTTAGGGTTCAAGGAAACCCGAGTTTCATGAGCCCGAGTTGCACCCCTAGCCGGCACCATAAGCCCGGGTCCAGCAGGGAAGACCTCGATCGACCCCAAGCGCTAGCACCATAAGCCCAGGTCCAGCAGGGAAGACCTCGGTCGACCCCAAGCGCCGGCACCATAAGCTCGGGTCCAGCAGGGAAGACCTCGGTCGACCCCAAGCACCGGCACCACAAGCCCGGGTCTAGCAGGGAAGACCTCGGTCGACCCCAAGCGCCAGCACCACAAGCCCGGGTCCACCAGGGAAGGCCTCGGTTGACACCAAGTGCCAGCACCGTAAGCCCGGGTACCACTAGCAGAGCGATGAACCATCGACACTCAAGCCCGCGACCAGCTCAGCACCAAAAGCCAAAAACTGGCTCCAACGTCGATACCAAACACACAGAGGCAATTTTATTTCAGCCCCTTGCAGCTTTATTTCTGCTTCGGCCATCTTGTTTTAGCCTCAACGGCCTTATTACAGCCTTAGCAGCTTATCTCTGCCTCCACGTCAACGGCTCCCTCTGTCTCAGGAGCATCATTGCGGCATCATTGGCTCTTTGCCTCAATGGCATTTGGATGGGGACCCACATCCAAACTTCATGTCAAAGGTTAAAAATCCAAAGTCAGGTGAGGATCAGCCACTTGAGAGGTGACGCCCCTTTCGCCTTGCTGGGATGGGCCCGCTTCGTCTCAAAGGCGAGGGGGCATTGATATGGCTGATCCAACGCTATTAGAGAATCATTAAGGAAACTGACGGAGCCCCCTTCGGTATATCTCTCACACTAGGGCATTTATGGCCTCATAAAGCCATGTACACCCAATTACTCTAAGGCATTTATTGCCTTATTAAAGGCATTTATGGCTGCCACGTTGCTCTCCTCCGACCACCGAACCCAACCTCCAAAGCCGACACCTCCAAGGCCGATACCTCCAAGGCCAACGTGCATACAATTGCTCCAAGGCATTTATTGCCTTATTCTCTCCCTATATAAAGGCATTTATGGCTGCCATGTTGCTCCTCTCGGTCTCAACTCTCGCTTGGCCTCAGACCTGCAGCTGCCAAGCTCCCTCTAGCCGTGAACAGTGCCATGCAAGTGTTCACCATCGGTCTTTTCTGAAACTCATCAAAGAGCATGAATGGTGCCACACAAGCACTCTATAATCAATGTTCTATGAGGGACATGGCTTCAACTCAACATCATCCTTCTCTCCCAACGGCTGTACCTTGGGACCCATACGACTAACTTTATCATCCATCACTATCCGCATAGGACAACCAAAAAGGTGACATTGGGGACATGTTTAGCAAGCGCCATAACGATCGGCCATGCCCTGCGACCACCTACTCTGATAGGATACGACCTGCAGCTTGGCACGTCATATGGAGGTAAGCTCCACTGTGCTGCCATTAATTAATGTTCTGACAAGTGATCACGCCCCAAGCCCATGGACTCCAGGCATCTATAAAAAGGATAAGAGGGACCCCGACCAGGTAACGAACTCATAACGCTCCTAAACGCTCATAGAGAGAGCTCTTCTCGGAGCCTCTCTCTCTCTTTCTCTTTCGAGCTTCCTCAAGCTCACGACTGTTGCCCAGAGCGATGACTTGAGTGTCGGAGGGTTCCCATCGGAATTTTCGGCCCCGGGGACTTGTTTGCAGGCCCGCAGGCACAAGGAGCTCACCGAAGGACCCCGAGCTCACTGGAGGAGGCGATCGGATGCTCGAGGTCGATGATTTGACGTCAACAAAAATCCTTGAAAGTTTGAATTATTTGAATAATAATTTTTTTTGACGCTAAACTGGGGTTCTCCCTGACCATTATCTTCTTTGCCTTTAATTATAATAAAGTGGAGAGGAAATAATAGGCTTGGTTGCAGAAGGGCAGCAGGACCATTTCTCAATTTGCTTTTCATTATTAACATCTTTATTATGCTTTTCAACAGAATTATTGAACTGAGGAGCTTATTTCTCTCTGCTGCAAACAGGAGCCGTTTATACCCATAAAGTAGGTGAATGTTTTCTGCATCCTTTCCTTGATTTTGGCACTCTACAAAGTGTTAAGAGGCAACTTTTTCAAGAATATATCATTCTTATCCTTTGCAGTTAATTTTGTACTCAGATCTATCTGGACTGACTCGTACTAGACGAGTGTGATCGCTCGTTTGTACCAAAAAAAAAAAATAAACAAAGGGGCTAGTGGGTGTACCAACTCCTACAGGTTGAACAAAGAGAACATAGAAACTTGACCACACATTTGTTTAAAAGAAAACTAAGGCTTTCGCCACAAATTGAAACCTAATCTACCAACCTCAAAACAACCTCATAAACCTCTAAGCCTATCCCATGCGATCTATTTATATAAGAGCCCCCAGTTCCTTTCCATTATATTACCATCTCATAGCTTACAAACACAAGCCTTTGTCTCCCCCTCACCCCAACCCCAGAAAGACGAGACTTAGTTAAGCTATGGAGGCTCACTTGAACACTGTCATGCCATCCTGGTTGCTCTGCTTCCTTCTTGGTTTCTTTCTTCTCTTCTCCCACATCAAAGCTGAAGTTCACTACCATGACTTTGTTGTATGTATCTACGTACTGCTGTCACTCATCTCATTTCTAGTCTGCTTTCTCCTGCGTCCGTTTCTTAAACATACTTAATTTGGACATGGCTACTTTGATTCAGGTCCAAGCAACAGCAGTGAAGAGGCTGTGCAAGGCTCACAACATCATTACGGTGAATGGGCAATACCCAGGGCCAACTCTGGAGATTAAAAATGGCGACACCCTCGTGATCAATGTCATGAACCGGGCCAGATACAATGTCACACTTCACTGGTATACACATGAATATATACGCATAAAAACATGCGTGCAAACCCACATTATTTACAGATTGGTTGCGCATTGGCTGTACTGCTCGATCTTCTTTTCATAGAATTCGTAAGCATATAGATGGCTGTTATGAGGTAAGCTCTTCAAAAGTTCTCTTTTTTATTTGCAGGCATGGAGTTCGGCAAATGAGAACGGCATGGGCTGATGGACCGGAGATGGTAACTCAGTGTCCGATCAGGCCGGGAGGGAGCTACACGTACCGGTTTACGATCGAGGGGCAAGAGGGGACGTTGTGGTGGCATGCACACAGCTCTTGGCTCAGGGCCACTGCGCATGGAGCTCTCATCATCCACCCAAAAGAGAACTTCTCCTATCCATTCACCAAGCCCAAAAGAGAAATCCCCATCGTTCTTGGTAACGCTCTCAAGCTCTCTTCTCAGATAACAGCAAATAACTAAAAGGGTAGTGCGATGGGTCAAACATTTGATATCTTGGTATTCTTTTTGGCGAACCCCACGCACCATCACTAATTTCCATCAAGTCACCCGTGGATGGCGTGCACCTTTGGTGGCCCCATGCAGCCGATGGCCAGCTGCAATCGATTGGCTTGGTTTGGACTGATCACTTTACAGTTAATAGTGATGCTGCGGTCTGACTTTAGATATGGTCTCATAATCCCTTAACATTATATATATACTTTTTTTTTTTTTTTTACAAACGGACGATCACACCAGTCTAGCGTGAGTCAAGCCTAACATATCAGAGTATAAAATTTGAGATAAAGCCAAAGGACAAGCATCACCCAATCTTCAGGATCAGAAACCGGAATGATGGGCAACCCGAGCAGCTACCCAATCAGCCGCTGAGTTAGCTTCTCGGTAGATATGTCTCACCTGGACTCTAGTAGCCTGATGGAGGAAAGATCTGATGTCACATACACCAGGTTAGCAGGCTCAGGGTCGCCGATGTCCTGTCGTAGCCAACGCACCACAGTGAAGGAGTCCCCTTCAATAATAAGATGACGGCTGCCCAGACTGCAGATAGCACAAGATATGCCAGCCCGCTGCATATAACTCAGCTAGTGGTACTGACAGGTCAAGAGAGCCAAAACCACCAGCCGTAATCATCAATCCATCCGGGTCACGGATCACGAAAGCCGATCCAGCCAACCGACTTTGAACACTGCCATCAAAGTTGATCTTGACAGATCCTAGTGGGGGGGTTCCCAAGAAATGAAGACCGTGCGCTAGTGCACTGCCGCAGCAGCAGGGAAATCCCAGATACTAGGTCTATCAACATCAAGGCCAGACTGATGGAGCATATACTCAGCAGAGAGGGACAGGGCTGACCGAAGCGTCATGTGGGAAGGGGTACTGTCATCGAAGAAAATTTTCTTGTTCCGAGACAGCCAAACCTGGTAAGCAATATAAGCGGCCGAAGAGCTCAATCGCCGCATGCCCCCCTGAGCGTCCTGCCGAATCATCTTCAGAAAAATAGAACGACAAGAGCCACTACTATCACTCCAGCACTGAAATCCTACTACTGCCAGACCAATCTACACTGTCGCACATAAAATAGCGTGGTCAGCAGTCTCCTCTGCAATCCGCATAAGGGCAAATAGGCTGGATCATCATACCCCTAGATGAAAGCAAAGAGCAAGTCGGAAGACAGTCCCAAGCCAGCTTCCAAATGAACAGTCGCACTCTATGGTGAATAGGAAGCTTCCAGATCCACAGGACATCCAGCATATACATAGCCTGTGGCCTATACTTCTGGATAAGATCTCGAATCGGAGCACGAGTTGTATAGGATCTCCTCTAGAGTCTGATATCCGAGGCATCGTCCGATATAAGGGGGATGGAAAGAATACGTCGGGATAGCTCTGCCCCAAATAAAGTGGCAACCCGGAAGGCATGCCAGACAGTGCCATCCTGAGTAATTAGGTCACTAACTCTCATACCACTAGCAATGTCAGTGCTCACAAAGGTAGGCCATCGGGACAAAGGAAGATCAGTCACCCACGTATCCCTAATCACATCAACAGAAGTACCATCCCCTATCATCCACAAGACATGGGGTAGAATGTCATGAGCATGATGACACACCTCTTTCCAGAAGAAAGAGCAAGCACGAGTAGGCTGGGGAAGTGTATAAGTAGTCCAATCACCATACTTCGCACGCATAAATAAGCTCCACAAACAGTCAGGTTCAAGCAAAAATCTCGTCGCGTGCCTAGCAGCCAGCGCCTCCCTCCTCACAATGAGGGACTGAATCCCAAGCCCTCCCTCTGAAATCGGCATACAGACAACATCCCAAGCCACTAGGTGGATCCCATGATCATCCTGCATCAAACCCCAGAGGAAGTCTCTAAACCATCTCTCATCCGCCTCAAGCAGGTCACCGGAACGGCTGCGTTAGATGTTGGGAATTGTATCCTAAAGCCAATCATTTGATGATTGTGCTGATGTAAATTGTATATAAATTGATATATTAATAAAAGTTATTTGGCAGTTTATTCATTACAAGAACATCTTCTTAAAACTCCTAATAGTAATGAAGCCCTCAGGATCTTCCTTCATGATAAAGGAGGATTTATCTTTGAAGGTCCTTAAAAGAGTTCGCGACCAAATGATATACTATGACAGGGCCATAGTACTATCAATTATAGGACGTTGTATATCATATTTGTTGGTTGTCCTCTTAACCAAGGAGTGTAGAGACACTGGTATGACATACAGGTGAAAGTGTAGGAGTACATTTCACCGAACGTGACTCATTTCGGATACTCTACTGTCAAGAGTTAATCCGAGAAGATATAGGTATAAGTATCCTTCAGACCTGAAGATCACAACCAGTGGCTTACAAGAAACTCATTGTACTTAGGTGCCGGACCACCTAGATTTCTAATCCAGCTACGAAAGGTTACTGGGTGTAGTCAAGTACTTATGGTAGTCAGTTGTGGATCAAGATGGAATTTGACCTATCCCGTTAAAAGGAGAAATGCTTATGTTTCAATTTAGCAAGACCTTGGCCAAGGCAATTCATGTGAAGGTCACATGATCACTAAAGTTGAAATCACTTTATGGATTTGCTGTTTAGAGTTAACAGGCTCTTAAGCCATCCTTAGCATTTGTGGTCAAGAGGATGAATTATACGGTAACTATTTCTTAGGGTTCTTGGAGTTTGCTCGGCAACTCTTCGACCTATCCGGACGTCGGGTTCCATTGCTAGATGGGCACATCGATTAGTATAGAAAGTTGTTTCTATGCTACCGGCTTAGGTTCGAACCTAGAGAGTCACACGCATAGAAGTTTCCTAGGATGATCTATTTGCTGATCAACGATTGAGAATCGTATATGATTTAATTAATCAATTTGATTGATTGAATTATCTTAATTGGGTTAAGTACAAGTGAATAAGATTCAATTTGGTTTAAGTCTATTAGAAGGACTAATCAATTTCAAATATTGATTTGAAATTAGATTTGATTTGGATTTAAATAGATTCAGGATTAGCCAAATTTGATTTGGGCTAGGACCATGATCTATATTGGTTTAATCCAATAAATTTAAATTAGCTTAAAACCAAAAATCCAAACCCCATGTGTGAAAAAGGTTTTCTTGTATGATGAGATAACTAAAATCTCATCTCATGAGAAATTAAATTCTCATGCAGAATTTAATTTATAACTTTTAGTCTTCTTCAAATGATTCTCAAGTTCAAGAAAAATAAATTTTGCTAAAAGGATCATCTTTGGAAGAGCAATCCACACAACTCTTCGTGCATTAACAAGTGTGTGAATTAATGTGCCTCTTTGGAAGAGCACTCCACACAACTCTCTGTGCATTGATAAGTGTGTGAATTAATGTGCCTCTTTGGAAGATCACTCCACACAACTCTTCGTGCATTGACAAGTGTATGAATTAATGTGCCTCTTTGGAAGAGCACTTCACACAACTCTTCATGCATTGATAAGTGTGTGAATTTAATATGTCACTTTGGTTTTCACAAAAACAACGGAATTCTAAATGTTAGAATTCAATAGGCTGGCTAATATGAAACTATAAATAGAGGACATCCCTCACCAGATAAAAAAAACACAAGATCAAAAGAGATCAAAAATTCTAAACAGTTAGAACCAAGTGTTACAGTTCTAAGAGTTAGAACAGAAAACTCTGGTGTGATTTTAGTGTTAGCAAAAGCTTGGTGGATCTTGGAGGAAGATTCAAGTGGAAGAATTCAAGATCAGCAAAATTATTTTTTCGCGAGCTAGCACTCTCGAAAATCCGATCATTCAGGGGCTTCGCGTGGACAATACTAGAGGCCGGACGATTGAACGGCTGCAGAGCACAAAGGATTTACCTACTGTTCTTAAGGTGAGTGATTTGATCCTTATATCTTAAGGCAGGCTTCAAGATGAGTAGTATGACTTCTCATCTTTAAGATTAAGATATGATCTTAATTATTTAATTTATATGCAACACTTAGATCAAATGATCTTATAATATAAGGCAAAGATATGATCTTGATGCATGTTAGAAAGATTAATATGTAATCTTTAAATTTCCGCATTGATAATTGTTATCAATTTTTAAAATATGCATGCCTCGGGGATTAACTCTCCCAATAAGTGGTAACAGAGCTAGTTGACCTGTACGGGTTAAATGCAGGCAAAGCATCAATGGGAACTCTCGCTGGTGACCATGTCACCGAAGCCAGACTCTCCGCCCATTGGTGTATCGGCCAAGACGGTAGCCGGCTAGTCTGATAGGTACATTTGTTAGGTGACATGGGAGGTACCCATGACCGACCAACAAATGGTATTAGAGCAATAGTTTTTTATTGATCTAATTTATTGCATGTAAATTAATGTTCTTATTAATTGTGTAATTATGGTTAAAACTAATCGCAAGGCTATATGGTCACAGATGGATTGAAAATCCAAATTACCCATTCAATGAGGTATTCTGTGACATATTGACGTGCTATTGTTTTATCATTGATGCTCAATCCAAAGATAATTTAAATTGAGCTTATGCATCAAAACATAGATTACACGCACTCTCAAAAGATGTTTTATATTTGATACATATTGATGTTGTATAAAAGCATGATATTTGCATGTTTAGTATAAAACATAGATATGATATATGATGGCATGATGTCTATGTTATGAAACATACAAATATTTATGAGAGTCTAATTTGAATGTTAAATGTTAATTCATAATCTCTTTAGATATGATCTAAATATAGGAATTATGAGTAGTAACATAATACATGTGATGCTTGATTGAAATATATGACATGTAAACATGAAATATATTTAATCTTTTGGGTTAGCTAAATCGGGTCCATAAAGGGTTAGACCCTAAGGTTTAAATCAACTGGACTAAAAGAGTATTTGAACAAATCTAATTAGATTAGGTTAAGAATGCTCTAAATCAAACAATAGTTGTAGTTGATCATATCCTTCTCTTTGATTAAACCAAATGAAAGTAGATTAGGCTCCGTGGTTGAGCATGAATCTCTTAGATGGTCAAATCAGAATTGGTTAACCATATGATATCAAGGTGAGTTGGCATGTTGCTCTTGGATCAACGATCGAATATTTTTACTTGGGAGCTACTCGTATTGATGCATCTTTAACGAGTTAATGGCATATCCCTCCCATCGATCTCACTCACCTGGTCAATGTGGTGAACCATTTATGATTCAGATCATTTACCTGATTCGGATTGATCCATGCCTATAAGGAAATCAGTCTGACTGATTTAGGTGCCATTTAACCTGACTTAATCTTGTTTCATTCTACCCATTTCATACATTCAGTGGGAGAACTTGATTAGTCAATTTGTCTTCAAATTATAAAATCCTCTAAAATTATTAGGTTCTTAAAATAAAATAGTTATATGATAACTAGATCATAGCCTCCCATTAAGGTGGGTGATAATGAGTCCGATGTCTTGATAATCATTGGAGGCACTCCATTCCTGGTGCTTGTCAACCATCGAAATTATCATTCATTATATGATAAGTCAGCGTAACTATTAAATAGACAGTCAGGTGAGCCGAGCTTCACTCGAGCTTGGTTGTCTATTGATAGGTTACACTGATTATATCATTTAATGGTTGGACCTAACCAGAACTTTCAGTGGAGGCACTCCATGCCTGCTGAAGAGGTACATGGGGCAAAACTGAACACTAAAAATTATTTTGGGAAATAATTGGTTTTGAACCTACTCTTAGATGCATATGGGTTGACCAAGCTTCACTTGGGCCTGTATGTAGTCTATGTAGATCTTAGTGCCCGCTAAAGAATTAAGAATAATTCTTCAAATTGGGGTGTAGAGGCTGCCAATTTAAACAAAATGGTGGGAGAATCTTTAGACTAAAGTCCAAGTCTTTAGACTGAATCAATTTATATACTAATAAACCTTAGTTTTTTCTTATGCAGAAAATGGCCACTAATTTATCATTAAGGTCCCTATTGGATAGTGACAAGTTGAATGGTTCAAATTTCAATAGCTGGTTTAGAAAACTTAAGATCGTCCTTGAGCATGAGAGGATTCTATATATTCTTAATAATCCTGCACCAAAGATACCTGATGCAAACACACAAAGTTCTGAGAAAGACACTTATTAGAAGTGGCTCAATGATAGAACTAGCGTACATTGCATCATGCTAGCAGCAATGAACGATGAATTCGGTCATCGGTTCGAGAATGCTCAGCCAGAAGAAATCATTCAAGCATTGAATGAATCTTTCGGCACACCTGACGACGTTGAAAGGCACAAGACTAGTTGCGCTATTTTAATGCTCGAATGAGGGATGGATCTCCTATCATTGATCATGTATTGTACATGATCAAGAAGATAGAACTGCTAAGCAAGCACGGCTTTCCCCTACATGAGCAGTTGGAAAAAGATGCGATCCTAAATTCCTTGCCTCCATCCTTTCGACCTTTCCTTACTCATTTTCGAATGACAAAGCCTGCAGTCAACTACCACGGTTTGTTAGGGTTGTTACAGAACTTTGAGAAGGATAACCAGCTCTCTAAGGGTTTGGTTAATGTGGTTGAAGGATCTAAGGTAGGGCGTCAACCCTTTGGGAAAGGGAAGAAGAAAAGAATAAGAAAAGGTGCAACATGCTAGGACATCTATAAGGGGTCAGATAGTTGATAAAAGTCAAGCTGAATGCTTTCATTGTAAGATGCAAGGGCACTGAAAGAGGAACTATCCTCTTTACATTGCCACACTTGATTCAAACAGGCCGAAGAAGAAAAAGGGGCAAGATGTTGCTCAACAAGGTATTTATATGATAACACCTTGTAATTTTTTTGTATATGATACTCAGACCTGGGTATTGGATACCGGGAGTCCTTTTAACACCATAGCATTACTTAAAGTGGCTCTCCCCACCAAGATACAGTCATCAGCAAAGAGCAAGTGAGAAAGCGAGGGCCCTTGGGGACCCGCACTATAGGGAACAATAGCTGAGTCCTGTTGAGCATGATGTAAAGCCCTGGAAAGAGTATCCGCTGAAAGAATGAACAGGAAAGGTGACAGGCGGCAGCCCTGCCTGAGACCAACGGTAGAATGGAAGTAGTCCGTCAGTCTGCCATTAACAATGATAGAGAAGGACGGCCTCTGAATATAGGCTCTAATCCAGGCAATAAAAGGCTCAGCAATCCCAAACTCCTGAAGAGATCTGTATAGGAAGTCCCAGCTTACTCTATCATAGGCTCTTTCCATATCCATCTTGATTGCCATCAAGCAGTGATGAGTAGGAGCTCTGTGAAGATCATGCATAACCTCTTGAGCTAAGAGGACATTATCAGAAATGCACCGTCCTTTGAGAAAAGCCCCCTACTCAGGAGAGATGATGCGAGGGATGACCACTCTCAGGCGAGAGACCAGGAGCCAAGCACAAATCTATAAAGGGTGGTGCACAGACTGATAGGACAGAAATGCTGAGGCTTGGAGGCATAAGGCCGGTTCGGCACTAGGACGATTTGAGTCCGATTCCAGTCAGAGGGAAGAGAATTGGCCTGAAAGACAAGCTGGATAGCATGTAGAACATCTTGTCTCACAATGGTCCAATAATGACGAAAGAAGAAAGGAGGGAATCCATCAGGCCCTGGTGCCTTATCAGGACCCAGGTTCCATAAAGCCTCCCGATTCTCCTCAGAAGAAACTAGCCTAGTGAGATAGTCGTTCTCCTCTATAGTGACCTTGAAGGGGTTGGGCACGGGACACACAGGGAACCGACCCCCGAGGTCTCAGACCACCGATAGCGAAAGAACTGAATAAGCTGGTCCCCAATAGCCTCAAAGTTGTCCTAGACATTACCCTCCTCATCTACAAGCCGCCGAATCCGATTCACCGCTCGGCGCTTTAAGGTGACCTGATGGAAGAATCTAGTGTTTTGATCGCCTTCCTTGATCCACTGAACACGGGACCTTTGCCTCCAATAAATCTCCTGCTGGCGGAGGAGGGAGTGGTGGAGAGCAAGGCTGGACCGGAGAGCAGTAAGGTCAGAGTCTAGAAGCCCGCCAATCCGATCTTCCTTGTCCTGTAGAGAGGCAATAGTGTTCTCTAACTGCTCAATCTGCCTAACAATGTCACCAACCTCCTCTCTATGCCACCTGGATAATCGACGCCTGGCCAATTCAAGACGCCAAGAAAGTCTGTAAGTAGCATTCCCTCTAATTGGGGAACGCCAGACCTAAGAAATTAGGGAGCGGGCTGCAGAATAAGAGGTCCAAAATTTCTCAAATTTAAACTGGCCTCTGCTCTGAATGACAGCATCAGTAGAAATTAGGATAGGACAATGATCAGAGGCAATCCGAGAAAGATGAGTGACAGTGGTAGAAGGAAAGGACCGAATCCAATTGGCCGTGGCCAAGACCCTGTCTAACCGCTCTGACACTCTAGTAGCTCCATGACGATTATTGCACCAGGTAAAATGGGCACCCTAGAACCCCAAATCTAGCAGATTAGCAGAGGCTATGAAAGTTCGAAACTCCAAGATAGCAGCAGTTTCCACGAACTGCCTTCCCCTTCTCTTCTTATTAGCCTCCGTAATACAATTAAAGTCTTCAGCACACAGGGCAGGAATGCCTTGAGAAAGCAGAGAGAGGAGCTCGTCCCAGAGAACCCAGCGGGTCTGGAAGTCAGTGCTAGCATAAACCCCAGACAAAAGCCACGGGGACAGCGATCCCTCAAAAATAACAAGAGCCACCTACTGGCCACAGATATGAAAAGCATCAACTCTGATATCAGCATACCTCCACAACACCAAAATGCTGCCAGATAGTCCGTCGAACTCAATAGCATAAGAAGACCAGGATCTGGATATCTATCTTCTAACAGAAGCCAGACTATCACCAGACAACCGAGTCTCAAGCAAGATGCATATATCACAAGTATGAAGCTGCATCAGTCTCCCAAAAGAGGAGTGAAACGAAGGTTTCAGGGCTCCTCTAAAATTCCATATGAGGATCTTCATTCAGAAGGTGGGGGGCCCACCACATCCCCTAACAACTCAGTAGCAAATGAGCAAGTTGTAGGGATCACTGCTTCCAAGGGACACTGATCCGGAGTATCCATAACATCTGCTGTGACTTTCGGTTGAATGGCTTGTTTAAGTAGAGAAACTACAGTATCATGGGACAGACCCTCCTCCTGCATCATCTGGGGGGCGTCCGAGTGTTCATCTAAGCCCCGAGCCTCCGTAGTTTGATTAGTCATAGACCCGAAACCCCGAAAGGTCTCAGGTCCATTAACCTCATCCATGGGCACCGATAAAGTGAGGGAGGATTGCACTATTCTTTTTCCCGGAAGTTTTCCTTTTCCTTTCCGATTAATGGGAACAACCCGTGGGGCCAGAGGTTCAATAGGTTCAATAGGTCGAGCCCGCTTGAGTGGGCCCGGATTGGCTTCTTTGCGGCTCTTCGGCCTACCAGTCGATTTGTCGGAGCCCAGCAAAGCAAAGGGGTTGATTGATATCACTGGTGACTGTTTCAGAGAAGGATGAATCCCAGCTGAGGCTTCAGTGGAAACCGGCACGGCACACCCCCTCTCAGATGACACAGGTAACAGGGAGACCAGCATAGCTTCGAAACCCCCCTGAGGCATTTTGCCCATCAACACCCAAACCATGGGACTCCCCTAAATTAACCTTCCTGCCTCCAGTACCATTCTGCGCACCAGAGCGGAGGCCCTCGTCCTTAGGCACCAAAGCCCTACGAGGTCTCCGAGCAAACTTCTTCGGAGTTTGCCAAGCGTCCGAATAACCAGCCTCCCGCCCCGCTTGCTGGACCTTGAAGCAGGACTAGCGACTGTAGCCGGAGAGGAACGCCGCTGCCGGAGGGCCACCATCCAAGGCCCGAATTGCAGACAGTCGGAGGAAGAAGCATCAGACGGAGAAGAAGAGCATTGGCCCACCGTGTGCACCGATCCACAGGAGGCGCATATACCCTCCAAATGCTCGTAGATGAACTATTGCCAGAACGGCAACGCAGAGCCACGAATCCTTGCTCCCGGCCTGAGGGGTTTGCTTAGGTCCACCCGAACACAGGCGCGAGCAAACCCCCCTCTCTTTCTTTCCCTGGTAGCATCGTCTATGTATTGGAAGATGCCTGCAACCGAGATGATTGAGCTGATAATCTCCTATGACCAGTACTCTATCGGAAGGGAAGGTAGCCGTATCCACAATAAAGCAGAGGCCAAAGAACCTTCCGACGGCACAAATTGAGGACACCATTCCTCCATTGCAAGCAACTGACCGTTGGCCATCCAAGGTCTAGCAAGAGCAGTCTCCTTAGCTGAAGAATCAGCGAATCGGAAGAGGTAATGGCGGTGGGCCAAGCTGATGACTTCCACATTGCCAGAAATCCCAGTTCGCTGGAACTCCCTCAGAATGGCCTCCGACGGGATTCAGCGTGAGAGACTCCGCGCAATCACCGCCTTCAACCTCCACTCCGAAGATTCATCCTCCAAAATCTGGGCCGGGACCTAGATCACCTCCGGAAACCTCCGTTCCAGAGCCTCGACTTCTGTCGGAGAGGGTGAAGATGCCACCCATTCAAAACGACTGTCGAGCCTCCGATTCCAAGCCCCCGCCCCCGTCCTACTTCCATCCGAAGCCACTGGGTTGACATTCGGGATGAAACCCATCATCCACAGGAAGCAATCAGTCCGGCACCAACGATCACCGAAGATCGAAAGCCAAAAGTTTGGAAGCATGAATCTAAAAGCAGCAACAGAAATAGAGCATGCAGTCGCCAGATGCACGAACTCTAAAGCATGCACCCAACTTTGCCTTGTTTATATACTTCTTTCGGCAGTACGGTGGTATAAAAAGAAGAAGAAGAAGAAGATAAACTAGGGAGAACTTTAATAAAAAAAGTTCAGATTTGAGTGTTCCCAACCGAGTGGTGTCCTTGACAAATGATCTTTTCCTTTGTGAAAAAAAAAAATTACAAAAAAGGCATTTGACTTTGCCAAGAGCAAAGAAAAGAACAGGCATCACCAACTAACGCCACCAATTAGGCAACGGCATCATCTCGCAGGTCTATGGGCCAGAGAGTTTAACTAACACTCTATGGAAGACCTTAGACTCAAGCTTATTGACCACGGAGTTAAACAACTTTGATTAGGACCTCATTACATGCGAAGAAGGATCATAATCTTTCTTAGTATGCAACAAAGAGAAACTTATTTCTCTGATGATTCAACTTAAAAATGTGCTGCTAAAAAAAGACTTGCTGCATTGCTTTTCGGTGCAACAAGTATGCATCGGTCATATGAATTGAACGTACATGCATGCCTGTGCATGTGCGATGCACGATAAGATTTATTGAACCATCACACGCGCACTGACATGCATAAATAGTCAATCCTGCCGCAAGACTTTTCCTATGCTGCTAATATCTCAGTTGACAGAACTATGTTTATAAGGGAAACCGTGATAGGCCTGAACTGTGGCCCATCCAATGATTTAATAAGCGAGGCCATACACAGCTCTCTTCAAAAAAAAAAAAAAACAATGTAATAAATTACTCTGATCAAGAATAATAATGACAAACAGGAGAGTGGTGGGATGCAAATCCAATTGATGTCGTGAGAGAAGCTACACGGACCGGAGCAGCTCCGAACAGCTCTGACATGTTCACCATCAACGGCCAGCCCGGCGATCTTTACAAATGTTCCAGCAAAGGTTGGGCTTCCATAGCCTTTTAATGAATTCTACTGAAGCTAATTAGCATTCTTCTTAACTAAATCCACAGGCATAACGGTAATTCCGGTGGCCGCCGGTGAGACCAACCTCCTCCGGATCATCAACGCAGCCCTGAACACTGAACTCTTCTTCACCATTGCCGGCCACAAGATGACCGTTGTCGGAGCGGATGCCTCTTACACCAAGCCCTTCATCACCTCCGTGCTCATGCTGGGCCCGGGCCAGACCACTGATGTGCTCGTGATCATGGACCAACCGCCATCCCGGTACTACATGGCTGCCCGGGCCTATGCCAGCGCCCACGGCATCCCCTTCGACTCTTGATCACTCTGCCAAATGCTTCTTTTCTTTTAATCACATTAGTCTCGTTCTTGAACCCTCTCCTCTTTCCTCCTCTACCATGGCAAGATAGGTTCACATATTTGGTATGTAACAAGTACATAGATCTAGGTCTGTCAAGTTAGACTTGTGTTGCTCATGGGCTTGGAAATTAATGGTTGGGCTGGGTTTCAGTGGAAGTTCCTGGCCCAAAAATATGGCCAAGTTGGATTGGGTCTAGCGTGTTTGTCTCTGAAAACAAAGCCTAGCGTTGGCCTGAAATTGGCTTGCTCCATAAATGACTAGGTCTAATTGAACACCATAGGCTTGCATTTTGATCAACCTTTTTCCTCTGGACTTCACCTGAAGTCATATTAAAATTTGTGAGTTGTAGGTTGAGCTGGTCAACCTGAATGGGTTAATCAAGTTCAAAGAACATTCTCTTGAACTGTAACCATCAAACCGAGGGTTTTTATGCAGGTGCTGATATCAGTCTAAATTGGTACAATACTAGGACATGACATGCCAACTCTTACTGTAGTGCTGTGTCCCAATATTGTGCCAGACCTTTTTTATTGTTTTTTCGTTAATGAGTTTTCAATTTCCAAACTTTTTTAAATATGAAGTGAATCTTTAGTGTACTTTATTTTTGATTTTTTTTTCAATATTTTAGGCAGTTTTCAGTATAACAATGGGGTTTCTGATGCTGGTAGTGGCGCTGATACTTGTGGCTCTAATGATATCTAGAAAAATACACAGTAAAAGTGAAACATCACTTGTGGCTCCAATGACCACCGCCGCCATTATCGACTAAGACTGTGGCTGCTTTGCAAAGCCGTGCAGGGCATTCAACCGGCATTCCCGACCCTCCCGGCATACAACGACACAGCCACCACCACCGCCTTCTCCACCGGCCTGAGAAGCCGTAACAAAGTGGACATCCCCGGACCAGTTAATGAGAACCTCTTCTTCACCGTGGGCCTCGCCCTCTTCAATTGCCCTCGAGGAAAGAAATGCGGTGGCCCGAACGAAACTCGCTTCGGGGCCAACATGAACAACGTCTCCTTCGTGTTGCCTGCCAACTTCTCCATCCTCCAGGCCCACCACCAAGGCGTGCCCGGTGTGTTCACCACCCACTTCCCGGCCAAGCCGCCGGTGCAGTTCGACTACACGGCGGCCAATGTCAGCCGTGCCCTGTGGCAGCCCGTTGCGGCGACCAAGGTGTACAAGTTGAAGTATGGTTCCGTGGTGCAGCTGGTGCTCCAAGGCACCAACATCTTCGCTGCTGAGAACCATCCAATCCACATTCACGGCTACTGATGTGGCTGATCCAACGCCGTTAGAGAACCGTAAAGGAAGGAAATTGACGGAGCCCCCCTATGGCCTCCAAAGGGCCCTTCGGCCATGGTGGCGTTTATGGCCTCATAAAGCCACGCGCTCCAATTGCTCTAATCTCCAAGGCCGACGACTCCATGGCCGATGGCTCCAAGGCCAACGGCTCAATGGCCGACGACTCCAAAGCCGACAACTCCATGGCCGACGGCCCCATGGCCGACAGCTCCAAGGCCGACGGCTCCAAGGCTGACAACTCCATGGCCGACAGCTCCAAGGCCGATGGCTCAATGACCGACGGCTCCAAGGCCGACGGCTCCATGGCCGACGGCTCCAAGGCCGATGGCCCCACGGCCGACGGCTCCAAGGCCGACAGCCCCAATGGCCGACAACTTCATGGCCGACAGTTCCAAGGCCGACGACGTTAGAGAACCGTAAAGGAAATTGACGGAGCCCTGCTTTGGCCTCTGATGTCCCTTCGGCTGATGCGGCTGATCAAACCACATGACCCACGAGATGGAGGGATCACGAACTCAATGTCACACGGTCCAGCGCACTCCGCTCTTCTCGGCCATGGGCTCATCTTAGCAGCGGCCCACCTCGATCTTAGAGTCCGTCGCGGCCCACTTCGACCATGGCGTCGGTCTCGGCAACGGCGTCGGCTCTGGCCCATCTCGACCTCCGCATCGGTCACGGCCCATCTTGACCTTCGCGTCGGTCTCGGCAACGGCGTCGGCTCCGGCCCATCTCGACCTCCACGTTGGTCACGGCCCATCTCGACCTTCGCGTCGGTCACGGCCCATTCCCGTCTCGGTGTCGGTCACTGCATCGGTCTCGGCAACGGCATCGGCGTCGGCTCCGACCCATCTCGACCTTCGCGTCGGCCTTGGCGTCGGTTTCGGCAACGGCCACCCACGTTCAAGCTACGTGGCCCACTTTCCTCGAGAGTGGCGGATAACTTCACTATGAACGTGCTCGGCGACGTGGGCAACGAACGTGCACTCCCTTGGTGCCACTAACGGCAGGCATGACCACCCACGTTCGGCCCCACTACCTATCCTTTGCGGCACGTCAAAGGACCGAAAACTGCCAACCATCCGAGAGGATTCAACTGTTGCGAACAAAGGGTAAGAGGGACCCCCGAACAGGTATATAGAGACCCCGACTCACAACGAGGAGAAGAGAGACTCAATCTCGACTCTTTCATTAAAAAATCCATGTTCTTCAGATTGCTGACTTGAGCGTCGGAGGGTCCCCACCGGAACCACCGGTCCGGAACTTTTCTTGCAGGCCCCAAAAGGAAGACGGTGACCTCTCTACACTCTCGAAGGCCTGCAGAGATCTCAGCTCACCCGGTGCTCATCGCAAGTGATTTGGCAGCAACAGATTGGCCCGCCAGGTAGGGGGCAGGCAATGCACTCTCCCTGCGACTCCGTTAATTCTGCAAGGAAGACGATGGTGACAATGCGAGCTCAGGAAGTTTCCACCAGCCATGCTGCAGAGCGTGTCCCACAGGCTGAACAATCGGAGGATAACCTCCATGTTCCGCCTGCACCACCTTCGGTTGGCCAGGTCGATCGGCTCGACGCCCTGGCCCGTCAAGTACAAGATATGGTAACCGTGGTGCAAAGGTTACAAGAGCACTGCTTCGCTGCCGTACCTGAACCATCACAACCCCCTTCGTTCCGTGAGGAAGGCCATGATGCTAGCCGGCGTCATCAGGGTAGAACTCCCCCGGAAGCCTCCCACCACTCATCCCAGAGGCCACGCTGTCGAGAAACCTCGAAACGACGACGATCCCGCTCTCGTCATTTTGACTATCTTCGCCGGCAACACGATGAGAAAGAGCTACGGCAGGTGCACTCTGCACATCGCCGTGCCTCCCCATCTTCATCCTCTGACTCTTCTAAAGATGACATCAACAGGAGAGCCACTCGTTGGGCTGAGCGGCGGCTCGATGAATATCATCAGCGGTTGGAAGAGCTCAGTCGTCAAATCGCCAATCCTCACGAGGTGATATACGACCATCGTCCTCCGCTCTCCCGCCGCATCATGGAGGAGTCGGTTCCGCCTCGGTTCCGTCTTCCCCAGCTGGACCCCTATGATGGTACGATGGACCCTCTGGACCACTTGGAGAGCTATAAGGTCCTCATGCAGGTCTAAGGGGCGACGAACTCTCTTCTGTGTGTTGCTTTTCCAGCCACACTATGAAAAGCAGCACGTGTATGGTATTCTCATCTGCCGTCCCGCAGTATCAATTCATTTAGGCAACTTGAGCGGTCCTTCCTGGCTCACTTTGATGCATGCCGGAAGATCCCTCGAGTCGCCGATAGCTTGTTTGCCGTCCAACAAAGGAGTGGCGAGACCTTGAAGGACTTTGTAGCTCGATTTAAGGAGGCCGCGCTCGAAGTCTATAACTTGGAAGATTCTGTCGCTACCCTAGCATTGAAGCGAGGACTCCGCCCCTCCAGATTTGCATATTCTCTGGACAAAAAGCCTCCCGGCTCCTATGCCGAGTTGCTAAGTCGGGCACAGAAGTACATCCGCGCCGATGAGGCTAACTCATCCAGAAGGGAAGCCGACAAGAGTTCCAATAAGAAGCTGACACCCACGGAACCAGCTGCGGGACGATCCAGGTAGCCCGAACCACCCCGTCGCTTTGACCACCGGCCCCAGGCGCTGGTTCCTAAGGAGCAGTTTACTCCTCTCATGGCTCCGATCTCCCACATCCTACTGGAGATTGAGGAGGAGCCTTACTTTCAACACCCACATCCCCTAAAGTCAGTAAACCCCTGCAACAAAGAGATTTACTGCCGGTATCACCGAGACTATGGACATGACACTGAAGACTGCCGCCATTTAAAGATGGCCATTGAAGAGCTTGTCCAGCAGGGTCACTTGGGCAAGTTCGTTCGAAGAAATCCCACTGCCCCGGGTATGTCGGCACCTCCAACGCCTCAGACTGGCATCGACAATGCCCCAACGGAAAAATAATAGCATGATCTCATGGGAGGCGAGTAGCAGCTCAAAAAGTCGACGGAAGGAGGCAAGCTGGCACCAGAATGGGAAAGACCTTATCACGTCATGGAAGTGCTCCATCACGGAGCGTACAAAGTGGAAGGGATAGATGGGAAGCTTCTCCCCCGCACGTGGAACACGGACAACTTACGACGGTATTATCAGTAGCTTGCTGATTTTATTAGCTTAAGTTTTTTTAATAAAGTATTATTCAGAATATCCTTGTTTTATCATGCTCTTGGGATGAGTATATTTCTTAGAAAAAGACCGGTTCTGCACCGGCAACTTAAGACCGGCTCTGCGTCGGCAAAAAAGACCGGTTCCGCACCGGCAACTAAAGACCGGCTCCGCATCGGCACAAAAGACCGGTTCCGCACCGACAACTAAAGATCGGCTCCGCATCGGCACAAAAAGACCGGTTCCACACCGGCAACTTAAGACTGGCTCCGCGTCGGCACAAAAAGACCGGTTCCGCACCGGTAACTTAAGACCGGCTCCGCGTTGGCAAAAAAGACCGGTTCCGCACCGGCAACTAAAGACCGGCTCCGCGTCGGCAAAAAAGACCGATTCCGCACGGCAACTAAAGACCGGCTCTACGTCAGCACAAAAACCGGTTCCACACCGGCAACTTAAGACCGGCTCCGCGTCGGCACAAAAAGACCGGTTCCGCACCGGCAACTTAAGACCGGCTCCGCATCGGCACAAAAAGACCGGTTCCGCACCGGCAACTAAAGACCGGCTCCGCGTCGGCATAAAAAGACCATTCCGTATCGGCAACTTAAAGACCGGCTCCGCATCGGCACAAAAAGACTGGTTCCGCACCGGCAACTTAAGACCGGCTCCGCGTCAGCAAAAAAGACCGGTTCCGTACCGGCAACTAAAGACCGGCTCCGCGTCGGCACAAAAATCGGCTTCGCGTCGACACAAAAAGACTGATTCCGCACCGGCAACTTAAAGACCGGCCCCGCGTCGGCACTTAAAGACCGGCTCCGCGTCGGTACTTAAAGCCCGGCTCCGCATTGGCACCTCCAAGCTCGGCTCCACGTCGACACTTAAAGACCGGCTCCGCATCGGCACCTTCAAGCCTGGCTCTGCGTCGGCACACTCAAGCCCCGCTCTGCGTCGGCACCTTCAAGCCCCGCTCCGCGTTGGCACACTCAGCCCCGCTCCATGTCGGCACCTTCAAGCCCCGCTCCGCATTGGCACACTCAAGCCCGAGTCGCCCTCAACACTCAAGCCCGGCTCCGCATTGGCAATCCAAGCCCAGGACCTCCTGCGGATTTCATTCCAGCTGCCCTTGGATTTCAGCACTAGTCCCCCCCGCCTTCGATCATCACGGTTCCATGGGGAGCAGGTCATCAACTCTGCAGAAGGAAACCAATTTCTTTAAAGAAAAAGGCACATGACAACTCTTAACTCTCTGGCCACCCTCCGGGGTTAAAGGCTCCCGAGCATGGTCGAATCCCAGCGACTCCCGGGTCATCCTCCGGGGTTCAAAAGGCTCTCGACGGCCTCAACTTTGCCTCAACGGCTTCGTTACAGCCTCAACGGCCTCAACTCTGTATCAGCGGCCAACGGCCAATCGGGAGCATCATTGCAGCCTCACTGGCTTTCTGCCTCCATGGCATGTGGACGGAGACCCACATCCAAACATCATGTCGAAAGTTGAAGACCCAAAGTCAGGTGGGGATCAGCCACTTGGGAGGTAACGCCCCTTTCGCTTTGCTGGGGTGGGCCTGCTTTGTCTCAGGGCGAGGGGGCATCTGATGTGGCTGATCCAACGCCGTTAGAGAACCGTGAAGGAAGGAAACCGACGGAGCCCCCCTTTGGCCTCCAAAGGGCCCTTCGGCCACGGTGGCGTTTATAGCCTCATAAAGCCACGCGCTCCAATTGCTCTAATCTCCAAGGCCGACGGCTCTAAGGCCGATGGCTCCAAGGCCGACAGCTCAATGGCCGATGGCTCCAAGGCCGACAGCTCCAAGGCCGACGGCTCCAAGGCCGACGGCCCCATGGCCGACAGCCCCAATGGCCGACAGCCCCAATGGCCAACAACTCCATGGCCGACAGCTCCAAGGCCGACGGCGTTAGAGAACCGTGAAGGAAATTGACAGAGCCCTGCTTTGGACTCTGATGTCCCTTCGGCTGATGCGGCTGATCAAACCACATGACCCACGAGATGGAGGGATTACGAACTCAATGTCACACGGTCCGACGCACTCCGCTCTTCTCGGCCTTGGGCTCATCTTAGCAGCGGCCCACCTCGATCTTGGCGTCCGTCGCGGCCCACTTCGACCACGGCATCGGTCTCGGCAATGGCGTCGGCTTCAGCCCATCTCGACCTCCGCATCGGTCACGGCCATTCCCATCTCGGTGTCGGTCACGGCGTTGGTCTCGGCAACGGCGTCGGCTCCGGCCCATCTCGACCTTCGCATCGGTCACGGCCCATCTCGACCTTCGCGTTGGTCACGGCCCTTCCCGTCTCGGTGTTGGTCACAGTGTCGGTCTCGACAACGGCGTCGGCGTTGGCTCTGGCCCATCTCGACCTTCGCATCGGCCTTGGCGTCGGTTTCGGCAACGGCCACCCACGTTCAAGCTACGTGGCCCACTTCCCTCGAGAGTGGTGGATAACTTCACTATGAACGTGCTCGACGATGTGGGCAACGAACGTGCATTCCCTTGGCGCCACTAATGGCAGGCATGACCCCCCACGTTCGGCCCCACTACCCATCCTTGCGGCATGTCAAAGGACCGAAAACTGCCAACCATCCAGGAGGATTCAACTATTGCGAACAAAGGGTAAGAGGGACCCCCGAATAGGTATATAGAGACCCCGACTCACAACGAGGAGAAGAGAGACTCAATCTCGACTCTTTCATTAAAAAATCCATATTCTCCAGATCGCTGACTTGAGCGTCGGAGGGTCCCCGCCGGAACCACCGGTCCGGGACTTTTCTTGCAGGCCCTAGAAGGAAAACGGTGATCTCTCTACACTCTTGAAGGCCTACAGTGATCCTCAGCTCATCCGGCGCTCATCGCAAGTGATTTGACAGCAACAGCTACGATTTTTACATCCTCGCCGAGGGGTTCGGCAACTTCAATGCTGCAAAGGACACAACCAAGTTCAACCTTGTCGACCCACCGATGAGGAACACCGTCGGGGTGCCGGTGAACGGGTGGGCCGTCATCCGGTTCGTGGCGGACAATCCAGGGGTGTGGCTCATGCATTGCCATTTGTATGTCCACATAACCTGGGGCTTGGCCATGGCTTTCCTGGTGGAGGATGGGTCGGAGAGTTGCAGTCCCTAGAGCCGCCACCAGCTGACCTCCCGGTCTGCTGAACAAATTTTAACATGATAGAAGCTCAACAATTGGGCGAATGTAGTTTCCCATTATTCTGTTTTTTTTTTTTGCTGAATTATTTTTTTTTCTTGGGTTCTTTCCCTTTTTTTGAGAGGATTTGGAATTATTTGAGTCTTACATTTGGTGGTGTTCTCTACATTTTTTTGAATAAAAATTATTTATGTTAAAAAGAATACCATCTTCAGGCATTTTCCCTGTCCTTAACACAAGGATGGACATTATATTTTCCTGCATCACATTATCTAGTGTTCATTTTGAGCAGGGGAGGAGTCGGAGATGTGAGGGCTGGCGATCGCGTTATCAGGGGGTCGGAGCTGGAGGAAACTATTTTATTGGACTGGATCTACTGCGGCGTTGAACATCTATTTTATTTTACAGCACAAAATTTAGATCGGATCAAAGACCAAGGGCCTAGGCCAGGTTCCATGTCCCTGTCTTGTAAAGCCCATATATATATATATATATATATATAATGGTGTTTGGTCTGGAGAGTTTCTTTTTAATAGTTATATTAGTTGAATCCGTAACATTTATGT
The DNA here is from genome assembly GCA_900491605.1 of Calamus simplicifolius. Taxonomy (NCBI): domain Eukaryota; kingdom Viridiplantae; phylum Streptophyta; class Magnoliopsida; order Arecales; family Arecaceae; genus Calamus; species Calamus simplicifolius. Next base: position 75,895 of record UESW01002626.1, on the reverse strand, counting down.
GCCAGCCTAGAAAGCGCTTCATTTGCCAAGATAGGTCTTTACTAGATGAAGATAAGTGTCGAAATGGATTCTAGGTTGGTATATTCAACTCTATCTAAGCTTTTTTTTTTTTTTTTTTTCTTTAACTACATGAAATTGACTACATAAATTTACTTTTTTACTTTGCTTTATCATATAGTTTAATTTAGTAAATTTATATTTCAAGATTCTAATAAACTTTTAAGTTAGTTAGAGTTGGATGCTAGGTTGATATCTGTATATAAAATAAATAAATAAGGTAAATTCTGATACGATGGTTATTCTACTGTTCTGTTTAGTGTTTTGTGTTGTTCCTCTTTATCATGTATCATATTGCCTATCCAATAAATCTAAACAAGACTTTAATCCATGGCTTGCAACATTCACCATGTTATTAGTGCTGTCCAACGGTCCTAAAAACAAGATTTGAAGAGCCACTTTAGGACCGTAAATGTGAGGAGCCACACTAAGGTATTCTTTGGTCCCAATCTGGCATGGCTTCATGTTTGGAATTAGGTAATTCAGTCAGGTTGGATACATTAGAAGATTTTAAGTTAATGGATCATTTTAAGTTCATGGAATTAGGTAATTCAGTGGGTCCATGTTGGATCAAATCATATCTATAATTTATATTAAAACATTTAATTATGATTTTATAGCTAAAAAATTCTATAAATAATTACATATAAAATATTATATTGGAAAAATAAAAAAAATAAATATGAATTTTTATTAAAATTTGATTTTATGCAAGTGGTTGATCATTCCTAAAGTTTACTATAATCAACTAAAATAAATAAAAAATATTTAAATATAAATGAATTAAATAAAAGTAAATGAAAGGATATTGGATTAGTGAGATAGTAGATAGGGATTTGTATGGCTGAGAGTTTATTTAATCAATTAGTAAAAAATATTTAGGATAAAGGACAATAGATTTTAAATGAAGTCTTAGAACTACCAACGCACCAGAGCGACGAAAAAACAAAAAAAAAACTCTAACAAATTCAACCCCTAAATAATACTGTTTTTTTAAAATCCGATCCATTGATTTTTAACAGATTTTTGACCTCCCACTCGGACGAGTCGTGACTCGGATAAGCGAGTTTTAGAACCGTGGTCAAATCGTTCAGGCCCGAAAGCCGTCTTCCCACCTCCTCCGGCGTCCGTCCTTTAAACGCGACAGCCTCTCTCTCTCTCACTCTCGATCGCCATGGCTGACGATCCCTCCTTCGAGAAGATCTCCATCTCCGGCCCCACCCTGGCCTCCATCATCCATCGCTTCGCCTCCTCCCCCGGCGACGTCGATAGCCTCCTCTTCGGCCACGTCTCCCGCCTCCCTCCGCCCGACCTCCACGACAACTATCCCTCCTCTGCTACCTCCGCCGTCGGCCCGTCCCCCCTATCTGCCACCGTCACCGGCTTCTTCTGCTCTGGCTCCACGATGGGATTCTACGACGCCCTCGGCGGCCTCGACCTCCGCGCCCTCCGCCGCGCCTTCGTCGCCGCTGACCACCGCGCCCCGGCTGCTCCCTCCTTGGCTGGTTCTCTGGCCGTCGCCTCTCCCCCATCCGCCCCTCCATGCGCGAGTTCGGCGTCTCCCTCTCCCTCTCCAAATCCCCAACCCTAACCCTAGACGACCGCCCCGGCTCTCCCCATAGCGATTCCCCCCGAAGCCCTGAATCTTTCTTCTCTTCTCCTCCTCGCCCTCTCCGAACCACGCCGTGCACACCCACGAGTACCGGGCTTTCGTGTTCCAATCAACAGGCGGTGGCAGCGGTGCCTTCGAGCCGAGATCGCTGGACGTCATCAATGTAGGCCCTGCCTTCCGGGGGCAATACAGCTCCTTCTCGCCGGAGTCGGCGTTCCCGTGGATGCCGTGCAGGCCGTGGGGGCGTTGAGGAGGGGGAGCGGGAGCAAGAAAGGGGAGATCCCCTATGCCCCCGGGACGTGGCAAGGGAGCTGCGGATGCTGGAGTCCTCGGCGGAGGGTTCGGGCTAGAGAGACTGGAACGGCTGATGGGGCCTGGGAAGGCAGAATACACCTCCGAGTTGTAGGACTTGTATAAGATGCTGCTCAAGCTGGAGGGCTTGGCGAGGCTCGTGGAGAAGAGCTCAATTAGGGTTCTTGACCAGGTAAGCTTGCTTTTTTTTTTTCCGAGCCTTTGTGCTTTTTTATTACTGATCTCTGAAACTGGAATCTTGATATATTGATGTAATCTGTTGACGCCAGATCACCGCCCTCGAGCGTCCGCGCGCATTCGTCGCCTCCTCCAGCGAGCTTCTTGCGCCTGCAAACAAGTCCGGGGGCCAGAGATTCCAGCGGGATCCTCCGACGCTCAAATCAGTGCTCTGGACACGATCGTGAGCTTGAGGAAGCTCGAAAGAGAAAGAGAGAGAGGCTCTGAGAGAGGAGCTCTTCCTGTGAGCGTTTAGGGGTGTAATCAATGTCTTACCTGATCGAGGTCCCTCTTACCCTTTTTATAGATGCCTGAAACCCGTGGGCTTGGGGAGTGATCACATGTCAAAGCATTAATTGATGGTAGTACAGTGAAGCTTACCTCCATGTGATGTGTCGCGCTGCAGGCCGTGTCCTATCAGAGTTGGTGGCTGCAGGGCGTGACCATCGTTACGGCACTTGCTAGACGTGTTCCCTACATCACCTTTTTGGTTGTCCTGTGCAAACAGTAATGGATGATAAAGTTAGTCGTGTGGGTCCCAAGGTACAGCCGTTGAGGGAAAATGATGTTGAGTTGAAGCCAACTATCCCTCGTAGAGCATTTGATCATAGAGTGCTTGTGTGGCACCATTCATGCCCTTGGATGGGCTCCATAAAAGACCGAGGGTGATCACTTGCATGGTATTGTTCACTTGCATGGCACTGTTCATGGTTCAAGGGAGCTTGGCAGATACATGTCCGAGGCTAAGCAGGAATTGAGGCCGAGAGGAGCAACGTGGCAACCATAAATGCCTTTATACAGGACAACAACACCTCTCAGCTTGCCACCATCAGAAATTAAAATGCCCATAAATGCTTGAGGTGACGAATAGTGTCTCAAGTCCATCCCTTTTGGAAATTATTCTGCTACCCATATTGCATTCCACCTCTGGCCGATTTTGAGCCTTGAGTGAGCTTTTCCATCTCCCGGTGTTGTTCATCCAGATGCTTCCTCATCTAAGAACCAGATGATTAAGGGGTGGAGTGGCTGTTTGAGTGGGAGGTAGGAGACTGCAGTCTCTTGAAAGCTTCACGATGGTGGTGCTTAGATGGCGCATGATAGTGATAACTTGTTCCTGAAGAGATTTTCTGCAGATGAATCGTTGACTAACGGGTGCAGCTATCACGAGCGATGTGAGAAGCTTGGGCTGCTGCTGAGTGGCCACCAACGTTGCTTCTGTAGTTCATGAATTGCTGCATTCAAGTTTTGAACTTGTTGATTGAAGATGGCCAGCTGGTTAATTAGAGCAGCTGAGGTTGGTGATGAAGGAGCAGAGAGGGTGGCCTTTTGCTGCCTAGGCGATGTGGATGCCCTCCAGCACGATTGGTGAAAACCTTCGGCATGCGCATCACCACCATAGCTATCTTAGAGGGAACGGAGACTTATAACTTAAGGAGACAGAGCTTTCTTTCCTTCAGCGCGTCCCCTCTTCCTGGCGCACCAATCTGTTGACGCCAGATCACTGCCCTCGAGCGTCCGCGAGCGTCCGGTCGCCTCCTCTAGCGAGCTCCTCGCGCCTGCAAACAAGTTCTGGAGGTCGAAGATTCCGGCGGGGACCCTCCAACGCTCAAGTCAGTGCTCTGGGCAACGGTCGTGAGCTTGAGGAAGCTCGAAAGAGAAAGAGAGAGGCTCCGAGAGAGGAGCTCTCTCTGTGAGCGTTTAGGGGTGTAATCAATGTCTTACCTGGTTGAGGTCCCTCTACCTTTTTATAGATGCCTGGAACCCGTGGGCTTGGGGCGTGATCACCTGTCAGAGCATTAATTGATGGCAGTACAGTGGAGCTTACCTCCATGTGACGTGTCGCGCTGCAGGCCGTGTCCTGTCAGAGTTGGTGGCTGCAGGGCGTGGCCGATCGTTACGGCGCTTGCCAGATGTGTCCCCTATGTCACCTTTTTGGTTGTCCTGTGCAAACAATGATGGGTGATAAAGTTAGTCGTGTGGGTCCCAAGATATAGCCATTGAGGGGGAAATGATGTTGAGTTGAAGCCAACTATCCCTCGTAGAACATTTGATCATAGAGTGCTTGTGTGGCACCGTTCATGCCCTTGGATGGGCTCCATAAAAGACCGAGGGTGATCACTTGCATGGTACTGTTCACTTGCATGGCACTGTTCACGGCTCAAGGGAGCTTGGCAGATGCATGTCCAAGGCTAAGCAGGAATTGAGGCTGAGAGGAGCAACGTGGCAATCATAAATGCCTTTATACAGGGGGTGAATAAGGCAATAAATGCCTTAGAGTAATGAATGCACGTGGCCTTAAGTGCCTTGGAGGTATTGGGTGTCGGCCTTGGAGGCGTCGGGTGTCAGCCTTGGAGGCATCGGGCCTTGAGGGGTCGGCCTCGGGGTTGAGAGGAGAGCGAAGGCGAGACACTTCATTCCATTTAATGCCCTTCAAGCCATCATGACCATTTCTGCACCATTAAATGCTCCAGCCCATTGACTCGATCGGACATTAATGACGAAAGGTGGCCTTTGGGAAACCCACGCACATAACGTGATCCTCTCTTATTCTCTTTCTTCATTATGAGATGCCGGTGGATGGATGTTGGGAGCTGAGGCCGAAAGGGGCTCCGTCGGTTTCCTTCCTTCACGGTTCTCTAACGACGTTGGATCAGCCACATCATAATCTATGTGCGATTTTGATTCAAGGCACTTCTTTGGTGAGTTCTTGATCTACTGTGAATTGAGATATTTTTATTTCTGATGTCGAGAGTAATTTATTCACATCACAATATCTATTCATACATTCTGTTAAAAGTTTTATAAATCACTCTTGCTTTGTTGGATTACGGAGATGATGCCTTTGAAATAGAAGATACTAGGTAGGTCATGGTTTCAGATTTGTTTAGTTTAATTTTAGTAAATAAATTTCTAACGTTGACTAAGTCTGAATTTAGTTTGTTGGCGTGTAATTTGTTTGTTTGAGATTTACCCATTTCCCGTATCAAATCCTGCCTCTTTATTTTTAGTTTGACATCATTTCAGTGTAAAGGAATCTGGGAGGGTTTCTTCCAGGTTGCATGAGCTTAAATTGTATAACTAGCATGGCAGATTTTTCTATCTGCTGTTTTGTGGCCTTTATTTGGTTGCAGTATGTTGCCCAAAATTACCACAGTTTGGAACTCATTACAGATGCATAGAATGTTGATGTCAGGTTGAAAGCTGCAAGTAAAACTTTCTAAAATTTGTGGATGATATCTTGATTTATAAAGCCAACTTTATATAGTCGATATTTTTTGCTCAAGGCTGGCTGCTTGATGTTAATGCTCCTTTGATTGGGTAAAACAAAAAAAATTATAAATCAACCCATCGATATTAAGGCTTTATTGTTGTTGTATGTAGGAATTTTTTTGTAAACTATGTCATCAATCATTCATATCATCTTGGTTAAGGTTGACCACTTGATGGCAATCATATCTTCAATTGATAAGAAGAATATTTATGAAATTTGGTTATGATAGGTCATTGCAGACTTTTTTTTTGACTGTGACATTGTCATCTATATCTTCTTGTATGGAGTGAGCACGATCAAAGATTTTTTTTTTTGCTGTGATCTTGATAACTTTTCCTTAACATTCATACTTTTTTGTGCTATTGACAGGAAATCGAAATTCATTATTGCAAGACAAATTAACTGGATGGAATGAGATTTGTGGAATTTGAAGGCCTTTTATCTTCACTTGGTATATTCTTTAGTTCCTCCAATGTCCTGCTTGAATGATTTCTTTTGATGCTTCATTTGTCTGACATGTTTTCTAATGTTTGGTGTTCCATTCTGACTTAAATCCAAAGAATTGTTTATTTTAGCAGCAGATTTTGGAATTTTGGTTGGTCCATTCATGCAGTCTTGGTTTTTATGGTTATTGTTTCAACATTGATTATCTTATGGTCATTCTAATTTGTTCAACTTCAAACTGTTTGTAGAAATTCTCCTCAAACTGTCATAGGGAATGACAAGGACATCAAGATGGGTTTTCTTTCGATGAATTATATTATCTACACAAAAAGTGGCAATAGAGGTTCATGGAAGCAAAATAATGTGGAAAATATATAATGCAGCATGAAATCCTTTGTCCTTTTTTTTTTTTTTTTGGAGAGGGGGGGGGGGGTGCGCGGGGAGGAGGGGGGATTATGCATTGAAAATATTGCATACGTGAAAAATGACATGCCCTATGTTGGCTTGTTGTGCATCACTTGGAATAAATCCTTGATTTTGGGAAATTATCTTCCTTGTGATGCAGCAGCAACATCTAGTCTTCCATGTAAGGACTGTTACGCTATTTTATGTCACATCCTAGTTCACAACTGTTGTCACTGTTAATCATGAAAACTGGTTTATCTCACAACCGTTGTCACACTATTAACCATCAAAATTGGTTTCTCTAAGTGTTACTATATATATATATATATATATATATATATATATATATATATATATATATATATATATATATATATATATGCATTGTTTATATGTGAATAATTAGTGTTAATTTTTTTTTTCTAAATTTGATTTGTTAAATTACTTGATTGTATACAGCCAAGTGACCTTGATTTGATATTATTTTGTGTTTTATTTATTAATTTTTTATTTTAAGCCATAGAAGATGACATTACTGAATAGGTGTCAACTTTTAGATATTTCCATATTGCCATGATATGATATGTTAAATTACCTCAACACCTAGAGTCTTCGTGATATGTTTTTTTTGGGGTATCATCACTGCAGCTAGCTGCTTTCATAATTAAAGAATCCTTGAATTATATCTGCTGCATATCTTAAGTCTTCGGTACCATAAGTTTTGCAAGAACAACAGAACAATCAGAATAAACTCTCAAATAGTCAAATGAAACCATCTTCATTTATGTTTGTTTGCTTGCTTGTTTTCTCTACATGCATAGGGGTATGTGTGCATGCTGATATAATATAGATCAGCAGAGCTTGGGTTGTGCATCATAATGTGTTGAATTAAACTTGCAGTGCCCTTGGTGGTTGATATGGCTGATCCAACGTCGTTAGCGTTGACGGAGAAAATAACTGTCTGAGCCTCTGCCTCGGCTTCCAAGGTGCCTTCGGCCTTTGAGGCCCCCTCGGCCGCGGACCCTTTTGGACTCGGCGTCTCCTTGACCTCGGCCTCAGGACTGGGGGGATACCCTAGCTCCAAGCCCTTTGTCCAGCCATCTGACACACCCACGTGGCCCACCATCTGTGGCGGCCACGTGGCCCACTACCTTCTGCAACAACGCATGGCCGTAACCCGTAACGGCGCATGCCTTATACGACTTGCCCATCTGCCGCCTGTAGCACCGCGCTTTGCAGGTGGCCAGCAGGGCATGACACATCTGACATGCTCAGTGTCGATTACGATCTATCGCTGTCAGCCTTACCCTCTGCCCGTTACTGGATAAGGATACCTTGAAATCAACCACCTTCTGGAAGCAAAAAAAGGGACCCTTGAACAGGTATAAAAGCCCACATTCACAACGAGGAAGGGATCTGAACTCAAGCTCTCTAGCTATCTTACTACTAGTTGATTTTCGTCTGTTCTCAAGTTGCTTACTTAGCGTCGGAGGGTCTCCATCGGTACAACCGATCTCCGGGGACTTTCGTGCATGAGCTACTCGAGGAGGACCTCCGTTTTCCGGCGTTGAAGGAAGGTGACTTGGTGTCAACAGATTGGCGCCAGGAAGGGGATAGAGAAAAGCTTCGAACCAGTCAGCTGCAGATTCTTCACATTCCCTGAGTGTTCAAAAAATGGTGATGACGCGTGCGCAAGAGGTCTCCACCAGCCACGCTAAGGGGCATCGCCTGGGACCCGACCTGCCGGCGGTCGGTTACCTTGCCCCCCAGGCAAGCGTCCTCGCACCACCATCGCCGCCACCGCCGCAGCAGCATCAAGATGATCGGATTGCTGCCCTCACCATGCAAGTTTAGTTGTTGGTAGTGGTGGTCCAGGTCCTGCAACGGCAGCCAGGGCCACCCTTATCAGTCCCGGGGTGGTCGAACCCAGTCAGCATTCTTCTTGGGGGAGGTCTTCCGTCCGAGAAGTTCGCCGCCGCCGCGCTTCGCCCAGGCATCATCGCCGAGAGACCTCTAAGAGGTCCCGGTCTCCTTCCTGCCATGCTAGTGCTTCCCCAAAGCGGCAGCACGGAAGGGAGGCGGAGCGCACCCGTCTTCACCGCCGTCGCTCCTCCCCCTCATCGGAATCTTCAAGGAAGGGGTCCTTCGATGGCCAGATAGCTCGCTGGGCTGAGCGCCGGCATGATGAGTACAACCAGCGGTTGAAGGAGCTCAGCCGCCGGATCACCAACCTACCAGAGGTGGACTATGACAGTTAGTCGCTACTGTCTCGCCGTATCATGAAGGAGCCGATCTTAACCCTGTTCCGTCTTTCTCAGGACTCGTATGATGGGACCACCGATCCCCTGGACCATCTGGAGAGCTACAAAGTCCTTATGCAGGTCCAGGGACAACCGATTCTCTCCTCTGCATCGCCTTCCCTGCCATCCTGAGGAAGGCCGTCCGAGCCTGGTACTCTTGCTTGCTGCCGCGGAGTATCAACTCCTTCCGCCAGCTGGAGAGGGCCTTCTTGGCCCATTTCGATGCCTGCCAAAAAATCCCTCGAGTGGCGAATAGCATGTTTGCCGTCCAGCAGAAGGGTGGCGAGTCCCTGCGGGACTTCGTCGCCCGATTCAAAGAAGCTGCCCTCGAGGTCTACAACCTCAAGGATTTTGTGGCCACCTTGGCCTTGAAGCGAGGGCACCGCCCTTCCGTTTTGCTTATTTTCTTGACAAGAAGCCGTCCATCTCCTACGTGAAACTCTTGAGCCGTGCACAAAAGTACATCTGCGCCAACGAGGCTGACTCCTTCCAGTGCGAGGCTAATGGAAGCTCCGCCAAGAAGCAGACTCGTCCTGAGCCTATTGAGGCTCGCCTCGGGAGGCCCAAGCCTCCCCGTCGTCCAGACAACCATCTCCGGGCTCTCGCTCCCAGGGATGGTCCATTCACTCCCTTGCTCGCTCCAATATCTCACATCGGCAACGCTCCAATCGAGAAGACGGTGGCAATGATTTCATGGGGGCAGGCAGCGCACCCAAGAGGCCGCGTGGAGAGGAGGGGTTAGCCTCTGTAATTTCCTTTTCTAAAAGGGACCTAAAGGGGATGGTCAACAAAATGATAGCGTCGTTGTGTCCATGACGATCGCTAAGCATCCTGTAAAGAAAATTCTAGTTGACAGTGGGAGCTCAGTGGACGTTTTGAGCTATGATGCATTTGTTCAGATAGATTTGTCTCCCAGCTCCCTTCGGCCTATCACCACACCCTTAATGGGTTTTACTGGAAATTCTGTAAGAGTTGAGGGGGAGATCACTCTCCCCGTCACTGCCGAAACGCAACCGTATCAAAGCACGGTTTTCATGAATTTTCTTGTAGTTTGAGTCCCCCTCGCCTACAATGCCATCCTCGAAAAACCCGGACTCAACCTTTTGGATGCCGTCATCTCCACCAAAGGCTGCTCGTGAGATTCCCTACCAGCGAAGGAGTCGGGGAGATACGGGGGGAGCAGAACCCGTTGCCACTTTGCTACCACATGGCCCTCAGCCCGCAGGGGGTGGTACCTACACCTGCACCAGAGGTGCTCGACCTCCGAGACTCGGAGAGAAGAGGAGAGCCAGCCGAGCGCCTACTGACCTTCCCTTTGGGGGAGGACCCAACAAGGACGATCCGGATCGGAGCCCTGCTTCCAGAGAAGGTGCGAGACCAGCTTCTCGCTTTCCTGTGAGCCAACTCTGATATCTTCGCATGGTCGGCGTCCGATATGCCAGGCATCCCTAAGGAGGTAATTACCCACAGCTCAACATCAAATCAGAGTGCCGGCCCATTCGGCAGAAGAAGAGGAGCTTCGCCTTCGACCGGCAGAGGGCCATTGACGAGGAGGTGCGTAAGCTAGTGTCTGCTGGCCACATTCGGGAGGTTCACTATCCCGATTGGCTAGCCAACGTCGTGATGGTCTGCAAGGTCAATGGGAGCTGGAGGATGTGCGTGGACTTCATCGACTTCAATAAGGCGTGCCCTAAGGACAGCTTCCCATTGCCTCGGATTGACCAATTGGTAGACGCCACATCCGACCACGAGACCCTCAGCTTCATGGACGCCTTCTCGGGATACAACCAAATTAAGATGGATCCGGTAGATGAAGAAGTTACCTCGTTTGTAATAGAGAAGGGGGTATATTGCTACAAAGTGATGCCATTTGGATTAAAGAATGCGGGGGCCACCTATCAGAGGCTGATGAATAAGGTCTTTGAGGACCAGATCGAGCGCAATATGGAGGTGTATGTTGATGATATACTGATTAAGAGTACCCGTACCGCCGACCATGTTGCCGACCTTGCGGAGACCTTCAGCAATCTTCGCCAGTATTAGATGATCCTGAACCCCCGCAAGTGTGCCTTCGGGGTTACAGCGGGTAAGTTCTTGGGCTTCATGGTAACATAGCGAGGGATCGAGGCAAACCCCGATAAAATCTGAGCTATTCTGGACATGAGGCCCCCTGCTAACAAGAAGAAGGTACAATGCCTGACCGGAAGGGTGGTAGCCTTGAGTCGCTTCTTGTCTAAGTCGGCGGAGAGGTGTCTGCCTTTCTTCAAGGCGTTGCGCAAGGTCAACAACTTCGAGTGGACGAAGGAGTGTCAAGAAGCCTTCGAGGAGTTAAAGAAGTTTTTATCCACTCCACCATTGCTGTCCAAGCCGAGGAGTGGGGAGGAGCTCTTTCTATATCTTGCGGCCTCTCCTGAGGCCATCACTCCGTGCTAGTCCGCATGGACGTCGATGGGTCACAGAAGCCAATCTACTACACTAGCAAAGTACTTCATGATGCATAGATCAGGTACTCTAAAATCGAAAAGATCATCTTTGCCCTAATCGTCTCCGCTCAGCGCTTCAGACCCTACTTCCAAGCCCATCCAATCATAGTGCTCACAGACCAGCCCCTCCGAGCTATCTTATCCCGTCCTGACACCTTCGGCCGACTTGCAAAGTGGGCTATCAAGCTGGGAGAATTTGACTTGTCCATCCGACCGAAAAGCATCTAGAAGAACCACGCTTGGAGATTCCCCCGGCGGAGGAGGCAGAAGAGGAAGACTGGATCCTTCATGTGGACGACGCATCAACTCCCAGGGGAGTGGAGCTGGTTTCATTCTTGCAAGCCCCGGGGGAGAGACGGTGGAATACGCTCTTCGGTTCCTTTTTTCCGCCACCAACCAAGCAGAGTATGAAGCCCTATTGGCGGGGATGAAGCTGGCCGGGGAGCTCAGCGCGATGTGTCTGAGGGCTTTCACAGACTCTCAACTTGTCTCCGGGCAAGTTGCTGGAGAATATGAAGCCAGAGATCCAACAATGTCTTGTTACTTGAACAAGGTTCAATCCTAAGCCTCCTATTTTGCTTACTTCTGCATCAGTTACATCCCCAGGGGAGAGACCGCCCGGGCTGATGCACTCTCCTGTTTGGCCACCTCGGTCGATGGGACCTTGGGAAGAACGTATGTGGAACATCTGGAGGTCCCAAGCACTGAAGCCACAGACTGAAGCCACAGAGGAAGCCCTGCCGGTCGCACAAGAAACCTCTTGGATGGATGCTTACGTCCGGTATCTTACCGAGGGCGCCCTCCCTGAAGACCCGGCTGAGGCTAGATTACTCAAGCGGCGGGCTCCAAAGTTTTTAATGATGGACGGAAGGCTCTACCGAAGGCCATTCTCATACATGGTTCTCAAATGCGTCGGCCTCACGAAAGCTGATTATATCCTGCGGGAGATCCATGAAGGCATCTGCGGGAGTCATCTGGGGGGTAGAGCTCTGGCATATAAAGCCCTGCGGCAAGGGTACTATTGGTTGACAATGAGGAAGGATGCCGCCGAGCTCGTTAGGTGTGATAGCTGTCAGCGTCATGCCAGCATCCAACGGCAGCCGACCTCCCAGCTGAGCCCTCTGGCGGCCTCTGGCCTTTTGCTCAATGGGGGATGGACATCCTAGGACCCTTCCCCATAGCCTCCGGTCAGCGCAAGTTCCTTCTGGTAGCCATTGACCACTTCACCAAATGGATTGAGGCCGAGGCATTGGCCAAGATCACCGAGGGTAAGGTGAAGTCCTTTTTTTGGAAGTCCATAATCTGTAGGTTTGGGCTACCACATACCCTTGTCACCGACAACGGTCGACAGTTCGACAACGCGCTTTTCAGAGAATTCTGCACCGAGCTAGGCATCCAGCAGCGGTTCACCTCTGTCGGGCACCCTCAGACCAATGGCGCGGCCGAAGTGACCAATCACATCATCCTTCAAGGACTTCGAGCACGGCTGGACGACTTCAAAGGAAGGTGGGTGGAGGAGCTTCCTAACGTGCTGTGGGCCTACTACACAACGTTGCGAGCCCCCACCGGGGAGACTCTCTTCAGCCTAGTCTACGGATCCGAGGCCATCATTCATGTGGAGGTAGGTGTTTCGAGCCCTCGGACGGAATCATACAGCGAGGAGGATAACTCGAGCCAGCTGCGAGCTAACCTTGATCTTGTGGAGGAAGTACGTGATCGAGCATAACTTCGGATGGCCGCCTACCAATAGCGAACGGTCAAGTACTACATTGCCCGTATCCACCCCAGGACATTCCTTCTGGGAGACCTAGTCCTTTGACAGGCCGAAGTTTCAAAGCCGATGGAAGGGGGGAAGCTGTCGCCAAATTGGGAAGGACCCTATCGAGTCACTGAAGCCCTCAATCGTGGAGCATACATAATCGAAGGGCTGGATGGAAAACCGCTCCTGCGGACTTGAAACTCCGACAACCTCCGTTGGTATTATCAGTAACGTACCCCCTCTGTATTGAGTTGTGCATTTACATTCTTTCGGGCTTCGACCTTGCGTTCTATACTAATAAAAGCGTGTTCGAGTAACCCATCTTTTCAGCAAAAGCCTGAGGTCAGCTCGGCACCTTAAGACTGGTGTACCACCTGCTCCAAAAGCCCGAGGCCAGCTCGGCACGTCAAGACCGATGTACCATCGGCACCGAAGACCAATGTACCATTGGCTCCAAAAGGCTCAAGGCCAGCTCGGTACCTCAAGACCGATGTACCATCGGCACCGAAGACCGGTACCATCGGCTCCAAAAAGCTTGAGGCCAGCTCGGCACCTTAAGATCGATGTACCATCGGCACCGAAGACCGATGTACCATCGGCTCCAAAAAGCTCGAGGCCAGCTCGGCACCTCAAGACCGATGTACCATCAGCACCAAAGACCGGTGTACCACCGGCTCCAAAAAGCTCGAGGCCAGCTCAGCACCTCAAAACTGATGTACCATCGGCATCGACGACTGATGTACCACCGGCTCCAAAAGCTCAAGACCAGCTCGGTACCTCAAGATCGATGTACCATCGGCATCGAAGATCGATGTACCACCGACTCCAAAAAGTCCGAGGCCAGCTCGGCACCTTAAGGCCGATGTACCATTGGCATTGAAGATCGGTGTACCACCGGCTCTAAAAAGTCCGAGGCCAGCTCAGCACCTCAAAACCGATGTACCACCAGCTCCAAAAAGCCGAGGCCAGTTCGGCACCTCAAGATCGATGTACCATTGGCACCGAAGATCGGTGTACCATCGGCTCCAAAAAGTCCAAGTCTAGCTCAGCACCTCAAGATCGATGTACCATCGGCACCGAAGACCGGTATACCATCGGCCCTAAAAAGTCCGAGGCCAACTCGGTACCTCAAGACCGATGTACCATCGGCATCGAAGATCGGTGTACCACTGGCTCCAAAAAGTCCGAGGCCAGCTCGGCACATCAAGACCGATGTACCATCAGCACCGAAGACCGGTGTACCATCGGCTCCAAAAAGCCTGCGGCCAGCTCGGCACCTTAAGATCGATGTACCATTGGCACCGAAGATCAGTATACCACCGGCTCCAAAAAGCCCGAGGCCAGCTCGACACCTCAAGACCAGTGTACCACCGGCTCCAAAAAGCCTGAGGCCAGCTCGGCACCTCAAGACCGATGTACCACTGGCTTCAAAAAGTTCAAGGCTAACTCGGCACCTCAAGACCGATGTACCATCGGCACCGAAGATCGATGTACCACCGGCTCCAAAAAGTCCGAAGCCAGCTCGGCACCTCAAGACCGATGTACCATCGTTATCGAAGATCGGTGTACCACCGGCTCCAAAAAGCCCGAGGCCATCTCGGTACTTCAAGACCGATGTACAATCGGCATCGAAGACCAGTGTACCATCGGCTCCAAAAAGCCCGAGGCCAGCTCGGCACTTCAAGACCGATGTACCATCGGTACCGAAGATTGGTGTACCACCGGCTCCAAAAAGCCCGAGGCTAGCTCGGCACTTCAAGACCGATGTACCATCGGTACCGAAGATCGATGTACCACCGGCTCCAAAAAGCCCGAGGCCAGCTCGACACTTCAAGATCGATGTATTATTGGTACCGATAACTGGTGTACCACCGGCTCCAAAAAGCTCGATGCTAGCTCAGCACTTCAAGACTGATGTAACATCGGCACCGAAGATCGGTGTACCACCGGCTCGAAAAAACCCGAGGCCAACTTGGTACTTAAAGTTTGATGTACCATCGGCACTGAAGATCGGTGTACCATCGGCTTCAAAAAGTTCGAGGCCAGCTCGGCACCTCAAGGCCGATGTTCCATCGGTACTCAGAAGCCTGATGCCTGCTTGGCGCTCAAAAGCTGACGTACCATCGGCACCAAAGGCCAATATACCGTTGGTACTCAGCGGCCTGAGGCCGACTTGACTCCAAGTCCAACCTCGGTGCTCCCCCTAGGCCCTGACCCTACATAACACCTAAGTCGCAGATCTGCTGGCAACGAGCCGTCGAGTACTATCCTCAGTGCCGATGCAGCCCCTAGGGGTCCCACGTCGGTGAGCTGAGGGGGACCACAAGTCCAGTGCACATTCCAAAAAGAAACTTTCATTAATAAAGAGTGCTTACAAAATGCCGACTGACTCGGACTTTAGTACAAAAAAAAGGGAAAAAACAAGTACAAAAGTCAAGGATCGATAGCAGCGAGCTCATCATCGGATGAGGCCCCCTCGGACACTGGGTCCGGTTCGATCTCCAGGGCGCGGGAGAAGTCGAGGACCTGGGCCACCTTTTCTCTATCATCCCAGAATCCTTGGAGGTATGCATCTGCGGAAGCTTCGACCATCTCCTTTGAGAAGCGCGCGGATTGCCGAAACTCCTCTATGGCTCTCGTGACCCTCACCTCGGCAGCGGCTTCAGCCTCGCGAGCCTTGTTCTCCTCCTCCGCCGCCAGAGAGGCGACCCTCCTCGTTGCCTCCTCGGCACGCTCCGCCCTCGCCTCAGCTGCCTGAATGGCAGAGCTGAGCTTGGCGATATGGCGGTCCCTGTCGGAGACGGCGCCCTCCACCACCCTGAGTTGGTTCAGGGCTGCCCGGGCACGGTTGGCTTCGGCCTCTGCCCGCCTGGCGGCCTCCTCGAGTTCGGCGGCTCGGTCGGTTCTCGTCACCTCCAAGGCCCCCTCAACCCTCTCGGCTCGGGCCTAGGCCTCCTCGGTCGGTTCTCGTCGCCTCCAAGGCCCCCTCCGCCCTCGCCTCAAGCTCATGAGTTTTTCGAGCCGAGTATTTTAATACTCGAACTCGGCTCGATAATTTACTTGAGTAGCTCGAGCTCGAGCTCGACTCAATAAGCAACGAGTCGATTTCGAGTATTTTTCGAGTCGATCTTGAGCTACTCGCGAGTTGTCTTGACTCAGTTACACCCCTAGCCAAAAGGGTGAGGATGCCATGGGAAAGGTCTAATGGAAGGCTAGGAGAGCAGGAGAAGATCAGGAAGCTAACCTGGAGTAGAGAGCAGTGGGAGCAAGGTCTCGGGAAAAGGATAGGGTTGAGAGCTTGAGGTAGAAGACGATCTTTCGCTCGACTTATCAGTTTCGAATCGTCCCGCCTCACCTACCCAACCATGTGGACTCCCGCCATAGGCTGTCACCTCGGTAGGCGCCCAGTGCATGGGAGTTTCGCCTTCGGCCAATGGCGAGGTAGTGCTGACGTCAGCATCATGATGGCAATAATGGTGGTGGCTTTTCGTAGGTTCCGGGAGGATTTTCCCGCTTTGAGGCTGATCTTCGCGGATCGACAGACAACATGGGGCGATACTACTGCAACCCTCAGATCGCCCGTGCCAGGACACCACTGCACCCGTGGACATGTGCTCTTCGGCGATTGGCGGCATGCAGGGATCAGCCAATTGGGAGGTAACACCCCTTTTGCCTTACAGAGGTGGGCCTGCTTCGTCTCAGGGGCGAGGGGGCATCTGATGTGGCTGATCCAACGTTGTTAGCGTTGACAGAGAAAATAACTGCCAGAGCCCCCGCCTTGGCTTCCGAGGCCCCCTCGGCCACGGACCCTTTGGACCTGGCGTCCCCTCGGCCTAGGCCTCGGCCTCGGACCCGGCGTTCCCTCGGCCTCGGCCTCGGACCCGGCGTCCCCTCGGCCTCGGCCTCGGACCCGGCGTCCCCTCGGCCTCGACCTCGGACCCGGCGTCCCCTCGGCCAAAGGACTGGGGGGACACCCTAGCTTAGAGCCCCTTGTCTAGCCATCTGACACACCCACGTGGCCCACCAACCGTCTGTGACGGCCACGTGGCCACTACCCCTGCAACAGCGCGTGGCCGTAACCTGTAACGGTGTACGCCTGACACGACTAGGCCCACATGCCGCCTATAGCTTCGCGCTTTGCAGGTGGTTGACGGAGCAAGACACCTTTGACATGCTCAGTGTCGGTTGTGACCTGTCGCTGTCAGCCTTGCTCTCTGCCCGCTATCGGATAAGGGCACCTTGAAATCAACCACCTTCTGAAAGCGAAAAAAGGGATCCTCGAACATGTATAAAAGCCCACACTCACAACAAGGAAGGGATCTGAACTCAAGCTCTCTAGCTATCTTACTGCTAGTTGATTTTCGTCTGTTCCCAAGTTGCTTACTTGAGCATCAAAGGTCCTCACCGGTGCAACCGATCTCTGGGGACTTTCGTGCAGGAGCTACTTGAGGAGGACCTCTATTTTCCAGCATTGAAGGAAGGTGACTTGGCGTCAACAGTGATCTTTTGGAGTTCGGAGTAATCCTGGCATTTACTCCTGACATTTTGTTTTTTTTTGGAGTTTTTATTGGATTTGCAAAACATTTAGTCAAGTTTGTTCTGAATTGAAGGGATTTTATCTGTCTGAGATATTTGACTCTTCCTCAATGGCTAAATATAAGAGTAGCTTACTCATTATTCTCTCTATTTTTATTCATTTATAAAATTTCATTAAAAAGATTAATATATAGCTATTTTTTAAAATTAAAATTATTAATAAATAAAAGAAAGAAGAAGAAAAAAGGTTCTTATTTGATGATACGAAGAAAGGAAGATGAAAATCCGAAGGGGTTGAACCGACGAAGATGGAAGGTTAAAGATATATATATATATATATATATATATATATATACACATATATATACACTATATATATATACACATATATATATACACATATATATACACACACATATATATATATATGTATATATATATGTATACACATACATATAGAAAGAGAGAGATTAAATCTAAGGCTGAAATACATAAATACATGGAATGCTCTTCTTTTTAAGTAATAATTAATAGGGTGCCTCTCTGTTTCGATTTGCTGTTATCCTTTAGATCGAGCTATAATGTTTGGCCTGCCCAATCCGCTATATATAAAGACGTCCATTTCTGCGGGATATCTTTCATGATTTTTTCCTATTTTCCTATTTGCATGATTTTTTTTCCTATTTTCCTATATGCATGCCACATCCAGCTGCATATATATATATATATATATTAAGGAGTAGGTAAGTGATTCAATAAAGTAGGACACATGGATACACTTAAAATGCGAATGATATATGTATATATAAGAAATTAACTTTATGATTAAAATAAATTATGATACAAGGAAAATATTCAACACAAAATATATCATTATGCATGGATAAGTATATACATGCCAACCTTAAAAAAAAAATAGAAGATAGAAAGCACGAATGTGCATTAACAAAATAAAAAAAAACATCAAACACATGATATGATTTTGTAATAAACATATGCATGAAAATGATTGCTAAAAGAACTTCATGTAGAAGAATTCTGCTTTTTTTTTCTTTTTTTTTTTTGAAGTAGGACAATTAGATAGAGTCAGTACGCTCATCACTCTACTCTTCTTTTTATTCATTTAAAAATTTTCATTCAAAAGATTAATATATAGCTATTTTTTAAAATTAAAATTATTAATAAATAAAAGAAAGAAGAAGAAAAAAAGGTTCTTATTTGATGATACGAAGAAAGGAAGATGAAATCTAAAGGGGTTGAACTAGGGGTGCAACTTGGGCCGGGTTCAACCCGAACCCAGCCCGCCGAACCCGAATGGAGCAGTACTCAAACCCATATATGCTCAACCCGAATCCGAAATATCTGGGTTTAACCCGGACCGATTTATATTCGGTCCGGGTTGACTGCAACCCGAACCCGGGATAACCCGAAACCGAATCTCAGCTATCCACCTTGCGGTCCTCGCCTCGACCTGAATCTCAGTTGTTCAAGAGCGGTGGAACGATGTCATCATCATCATCTCCTTCTTGAACCCATCCTTTTGAATGCCGCGTGAGCGGTGGAACGATGTCATCGTCATCTTCTCCTTCTCGAAGCTCGGAGATCCGACGGGACGCTGTTTTCGATCGTTGGGTCATCTTCTCCCCGGCTAGGGCTCACCGCCCTTCCAACTTCAAATCCCATGCGCCAGCCTCCAACCCTAATCCTGGCCCTAACCCTAATCCCACACCTTCTTGCCCCTTCTGCATCGGCCGCGAGAACGAGTGCGCGCCCGAGATCTTTCGCCTCCCCGCCGGCTGTGGTGCGTCCTGGAAGATCTGGGTCATCAAGAACCTTTACCTCGCCCTCCGTTGGGACGCTGAGCCCACGGGGCTTAGGGATGCTGCAGATGTGGATGGACCGATGAGGCTCGTCCTGCTCGGGTTTGGGTTCCATGACGTGGTGATCGAGACCCCCTACCACTCCGTACACCTGCCGAACCTCTCGCCACCGGAGGTGGGCGAGGTCTTGCTCGCCTTCCTCTCCCTCCGGGATTCCAAGCGAGAGATCGATAAAGGGAGGCGAATTTAGAGAGATTTAGGTTATCGGGCGGCTTGGAATCTCTGCCTTTGCTCTTTGTTTGGCGTTTAATTTCTATTTCTGAGGTATGTTTGCTTCTTTTCCGGGATGAATTATTGGTTTTGGGAATGTGGGATCAGGGGATGGCTTTGGTGTTCTGATTTGTGTTTGAGTTTGATAGAAACTCGTTTGGATTTGATTGGATGGTGGGGGATTGCTTGTCGTTATTGATTGTTTTCGTTTCGATCCATGCAATGTTATATCTTTTGTTGGATCCTGGATAGATTTAAACTTGAATGCGTGAGTTGTCATTTGTGATTTCAATTTTTTTGAGATTTCTTGTGCTTTTGTAATGAATTTGGTTGTAAGGTTTGTTGCCTGGCTCTAATTGCTAGTAATATTAAAAAACTATGAAACATGTTTCAATTTTGCGGGAGGAGTGGTAATTGAAGGAGCAAAGACAGGATTTATGTGTGAATTTTTATTAAAGATTGGGTGGCGTAAATGCTCAGTATTGATTGGAAAGAGTGGCTGGGTGAAACTGATCCATGGATTGGCCTTCTTATATGTATTGGAATTAAAGAAGATGGCACATCCTCTTTTGTTGCCATTCTAAAATCACAATTTTTATGCGTACCATCTTATGTTGGTATGGAAGGCTGTGATATAAAATTGTGCCCGGCTCAAACCATTTTCTGTTCTAAGGATGCATCTAAGGGCCGGTTTTCTGTTTAATTTCTTTGCTTTCATATTGCAATGTTTGAGCTAAGCTATCCTACCATTGGCCATATATAATTTTAGATGACTCAATTTTTTCTCCTCAGCTTTTTGCCATCTAGCTTTCTCACTTTTGCATGATTTTTCTGGATGTCATTGTTTGCTTTTAGTGCTGTTTAATTAAAAACTAGATGCTGGTTGCACCTTGTTCCAGGTTTGTTTGGGAGTCTCCTTGCTTCTAGGGCTTGTTGAGACTGTTAAGTTCTATAAGAAGCGAAATATATTGGAAAGGAGCAAGTCTACTTAATGGTGATGAACTTGGGTTCTGCACTTTTCAAACTAGCTGCTAAGTCTGATGTGTATGGTCCAAATATTTTTGGGTGGCTTGTCACTGCTGAATCATTTGGACTATTGGCCCTCATTTTTGCATTCCTCAAGCTGCAGAGACAGCATCCCTTAACTGGTGAAAGTTACTTCTAGGGAAAAGAAGAAAGCATGGAAGAAATTAAAATGTCCAGCTTCATGTCATTCATAGACTGAAGATTATTTTCATAGTGAGCAGCCTTTGGCATGTTGTGTGGATTGTGCCTCAGGATCATTCATCTCATTTTCATGAGATAGATGGTGAGAAGGTAAGAGCTTTTTCTTTATTTCTCATATTTCTTTCTCTTCGTGCATATGCTAGGTGATTGATTTTTTGTGGGTTAGCAATGTTATATAGTTATTTATAAAACCATCTCTAAGTTTATTTTTAAACCACCTCTAAGCCCTAACTTTTTTTTCTTTCCTTATTTTTTGTATTTGAATTGTATTGCTCTACTGAAAGCGGGTTTCGAACTGTAGTTTATTTGTGCATGTTAAGCTTGTTTTCGATGTCATATTTATTATTTTTTTTTTCATTAACCCGAATTTAACCCAAAACTCGATTCGAATCCGATTTTTTAAAAAATAGGGTTAGGGTTGAGGTTTTACAAATAGGGTTAGGGTTAGGGTCAAGGGAAACCCGAGTTTCATTGGCCCGAGTTGCACCCCTAGGTTGAACCGACCGAAGATGGAAGGTTAAGGATATATATATATATATACGTATATATATACGTATTATATACGTATATATATATATATATACGTATATATACGTATATATACATATATATATATATATACGTATATATATATATAGAAGAGAGATTAAATCTAAGGCTGTAATACATAAATACATGGAATGTTCTTCTTTTTAGGTAATAATTAATAGGGT
>UESW01002626.1:0-50779 GCA_900491605.1 Calamus simplicifolius | reverse complement strand
GCTAGCTCTGCTGCTTCGATGATTAATCAAAATGAAATATCTTGCAGAGCCTAAAAAATTCTTTTATTTATTTGAGTTTTGATGAGAGGGCAATATTTAGGTTCACTTTGAGTTCTGTAGATAAAATTATCTCACTTTATTTTAATTCTCTTTTCTATGATTTTTTCCCCAATATCCAGTTTTCCTATGTTAATAGTCTAGCTTTTATTATCATAAGATGAAGTAACAGCATGTGTATTCTGATAGAAGACAAATAAATTAAAGGAAAAAAAAAATGCGATTAAGCTGTAGAGGTGATATTGATGATAATTTAGTGATTATTCTGTTGCAGTGAGAGTGGATTGGTGCTTATGATGCTCAGGCTCAAGCTATTAAATCCAACGTGACTGATTAATCCAATGTGAGGTAAGTTGTAGAAACTTACCTGAGCTATTCCAGGCATTTGATGCCTAGAGGATTTGATGGCTTCCTTTTCACAGAAAGTTTTTCTCTTAATATTGCATGAAGCATTCCTAAAACCAGAAAACCAGAAAGCCTTCTCCCCCATATAAGCTGACATTAGAAATTTTAAGATGGTCTTCAGGAAGAGAAAGATTGAGCGACTTATTCTAGCATTTGTTTGTGTGAATCAGTTGTGTTAGCTAGGACAATTAAATACGTTTGATTTCTGAGAACAATCTGATTTTTTATTTTTATTTCGTAAAAAATAAAAAATATTTATAAAAACATATTAAGTGATTAAAAATGAATACAGGTGTTTAGAAAACACAACTTCAAAATAACGTAAAAATAAAAATAATTTAAAGATACAGTGATGAATGAGATCATGAGAGAAACCTCCAAGCTCTATAGATACAGTGCATAATAGAGAGTAAATATGGTCTTTTCAGCCATCTTTATGCAGATTTTTATTACGTCCCTGCTCCCTTCGAAGACAAAAGTTAAGGACAGACAGCACCCACATACAGTATATGAGCAAACCATAATAAGATCTGAGAAGATAGAACATCCACACATAGTACATATACACCATAGTGTGATTTGATGTTGAAAAGACTACCAGTGCAGCTCACCGCTGCAAATATCACAAGCTGGAGCGACAAAAATCATTTCCAAAAAGCAATCCAGAACAGGTTGAAAGCAAGACTCAAAATTATGATAACTGAAGTCGAGACATAACAAAATTGCATTGAGACACGCCATGGAATTATGTTTATTATCTAGCCATTGGTTCCTACAAATTGCTGCACAAGCATGTATATGATGGAGAAATAAGGCTAAATACCTCAAATTTGCGGACACTCGAAACTTGAATCTCTCCTCCTTTCATATTTTCTGTTTCTTCTGCTTCCTTTTTCCACACATTTGCAATCCTCTCTGCATACCCAACCTGCAGATATCACAAAATGAGTTTTTTTTTTTAAAAAAAAATCAGCTGGCATTGAGCTAGCGAAAACAGTTTTAACTCATGAGCAAAAAATAAATAATAGATTTGTCTATGAGCAAAAAATAAATAAATAGATTTGTCTATGAGCTAAAGAGAGACCTAG
The DNA here is from genome assembly GCA_900491605.1 of Calamus simplicifolius. Classification (NCBI taxonomy): domain Eukaryota; kingdom Viridiplantae; phylum Streptophyta; class Magnoliopsida; order Arecales; family Arecaceae; genus Calamus; species Calamus simplicifolius. The sequence goes on along the minus strand of UESW01002626.1, from coordinate 49,229 downwards.
ATGACAGGACAACAGGTGGTTTTCATAGCATAGCAAATTGACAACTGAAAATATATGCAAAGGCATTTGGAATGCTTTATCGCCACAAGGACCAATTGCCTTGTCTTGCATGTTAAACATGGAGACACTCTCCAAGTTACAAGATAAAAGGGCAAGAGACTCCTATAATGTAGATAGAACAATAGGGCAATCTTACCTTTGCATCAAGACTCAGCCTTTTGAAGGGAATGACCTCTAGATTTCTTAGAATTTGAAAATTCATTCGGTTTTGATTTCTATGAAAATCATAAGCTAAAACTTAGTGCAAAATGACAGGATGTAAAAAATATCATTTCTCCATCTGGCAGATTTCAAAGCAGATTACATGACGTTTTATTTTTTCAGAAAAAAAGAACATCGGGTAGACTATAACATCAGAGCAGGATAGGAAATCATTACAATCCAGACAAGAAGATCATCGCCTGCAATGAGTGTCTAATCTATAAAGCATTTAATCCTTTTACTTGAACGAAAATTATGTTCTATAAACATCATATTCTTATCATCTTCTGATGATGTATTGTTTATATCAAACACCCAGAAAAAGCACATCTAACACTATGGTGAGCATACAAGCATCTTCTTTTCTGCCTTCCGATTCCATTGTTCTCTCAAGGAAGATCCAAACCCCAAAAGAGATTTTTAATATGCCATTGGCCACCTAAAAATTAACTCAAATCTCGATCACAATCAAGCTTAATAAACAACTCAACATACTTAACTGGATGGGAAAATGTAAGTCTTTTATTGACTAAACTAACACTTCACGGAGCATTAAATTGACTAATAAATACCTGATTAATTACAAACCCTTTCAGCATGGCCACAAATCACCATGTCTTTCTCTGTCTAGCCTCTCCAGTTCAGTCCGGTTGTTTCCTGCATTATTGTTATAACTGTAAAAGATATATGTATCTCTAAATTCCACAAGAAAAATGCTATCTGTACAGAGTACTTGATTCAATTCTATCACACAAATCCAATGTCACACTAAATCCAGTTCAGAAAACTATTAAAAAAATTACAATGCACTAGCAACATAAGGTTTACAAAGTAGGTCTTAAATAAGTAAAAAGGTCTGGTGGCTGGATATATGTATACAGTCGCTGGACCGCACTGCATTCTGTGTAATCGGGCTACATAGAGCTGAAAAGATGGTTCACTTAGCACCATGCAAATGCATATGCAGTAAGATTACAAATTTGTAGCTGCATTTGTACGCTTAGCATTGCATAATAACATATGAAGCTCTTTTAGCATTGAGCAACCATGCATGTGGCCTCCTCTTATGCAGGCCCTTGCAAATGGAGCAGATTCAAGCAAACGGTTTGTTTAGATATTAGTTTCAAGTGCGGTCGCTACATGCATGTTTATAAGAATGATATGTTAATTAAGCTATAATTGTCGCATTAAACATAGAGCAATAAGCAATACATGTTAGGTGTTATTATGATTAATACTGATGTTATTTATAAAAAGTTAATGCTATTATTATTGTTTTAATATATTTATTTATTTAAAATATCCATATGTGGCCCGCATAATGCAATACGCAATATGCAGTCCCTTGACCACCCATATACGCAGTTTCCTTTTAAAATATAACAGCAACTAATTTTGCTACCTTAAATATGCCATTGGAAAGAATGGAGAGATAAAAACAAAGGTTTTTAAAGCAGGGTAAATGACATGAGAGCTCCTCATGTGGTCTGTCCATTTCATATACTGAAGACTTAGTAAAAGCATAGGGAAATGGCAGGAGTTAAGATATTGCATAGATCAAAATGTTGGGCAATAGAAAGGGTCTATGCATGCAGGATGAATACCATCAAGTTATGCTTTAAAATATCTGGAACTGTCTTTGCAAACCTTATTTTCCATTCCTTTTTATTAATGATCAACCTTCAGTGTTACTACAATCTACATTATGATTCATTTTACAGGTTGAGCTTCTTTCCACAATAGGTCATGAAGTCAATCCTCCACCTTATTCATCCAGACTTGAGATTAGCATCTTTGTTATTGAGCATATGATAAATTAGGTTACTAAAGTGGATGTGTAGTAAAATCCTTTTTTTAGTGTCACAAATTATTGATTTTGAAGACATGATAACAGTTGAGGATAGAACTATGAAAATGTGCAATAAATTTGGGATGAAGAATAACTATAAACAGCAACACCAGTTGATATTGAAGTGCTGAGAAAAAGAAGCAGAAACCTGAAATAACAGAAACAAAAGTTGCAAGAAGCTCATGAAACAAACAAAAAATAAAGAGGATTCATAAGTTCAGCTCAATTAGTTAGGCAAAGCTCATTAACTATGATTATGATAATGGAAATAAGGTTTTTGAGGAGCTAGCTTGGGCTCACCCGAGGCATACTTAGTCAACCCGCTTTTTGGATCAGGAGCATGCTATAAATAGATAGTCAGGCTTTGTTCAATTGGTGGCCTAACCAAACGTTGCCTTTAACAGCCCCATGTGGAAAGTTGTGGTACTTGAAAAAATGGGATTATGAACTACATGAACTTGATTGTATTTATAACTGATGTGGCTGGCATAGCCACAAGGGAAATTTTGGCAAAACTAAAATATTAGTGCACTCCGGCGTCTCCAGGTCCGCTGAGTCGGCCCTGACCATTCCTGATCGGTCCCGCTCGGCTCCGGCGTCTCCAAGCCCGCCGAGTCAGTCCCGACCATTCCTGGTCGGCCCCACTCAGCCCCGGTGTCTCCAGACCCGCCGAGTCGGCCCCGACCATTCCTGGTCGGCCCCGCTCGGCCCCGGCGTCTCCAAGCCCCCGAGTCGGCTCCGACCATTCCCGATCGGTCCCGCATGACCCCGACAGCTCCAGGTCCGCCGAGTCGTTTCCGACCATTCCTGGTCGACCCCGCTCGGCCTCGACATCTCCAAGCCCGCCGAGTTGGCCCCGACCATTCCTGGTTGGCCCAGCTCGGCCCCGGCATCTCCAAGCCCGCCGAGTCGGCCCCGACCATTCCTGGTCGGCCCCGCACGACCCCGGCAGCTCCAGGTCCGCCGAGTTAGCCCCGACCATTCCTGGTCGGCACCGCTCGGCCCCGGCATCTCCAGTCCGCCGAGTCAGCTCCGACCATTCCTGGTCGGCCCCGCTCGGCCCCGGCGTCTCTAGGCCCACCGAGTCGGCCTCGACCATTCTTGGTCGGCCCCGCCCTGGCACTTTCTGGTCGGGAGGTTGGCCCCGCCATCCCTGGTCGACCCAGCTCAGCCTCGGCTCCCTCGGAAGAGTTGAGACGCCCCCGTTTCCTCCAAAATCAGCCGCAGCACGGCCCTGGTGGTTCAGGACGCCATTTTTCTGACCCGCGCCGCCTGACAACGCCAGATCCAACTACCCACTGGCCATGCCGCTGATGGGACTGGACCCAACTACCCAATAGCCCCGCTGGCTGATGGGACATAGCCCACTAACCGCCGTTGTTCTCCCTCTCCGATGGGATAGGACCCACCACTGACCCAGATTCACGCAACTCCCAAGAACTCCGTGGACATTCCTTTTTCATGAATCCCATGTGATCATGCAAGTGTCAACCCTTATAAAAAGGTGAATCCACTCAATAATTAGGTACGGGCAAAAAACTCAAGGAATCGCTATCTCAACACTCGGAGGGGAATCCCTCCTCCCTGAGAACACTTTCATCTAAAAAGAGCTCACTTGAGCTCTTCCTCAGCTGTGACCTCGATTGCTAACTTGAGCGTCGGAGGGTCCCACCGAAGAATCCCTCCGGTCCTGGGACTTTTTGTAGGCAACTCGGTGGAACAAAGATCCGCTAATCATTTTGCTTCCTTCTCTTGACATTCAGGACCAGTGATCGGCGTCATCAGATTGGCGCACCAGTAGGGGCATCATGGGCGAAGCAGCAGGTAGCTCAGGGTTCCCCGTGCTACGTATCAATGAACTTTACTCCCCCCCTCTTTATTCACCAAGCCATGGTGGTGACGCGAGCTCAGGATGCTTCTGTTAGTTGTCCAGCGGGGCTTCCCTCGCCAGCTAGGTAGCAGGAGGCCGATCCCCCTGCCGCCGATCCTTCCGTCACTCGTCCACCGCCAGATGCAGCTATCAAATCTGCGGAGCAATTAGCGACTCTCACCGAACAAGTTCAAACTCTCACCGCTATGGTCCATGGACTCCAACAGCAGCAGTCCATGGCCACCCAGCACCAGACCGCTCCCCCCGCCAGTCAGCAGTCGGCAAGGGGAGGCTCTCCCTAGCAAAAAGCCGGTCGTCATCAGGTTTCCCTAGGAAGCCTCACCGTAAGCCCTCTAAACGGCCACGGTTCCCTAGTTGTGGCCCCAGTAAATTTCCTCCTGAGCCGCATCATCAAGAGGAACCAAAGTGGAAGTCCCGGCTCCCGCATCCTTCTCCTTCTCTTTCTTCTTCTTCTTCCTCCTCTGAGCTATCTCGGAGGGCCCCGACAATCAACTGCCAGATGAAGGAGCGCCTGGACGAGTACAATAGGTGACTGGATGAGCTCGTTAGGAAAATCAATCATCAACCGAAGGAAGAGTTTGACATCAGTCCTCTTACACCCGCCGGATATTGGAGGAGCCTGTCCCCTCCAGATTCCGCTTCCCCCAGGTAGACCCGTACGATGGTACAATAGATCATCTTGATCATCTCGAGAGTTATAAAACAATGATGCAAGTTCAAGGCGCTTCGGATGCCCTTCTCTGCAAAGCCTTCCCTGCCACTCTACGAAGGCCGCTCGCGCTTGGCACTCCCACCTATCCCCCCACAGCATCGACTCCTTTCAAGAGCTGGAAAGGGCCTTTCTGGTACATTTCGATGCATGCCGGTGGATTCCGAGAGTGGCGGACAGCCTCTTCTTTGTGCGCTAGAAAGGGGGGAGTCGATGCGGGACTTTGTGTCCCGGTTCAAGGCTGCCGCCCTCGAAGTTTACCATCTCGATGATGCAGTGGCAACGCTAGCGCTGAAGAGAGGGCTTCTCCCATCCTGCTTCACCTTTTCCTTGGACAAGAAGCCCCCAGGTTTTCTATTCCGACCTCCTCCTCCGGCTCAAAAGTACATCCACGGATGAAACTAACTTCACCTGCCGAGAATCCTCGAAGAGCTCCAACCACAAGCCCGCTCGCCCCGAGCCGAGTGGACCCCCCCGACATCGGTGGTTCGACCCGCCTCGCCGATTTGACAATAGGCGTCAAAGCCCCGTCCCCGATGAGAGCAAGCTCACACCTCTCCTTGCCCCTTGATCCCATATCCTTATGGAGATCGAGGGCGAGCCTTATCTCAGCGTCCTCCTCTCATGAAGAAAGGTCTTCCCCGTGATAAAAGCTGTTACTGCCAATTCCACCGAGATTATGGCCATGACACCGACAGCTGCTACAGTTTGAAGTGGGCCATCGAGGAGCTCATCCAGCAAGGCTACCTCGGCAAGTATGTTCAGAAGGCATCACAGCCGCTGCTAGCACTCATGGGGCCCCCACCCGCTTAGGCCACGGTCGATAATACCCCCTACAGAACGGACGGTCAGAATGGTGTCTTGGGGAGCGGCCTCCGCATCTAAGCGGCCGAGAGGGGAGGAGACGCCGGATAATGTAATCTCTGGGGGGATCTGCTATTGTTGAAAATGTAAACAATGAAGGCATCGTTGTCTCTATGACGATCGCCAAGCACCCTGTAAAAAGAATATTAGTTGATAGTGGCAGCTCAGCTGACATCTTTACTTACGATGCTTTTGTTCGGATGGGATTATCTCTAGACTCCCTTCAGCCTGTGGCGACCCCGTTGGTCGGGTTCATCGGGGATTCAGTAAGGGTTGAAGGCGAGATATCTTTGCCTGTGATAGCTGGAACACCGCCATGCCAGAGTACAGTGATCATGAAATTCCTGGTCGTAAGGGTCCCTTTGGCTTACAACGCCATTCTCGGGCGTCCAGGTCTTAACCTTTTGGACGCAGTTATCTCCACCCGGCGCTTACTGGTGTAGTTCCCCACTAATGAAGGAGTTGGAGAGATGCGCGGTGAGACCAGTCCAATCCTACCTTGTTATCATGCGGCATCAAGTCCTCTGGAAGCTAAATCAACTTTAGAAGCACCCGACCCCAGGGACTCCAGCAAGGAAGGAGAACCAGCCGAGCACCTCTTAACTTCCCCTTGGAGACGACCCAGCGAAGACCGTCCGCGTCGGCGGACTCCTTCCCCGGAGGACCGGGAGCGCCTCTTAGCTTTTTTGTGGGCTAACTCAGACGTCTTCGCTTGGTCGGCATCTGATATGCCAGGCATCCCTCCGGAGGTGATCACCCACAAGCTCAACATTGACCCACGGCACCGTCCAATCCGCCAAAGGAAGAGAAGCTTCGCTCCTGATCAGCAAAAGGCTATTGACGAGGAAGTCAACAAGCTGCTCAGCGCTGGCCACATCTGGGAGGCACACTACCCTAGCTGGCTGGCTAATGTGGTCATGGTGCGAAAGGCAAGCAGGAGCTGGAAAATTTGCATTGACTTCACCAACCTCAACAAGGCGTGTCCAAAAGACAGCTTTTCCCTGCCAAGGATAGATCAGCTAGTGGATTCCACTTCCGGGCATGAGCTCCTTAGCTTCATGGACGCCTTCTCTGGATATAATCAGATAAGGATGGACCCCAGCGACGAAGAGCACACATCCTTTATGACGGAGAAAGCATTTATTGCTACAAAGTGATGCCTTTTGGCCTCAAGAATGCGGGGGCAACTTACCAGAGGTTGATGAACAGAGTGTTCCAAGATCAGCTAGGCCGAAATATGGAAGTTTATATGGATGACATGCTGACAAAGAGCATCCGCGCCTCCAATCACGTCTCGGACTTAGAGGAAACCCTCAACAACCTCCGTCGTTTCAAGTCAAGATGAACCCTAAGAAATGTGCTTTCGGGGTTACGGCGGGCAAGTTCTTGGGTTTCATGGTGACCCAGCGGGGAATCGAAGCGAACCCAGAGAAGATCAGCGCCATACTCAACATGAGGCCACCATCCAAGAAGAAAGTGCAGCGGCTAACAGGGAGGATAGCGGCTCTAAGTCGTTTCCTCTCCAAATCGGCCGAGAGATGCTTGCCCTTCTTCAAGGCCTTGCGGAAGGTGAACAGCTTCGAGTGGATAGACGACTGCCCGAGAGCCTTCGACGGGTTGAAGGCGTTCCTGTCTTCCCCCCCGCTCCTGTCCAAGCCAAGATGGGAGAAGTCTCTTCCTCTACTTAGCTGCTTCTCTGGAAGCCGTTAGCTTAGTCTTGGTGCGTCTCGACGCCGATGGAACCCAGAGACCCATCTATTATGTGAGCAAGGTCCTCCATGACGCAGAAGTTAGGTACTCCAAGACAGAGAAAGTTATTTTTGCCCTGATAGTTTTCGTCCGGCACCTCTGCCCATACTTTCAAGCCCATCCTATCGTGGTGCTCACGGACCAGCCCCTTCGAGCCATCCTGGCTCGTCCGATACCTCGGGATGACTTGCCAAGTGGGCCATCAAGCTTGGAGAGTTTGACCTCTCCTTCCAGGCACGACCGGCCCTGAAGTCCCAAGTTTTAGCTGACTTCCTAGTTGAATGCACTTGGGCGGAGGAGACGACTAAGGAAGTTACCAAGGAATAGCGCGAGCCTGAACCAAATGGCGATGGAGAAACTTGGATCCTTCATGTGGACGGCGCATCAAACTCTCAGGGAAGCGGCGCCGGCCTCATTCTTGCGGGCCGAGCGGAGAAAGGACGGAATGCGCCCTGCGGTTTCTATTCGAAGCCACCAATAATCAAGCTGAGTATGAAGCCCTGCTGGCCGGATTAAGGCTAGCCCAGGAGTTCGAAATAAGGCATCTCAGGGCTTTCACAGACTCGCAACTCATCTCCGGGCAAATCAGCGGAGAGTACGAGGCGCGTGACCCTATTATGACTCAGTACTTGGGCAAGGTTCGGCTCTTGACCTCCCCACTAGCTTATTTAGCATCAGTTACATTCCCTGGAGTGAGAATGCCAAGGCCGACATCCTTTCTCGTCTGGCTACCTCTGCCGACGGCTTGGCAAGGGACGCTTACATTGAATATTTAGAAAGGCCCAGCATAGAGGATAGCGAGGAAGTCCTCCCGCTCACCCAAGAGCCCACATGGATGGATGCCTACGTCCGCTATCTCACTGATGGCACTCTCCCTGACGATTGCAATGAAGCCAGACTGCTCAAATGGAGGGCCTCCAAATTCATCCTCCTAGATGGACATCTGTATAGAAGGTCATTCTCCTACCCCCTGCTCAAGTGTGTAGGACCCGCTGACGCCGACTACATCCTCAGAGAATCCACGAAGGCATCTGTGGAAATCATCTGGGGGCAGATCCTTAGCCCAAAAGGCTCTCCGTCAGGGATACTTCTGGCTCACTATGAGGGAGGACGCGGCCAGACTAGTTCAAAAGTGCGATGGTTGCCAGCGCCACGCACACATCCAACATCAACCGTCTACCCCGCTGAATCCGCTCTCAGTCCCATGGCCTTTCGCTCAATAAAAATGGACATCCTCGGGCCATTCCCTCCAGCTTCTGGGCAACGGAGATTCTTGCTAGTCGCCATCGACTACTTTACCAAATGGGTCGAGGTCGAGGCACTGGCTAAGATCACTGAAAGTAAGATCAAGGCTTTCTTCTGGAAGTCGATCATATGCCGTTTCGGCTTACCTCATACCCTCGTCACCGACAATGGCCGCCAATTTAATAATGAAGCATTTAAAGCTTTCTGTGACGAGCTAGGCATTCATCACCGATTCACCTCTGTCGGCCACCCCCAAACCAACAGAGAGGCCGAGGTCATGAACCGCACCATCCTCAGAGGACTCAGGACCCGGCTAGACGGGTCCAAGGGTCGATGGATGGAGGAGCTCCCCAGTGTGATATGGGCTTACCACACGATCCTCAGGGCCCCGACGGCGAGACTCCCTTCAGTCTTACCTTCGGATCCGAAGCCGTCATTCCCGTCGAGATTGGGCTGCCCAGTCCGCATGTGGAGTCCTTCAACGAGGAAAATAATTCCACTAATTTGGGCTAATTTGGACTTTATCGACGAGGCGCATGATCGGGCAAGGCTGCGCATGGCGACTTTTCATCAGCGAGAAGCCAAATACTACAATGCCTGAGTTCGTCTCAAGGTTTTTCGCCGCGGAGACTTAATTTTGAGGAAGGCTGAGGTTTCCAAGCCTACAGAGGGGGCAAGCTATCCCCCAATTGGGAGGGTCCTTATCGTGTCACCAAGATACTCCACCGGGGGGCATACAGACTAAAAGAACTCAACGGGCAACCCATTCCGCATACCTGGAATGCGGATAACCTCCGCCAATATTATCAATGATGTATTCCCTGGGGCATAAGCAATAAAGGAGGTCCTTTTGACGCCACAGCCTACTCTCCCTTGCGTCCAAGGACCAGGTCTCCCCAAAGGAGCTCACCGGCATCACGGCTAACGGGACACCACTCAGCCCCAGCACGATGGTGCCCCCGAGTCGGTTAAGACCCTAACAACTCCGTACCCAGTCGAATCACCCCTCAGGCTACGCACAAACCCCTGAGGCGGTTCAAAAGGAGCTCACCGGCATCGCGGCTAATGGGACACTACTCGGCCCCGGCACGGCGGTGCCCCCGAGTCGATTAAGACCCTAGCAGCTCCGTACTCGGTCGAGTCGCCCCTCAAGCGGCACACAAACCCCTGAGGCGGTTCAAAAGAAGCTCACCGGCATCACGTCTAACGGGACACCACTTGGCCCGGAATGGCGGTACCCCGAGTCGGTTAAGACCCTAGCAGCTTTGTACCCGGTTGAGTCGCCCCTCAGGTAGCACACAAACCCCTGAGGTAGTTCAAAAGGAGCTCACCGGCATCGTGGCTAATGGGACACCACTCGGCCACGGCATAGCGATGCCTCTGAGTCGGTTAAGACCCTAGCAGCTTCGTACCCGGTCGAGTCGCCCCTCAGGTGGCACACAAACCCCTGAGGCAGTTCAAAAGGAGCTCATCGGCATCGCGGCTAATGGGACACCACTCGGCCCCAGCACGGCGGTGCCCCCGAGTCGGTTAAGACCCTAGCAGCTCCATACCCGATCGAGTCACCCCTCAGGCGGCACATAAACCTCTAAGGTGGTTCAAAAGGAGCTCACCGGCATCACGGCTAACGGGACACCACTCGGCCCCGGCACGGCGGTGCCTCCGAGTCGGTTAAAACCCTAGCAGCTCCGTACCCGATCGAGTCGCCCCTCAGGTAGCACACAAACCCCTGAGGCAGTTTAAAAGGAGTTCACCGGCATCGCAGCTAACGAGACACCACTCGGCCCGGCACGGCGGTGCCCCCGAGTCGTTAAGACCCTAGCAGCTCTATACCCGGTCGAGTCGCCCCTCAGGTGGCACACAAACTCCTGAGGCGGTTCAAAAGGAGCTCACCGGCATCGCGGCTAACGGGACACCACTCGGCCCCGGCACGGCGGTGCCCCCGAGTCGTTAAGACCCTAGCAGCTCCGTACCTGGTCGAGTCGCCCCTTAGGTGGCACACAAACCCCTGAGGCAGTTCAAAAGGAGCTCACCGGCATCGCGGCTAACAGGACATCACTCGGCCCCAGCATAGCAGTGCCCCCGAGTTGGTTAAGACCCTAACAGCTCCGTACTTGATTGAGTCACCCCTCAGGCGGCACACAAACTCCTGAGATGGTTCAAAAGGAGCTCACTGGCATCGCAGCTAACGGGATACCACTCAGCCTCGGCACGACGGTGCCTCCGAGTCGGTTAAGACCATAGCAGCTCCGTACTCGGTCAAGTCGCCCCTCAGATGGCACACAAACCCCTGAGGCGGTTCAAAAGGAGCTCACCGGCATCGCAGCTAACGGAACACCACTCGGCCCCGGCATGGCGGTGCCCCCAAGTCAGTTAAGACCCTAACAGCTCTCTACCCGGTCGAGTCATCCCTCAGGCGGCACACAAACCCCTGAGGCAGTTCAAAAGGAGCTCACCGGCATCGCAGCTAATGGGACACCACTCAGCTCCGGCACGGCGGTGCCCCCGAGTTAGTTAAGACCCTAACAGCTCCGTACCCGGTCGAGTCACCCTCAGGCAGCACTCAAATCCCTGAGGCGGTTCAAAAGATCGCTGGCACAGCAGCTAACAGGGTACCACTTGGTCCCGGCATGACGACACCCTTAAGTCGGTTAAGTCCCTAATAGCTGCGTACCCAACCAGGTCGCCCCTCATATGGAACCCAGACCATGGAGATAGCTCCAAAAGGCTCCGTGTGGCCCTCACAGATTCCGAGCCAGTCGGCTCGGTCACGGTCTTTCCTGGTAGGCCTCGACTGGCCCAAGCATCTCCAGCATTGATCGAATCGGTGTGGGCTTCTGCCGGTCAACCCCACTCGGCCTCGGCATCCCCAAGACGACCGAGTCAGCCCTGACCATCTCTGGTCGATACCAACGCCTTCAAGATTAATCTTGGCACTAAGTCGCATGCGGGTTATTCCAAGCCTTTAGAGAATTCGTGTGCAGATGAGTCTCCCTCCAAATAGTCTACAACAACATGAGGTATCTTAAGTAACTGTTCATATGGCCAGCCTACATCCCATCGGCGCATCCGAGTATTGGCTAAGTCCAAGACTGTGATTCGGTTACGGCACTGCCAACATATGCGGTTTGGCCACGAGAACTAAGGTACAATAAGGCATTTTTCTCAAGAGAAGAAAGAACAGAAGGATCAAAGCACAAAGAAGTTTTGACAAAAAGTTTCTTTATTATCAATTAAGGAGAAGTACAAAATTGGGCCTGAGGCCGGTTACACAAGTCGAAGAAAAGAAAAAAACAAGCGGCGGGCCCTCAAGGTTCGCCTGGGCTAGGTTTCTTCTCGTCTTCTTCTCTGCTGGCTCCTCGTCGGTCTCCCCAGGTCGAATGTCTTCAAGTTTAGAGATATCGATCTCGAGGGCCGTAGACACCTTGACCTTGCACATTTCGAAGCCTTGAACATAGGCATCAAGGCTGGCCTCGATGACTTCCTACTTGAACTCCGGCGAGGCCTTATAGTTGGAAACGGCCTGCCCCGCCTCGACTTCAGCTCGCTATGCTTTGGCCTCGGCCTCCTTGGCTCGCACCTCGGCCTCCTAGGCCCTGCTCTTGGCCTCTTCAGCACGCACTGGCCTCGTCGGCACAGGCCACCGCCCCGGCCTTCTCTGAGCACGCCTCTGCTGCCGCTTTCTCCGCGATAGCTGCCCTCTCCGTAGCAACATGGGCCTCCTCCTCGGCACGATAGAGCCGCTGGGTCAGCTCTTCGTTCTGTGCCACTGTGGCCTTCAACCTTTCTGAGGCCAGCTCCATCTTGGCCTCGGCTGCGGAGGCCCGGCCGCTCTCGGCTTTGGCCCGGCTATCCATCTCCCTTAGGCGACCGACCGCACTCTCCTCCCGGGCCGATGCCTCTTGGTGAAGACGAGCAAGGCTTTCGGCCTGCACCATGCTCTCCTTCTTGTACTTGTCAGCCTGCGCCAGGGCCTTGGTCATCGTGTTCGAGGAGTGGGCCAGCGCCTCGCGAAGACCAATTGCGCCGTTGGCCATCTGTGACAAAAGAAACATATCAGCCGTAGGAATGAGAAACATGGGAAAAATGAAGAGTATTCAAAAATTACCTGGACAACGGCAACCATGACCATATCCAGGAGTGCAGAGTGGCTCAATCCCTGCACTCCTCCTCGAACTCGGCAGTCCGAACTCCCGACAGGAGGCGGGAGGCTTGTGCGGCGTCCGTCATCGTGCCGAGTGTGGGGACCGGCCGTGTCTGTCCTTCCTGCAGACCTTCGACTTGGGGGCGGGCCGGACAGCTGGCCGGTTGACGGGATGAGCTCCTCGGCTCACCCCTCTACTTCTCGGTCGCCTTCGCCCCATCCCGGGCCTTCCTGGCGACTCGCTCCCCCTCACCAGCGGTTAGGGGAGCGCTCTCCCTCCCCGGCTCTGCAGCAGCCGGGGGGCCGACGGCGATGGTAACCTGCCCTGCCTCGGGCACATCGGTGGCGGCGGGGGCTTCCTCCTTATCCAAAACCACCACCGTCGGTTCGGTGGTGGCCGGGATCTCCCCTCTTCAATTTCAGCCCTGGCCGGCTTCGGGGCCACTCCTACGACCAGCTTCTTCTCAGTCGGCTCCTCCGTAGGCGTTGGGGCCATGAGGGCTTCAGCCGTCCTGGCCGGCTCCCTTCTTCGAATTCTCTTCGCCGGCCTGGATGACTCTCCGGTCGCCTGCCTTTTCTGCTTCAGGACGACCTTGAAATCGCTGGCGGAAACCTTCATTGCTGCACAGAAAAAGATAACAGGCATTAGCGACAGCGTACAGCAAATCGAAGGTCGGGACAGAAGGAGTCAGGCGTCAAGCTCATCGGCCGCCGGGGCTAACTCGGCCTCTACCAGGTTCTCCTCAGACAGGAGTTCCTTGTAGCATGGGATTTGGCAGTTAGACAGTTGGGTGAACAGTTCCTTATCCCTATCCCTTACGGAGGAATTGTCGTTGGAGCTAGTGTCTGGCTCCCTCCAAGCAGCTTTTACCCCCTCGACGTCGGCAAAAAGAAATCTAGATTTTCGCCCCCTAATTTTGGACGGGAGGCCTAAAGGGAAGGCTCTACCCGGCCTGGCGGTAAATGCCCACCAGGCACCCTCGCCTTAACGGCGGAGCTTATAAAAAGCTCGGAATAGAGACAGCCCTGGGCGGGCCCCCTCGAAATGGCAAAGGATGACAAAGGCACAGATGATCCGAATCGAATTCGGAGTCAACTGCGCCGGCACTAACCTATACCTATCTAAGAGGTTTAGAAAAAAAGGATGGAAAGGAAGGCGCAGCCCACACCGGAAGAACTCCTCATATAGAGCGACCCGACCTGGGTAGTCGGAGGTCACCCTATCTTCGGGTCACCCTATCTTCGAGCCCCGGAGTGAACAGACCAATGAAGTCAGGGACCAAGTATCTAACCCTAATGGCCTCTACGTCCTTAGAGGTCATGGTTGAGGCCACCCCCGCTGGACCTGCTGGATCAGAACTCACCACCGGAGGAAGCGCCGGACGGCGAGAGGACACAGGGACAGCCCTAATGGGAAAGCCGAAGGTAGATGGAGGTCCTATCGCCCTCGATCCGTCGCGGATAGTGATTCCACCCACCGGTCGAGGCATTTGGTTAACTACAGGGGCCTGGTTTTCACTGCTGGATTGGAAAGACTCTTCTACGGGTCTTTTACCCTCCCTAATGGCACTACGGTCCATGAGAAAAGGATGAAACTAACCTGGGAGTTAGAAGGGCTCAGGTCGCAGAAGAAGCTCAAGGAAGCAGAAGGTGGAAGAAAGTAATAGCAGAATAAAAGTTTTCCCTAGGCTCTTGAAGCGCTTTTATACCCTCCACCTTCCATCAGCAACGCTCGAGATCCTGCCACATGGCAAACCTCTATGGCGCCACGAGCTATCAGCCAAAAATCTCGCTTGCCCCGAGCCAAGCCCGCCTCGATTCACCCCAAGGGGCGTGATCCCTGGCCAATCGCGGGGCATAGAAAATAGAGGAGCAATGATGGTCCTTGCCGTTTTCGATTCTCCAATGAGCTCCCTCCCCGGAGCGTCCGACGTCAACGTCAGCCCCACCTAACACATGATTGCGGGAGACCTTCGAAGCGACACTGCCTCGGGACAGAGCGCCAGCTCATCAAGCCATTTAAAGTGCACTAAGGAGGCAATCATTTTTTTAAAATTTTCGTACCCCTTTCGTCCAAAGGATTGCAGGCATGTGGTCCTTAGCGTTCAGGGGCGGGGGGCATCTGATGTGCATGAACTTGATTGTATTTATAACTAAGCATAGAATACTAATAATTCAATTTGTGCATCCATAACCAATTTCATGTTGAGCCATCTTTTATTTCCTTCATGATGTTTTTTTAAGGAACTCTTTTTATTTGTTAAGATATAGATATTTAAACTAACCGTATTCTAGTTTTTCTCCTTCAAGCATGTTCACCAGTTCACCAATGATTTTTCACAACACAACTTTCAAGTTTGTTTATGAATTAAGACATTCAGGAAACTATCAGAATATGACTGAATATAGGTATTGCCACAAATGTCAAAGAATTGGTGATCAACAGCCAGAAGAACTTAACAGAAATAAATGAATTCAGAAACCTACATGAAAAGCAGCAGGACAGTACCTTAATCCGCTCATACTTTCTAAGTGCATGACTTTTAGCATCTTCTGTGATTCTTATTGTTTCCTTCAGTTCTTCTAATCTTCGAATTCTATACTTTTCAACACCAAATGCCTTGAGGATGCACCTTCAAGTTTTTCTGCCTTTGCGTGAAAGGAAGACAAATCTGATAGCAGTGTCTGTACAGTTAACAAAGCACTGGAACGGTCTGAGAATGCACTGTGAACAGCTGGCATCAGCCTCAAATATTCATGGAGGGTATACTGCCAAAAGTGTGATATCAATATATGTATATATACAACTGATAAGCCGCCATGAGAAACCCAAAACCCTAGACCTAAGATCAAACTTTGATGCAATGGAACATGGCAAAAATAACAGTTGTTTGACTGTCTGTGCATTTGATTCTCGATAAAATCTGCTCGCTTTCACAGCTGCAGTCGCTAAACATTTAATTTCAGCAGCTTGTACTTTTTGAGAATCATATGTTGCTTCTTCAGTTTCAAATTTTGCCAGTTTGATTAATACCAATCCCAACTCACTCAATGTTTTTCCAATATCCTGCTGCGCTTTGACAAGTGCTTCAGCCTGCACCCAAGAAAAGAAAAGGGCAAGAGAAATCACTTGCAATGCAGTGAGGATATAACAGATAAATCTTTGCTAATGAAGAGCAAATTCTGGATCGTAAACACATTCAAATATTCAAGAGAACTAACTCCTAAGCTACTAATAAGCTGAAGCAGACTATCAGGCTCAAGCTAAAGGTTCCCTCCCACAATTCTTCTAAACCTTAGAATCCAATGTTGATCAACCCATTGGGAATTGAATGAACGATGGTGTTCATGCCCCTGAAAATCTAGAATATTGCTGGAAAGTGGGTTGCTAGGAAGACTCACCAGACCCAAAAGTCCTTCCAAAATAAGGTACTTCCATCTCCAATGCCTTCCTCATTGCATTATTGGAAGCTACAGCAGGCACCTTTCCAAAAACATGATAAGCTGCCTCGGCCGGGAAAATTAGCCCTGATTCTCTTATAATTTCCTTTCCCAATACACTTGGCTCCAAGCCTTCCATTGGAAGATATCTTTAACCATCGCTTTAGGTTTAAAATATGCCCAGCCTCCATGCTCTTTTGTTTGGCATAGACAGATCAATTCACAAGATTGTAGTCTCCTCTTTCCATGTCTGCCCCTTCCAAAAGAAACCTCCAGCTAGCTTAGTTGATTCAGTCCATGGCTCATTTCAAGTCGCATTTTGTTACATGATCTTGTACAATCAATGGTCCTTATAGCCACAATCCAATTTTTTTCTTAGTATTAACCCACTCAAATCTTCTTTAGCTCCCCTCCCACCAACTACCTCCTGCAGTACAATGAAACTAAATAGATTCCAAGCCTTGTTAGGATATGTAAAACTCAATGGGTAATGCAATTACAGGATTACAATTCTCTATCAGCTCCCTGAAATCTCCCCTCTTTTAGTGTGGATGACATGGTAAATATAAATAAAATCATTGTAGCATCCATTAATGGATAAATCATTCTTGTATGTCTCTTTTCAAATAAGAGATCATTTTATTCCTGTTGTAGAGCTTGAGCAGGAGTGTTGAGTAAATATATAATTTATGTAGGCTGGATGGTCATTAAAATTAAAATGAAATCCATTTTCCCTTTGTGCACTCCTGCCATTTTATAATGGCAGATAGCATTTTTATACCTGTTCTATTTACACTAGAAGGCAAGATTTTCATATCAGATGAGATATCTGTTGTATCATTATTAGGCACCGATGAAATCTTGGACGTTGTTATATCAGCTGATATAAACCAATATATCCTGAGATATCCACCGATACAAATATCTCAGCCAAAATTGTCTAATCTTACTTTTACTATTTTAAATTATTTCCTCAGTTAAGCCTAAAATAGTAGTTTGGTTTTACTATGCTGACTGAGATCTTAATATATCGATTTCGATGTATCAACCAAAAATCTTGGAATATCTTGGACGCTTTCAATTTCCCACATTCGATATTGGCTGAGAAAAACTGGGACTTCGGTTCATCTTGGTATTGGTCACCAACTGAGCTGATCAATATCTTGTTTTTTTGAAAACCTTAGTTGAAAATTTAGGTGTTGTTTCTTAGTTGTTTGGTGAATCATTAGTACTCTCTCTTTCTCTCTCTCTCCACTACAACAAAATTCATTTTTGCAACCCTTTTTTCCCGACGCTATGGCGGAGCGTTGGGAAATAGCGCAGACCGACGACGCTTTTAAATAGCGTCGGCATATAAATAACGTTGCCGACGCTTTAAAGCGTCGCCATAGTACGACGCTTATTAGCGTCGTCTAATTAAATTTTGCCGACGCTTTAAAAAGCGTCGACACACGACGACGCTTAAAAGCGTCGTCATATATCGATATATATGCTTGCAACCGAACCACCTTCCTCTCCCGTGCCTTCTGTGAAGCCCTAGCCGCAGCTCGGAGCCTCCTTCCTCTTCGGTGCCTTCTGTGAAGCCCTAGCCGCAGCTCGGAGCCTCCTTCCTCCCCGATGCCTTCTGTGAAGCCCTAGCCGCAGCTCGGAGCCTCCTTCCTCCGCTATTCCGTTTCGCCCTTCTCTCCGATTCACTCGTGCCCGCTCTGTGGGATGTCCCCTGCTTCTGGACGCAGATAGCCTGCTCGAGAACTTCGTCGCACATGCGAGGCCTTGTGACCATCTGCACCACTTCCCAGCTCTGGAATCGTTTCTCCTCTTCTCTCATTTTGTCGACGCCTTTTCTCCTTGAAACCTTCTCGCGAAACTGGTAGTTATTCCGGAAGTATTCCTCAAAGTGAAGAAGAGCAGAAGAGATCGAGCTCCTTCAAAGGTATTAAATTGAACTCTTGGAGATCTCTCTCTCTCTCTCGCATCTCCAAGCTTTTGACTTCAACTGCAGTCACACTGGTTCTTTAGCTCACAACTTCTAACTCGTAGGTTCTTTAATTTTAAGCTCTTTGGCTCACAAGATGAAGGAAAAATATAGTTACTATCCAATTCTTTCAGAGATGTGGTTTGGTTTTTAGGATTGCTTGCATTAATTTGTGTTTGATGCCGATGTGAAGGTAGAGGTTTTTTCCTATTGCTGATGTGATCTCTTTTTTTTTTTTCTGGTTATCCTAAACCTTTGCGTTTTTTATTTTAGACTTCTATGTGATTTCACAACCACCAGTCGTTGAGATGCTTATCTTTTTATTTTTATTTTTTCAAAATACTTTGAGAGTTTAGGATGGATTTAATCTTCCGAAAACCATGTCACTTTCCTATTTGGGACCTCCTTTGTCCTGTCTACTACGGTCGTGGGGGGTTTGGCCAGATCGAAGACCACGAATTCATTTCAATTCAAGGACTTTCTTGTCACAAAAGAAGATTCTTACTGAATGTCTTTTGCCCCTAATTTCAAATTTTGTTGTAGGCTTTTCTGTGATCAAGTTCTGGACTGCAAGCAATAGAAGTGCTTGCAGTCCTGAAGACCCTGACATCTATTGTAGGCAACTTCTAAAATTGCCTTGCATAAATAAGAAAGTAGATTTTTTGCCTGGAACTGAAGAAGCTTGATGAAAATTATGAAAGAATGTAAAATGAAAAATGGGTTAGAATCAACATTACTTAAGAACATACTCAAATTGCAGCACATAAGAAAATTATCTTAAAAAATCTCAAGCTGAAACAATGCATATGTAGGTGGCCTTCTTAGGTTGGCAGATGTTTAGGGAATATCCTTAATGCCAGCCCCAAAATCTTAACAGTCTAGTAATCGTGGAAAATATTTGCTAGCTGTTTGTTGAAGGCTACTAGTACCCAGGTCCCAATGAAGAGTCAACAATTATGGGGCATTGTTGGAAAGCCCTCTTCAAGTGTCAAGAAAGAAAGAAAGAACCCGTAGTATGCACTCTGCTGTGAAGTTAGTCTACCTGGTACCTCATGCTAATATAATTGTTCAAGATCTGGGAACATCAATGGTTGAAAGAGGTCACTATGATGACCGACATGTTAGGATGATTTATATTATCAATGCAATCGCAAGGATAATTTTGATTGGTTTTGACTGATTAAGTTGTTTAAATTCAAAGACTGCTTCATAATTAAGGCTCTATTTCATGTATTTTTTTTGGTGAGAGTCAGAAAGAATGTGCTGGTTCGTTAGTGGATGCTATGATTATTTGGTCAGAACAAACTATCCACTGAAGTGCTGATCCACATGGAAAATAGTATTGACTTCAAGGCCTGAGCCGTAGGTATACAAAATTACACATGTTTTGGCCATGTTTTGTTACATAGTTACACATTCTTTGGTGCAGTTGTGCCATGTTGTTTTGTTTTCTTTCACTTTCTTTTCCTTCCCAAAAGAAGACTTGTTTATTTCTTATAGTTCTTTATGTAGTCATAGATATTATTGGTGAAATTAATTATGTCCTTATAAAACTATGAGATTGTGAGTTGATATTATTCTTACCTGGTTATTTTGCTTCCTGTTTTCCTTTTTATGCTGATCTGTTCCATTTTATAAACTTTGTAGGAAAGTTCATTGTAAGTTATGTTCCTGTATGTGGAGAGAAAGAGTATTATCTTGGATGTGCTTGTGGAGAGCTGTTTGTCCCACCTAGTGCTTATGTTGCATTGTTTGGTTTGGTAGTTCAATCATCATTCCTTGGGGGTAAGTTTATTGAGCTTGTCCAGCTTGTGCTACAAAAATATGTTAAATGCAGTGGACAATAATTATACTTCTGTAGGTTTCTTATTGTCATTAATTTTTGAATATGTTAAATGCAGTGGACAAAAATATGTAGCTACATTTTTGAATTCTCATAACCAAGCTTTCAGGCAATCCAATCCTTGTATAATGAAGAGAATCTGAATATATCCTTTCATATTTATAAAATCAATGTTTAGCTTTATTTAAATTACCTAGCTGCAATCAAGTTCTTGTGGAACACATTTGATTGGGACAAGGGAGTAATTGAGGCACCATATAAATTTTTTTTTACAGTCTCGATTATTTCAAAAAAGAAAACATTTTAAGTCAATCATTTGCCAATTTATATCACAATTTTCTCGTGATATGATACCACGGACAACTTGAATCAGATAAAGTTTTGTGATATAATCTGTATCTGATTCTATTGTGTTCGCCTAATTCCTTGTCTCCTGAAAGCAAGATGGATTTTTCTCTTTCTTGTCACATCCTGCGCATTTACTTTGTTAGAATCTAGTTTTTCTTCTGCTGTATTAACTATCCTCATCATCTATTTTGTAATACCTCTCAAATTGCCAAGAACCTCCTTCATGGTAAAATGCTATTCAAAGTTCTGTTCTACTTCCTAGTTTGCAGAACAGGAGATCTATGCCTCCCCGGAACAAATTATCCTGCAATTATCCATTCATGAATCAATTTCACAGTATTTCTACTAATAGTTATTAAGCTCTATTTTGACACCATAGGTTCTAACAGTGTTAGATTATAGACTTGAACTATAACATATAACACAAGTGCAAGTTCAGTTTTTTGTCCATGACTTTGTCATCTGGCCTTTGATTGTTGCAAATTAAATTATTGAAAAGTTTAATTTGACAATAGACACTGTGCAAATGGTTTCATCCTAAAATTTTTCTTTGTTACCTTAGGTAAATTATTGAAAAGTTTAATTTGACAATAGACACTGTGCAAATGGTTTCATCCATATCCTTATTTCACAAGTTTGAGTTGCTCCTGCCAAAGTGAATAAAGACAAAACTATCAGATCAACAATCATATTTATTACTACTTTTTGCATGGTCATTCATGGTCAAAACTATCAGACAAAACTAACACTTGGCTTGCAATGAAGAACTCATGTTCATGGACTCTTACAAGGTTGGAGAAGCAGAAAACGGTTATAATGCTCTGATCCTTTATGCATTCTTTTCATTTATGTTCAGCTTGCCTTTTTATGCTCGTGCGTAACTGCACAAAATAATTTTCATTTTGGGATGATAGAAGGACATTGGCAAATATGTCTTTTTAATGTGCACAATGTCATGCTGAATCAAAAAGTGGTTATAAACATAATTCCATTAAGAAATAACTCAATGTGGACCTTTATATTGGGACTTAACAAAACTTCTTAGACAATGACTAGAAGAATGAAAGGACTGGTAGTTTGTGAAAGTTGCCTGCCTAATGCTCTCTAGGTTCATGCCAACTCTTAGGATTGATTGATGATGGATTTTCTCACAAAGTTCAGGAAGAAACATTATTCATTATCTTGAATTTACATAAAGGCAAGGATCAAGTTTTTAAAGGTACAAGGGCATACTGGCTAGGGATGGGTATAATATGTAGTTAGTATTTGTAAATAATAACTTATTTTCTCAAAATAATGAGTCATTTAAATCGTTTTTACACAATTTAGTTAGCGCAAAAGTAAAACCACTTGCTTGAGCTTTTTATAGCTGTGATAGAAAACAGGGCCAACATAAATAATAAACAAACATTGGTGAATTAGCAAAGAAAATAATAAAAAGTAGAGGTGCACTTTGCAAATCATGCTTCTTAAGTTCCCAATTATAATGAGAGGCCTGAGTTTTCTGAATGTCTGAAGGAAGTGAAGGGTGAAAGAACCTTGTTAGAGTATCTAAATAAAGTGGATATCCCCATGCATTTATCTTTGCCGCAATAATTGGTGTAATTCAATATTGACTTTTTATTAAATTTCATATCTCTTCCTTTAATGTCACAGTCAGTTTATTGAAGCCCTCCAAGTCTAATACCATCGTGCTTGCTGGATTAAGTGGTAGTGGAAAAACTGTTCTCTTTTACCAGGTACTGCTCTGTATCTTATATTTCTTTCTTTCTTTCTTCCTGTGGTGCTGCAATTGAAATAGATTATGGGTACTTAATTCCATAATATCATGCATTATGCTGAGATTCATTGTCGTAAGATGATTACAAACATGAGATTTATCAAGTGTTTCTTGAGTGTTGCCTCTCCCTCCTATAACAGAGAGTTTACAACAGAGCACATACCATGGGGTTGAGATGATTATGCAAGTGGAAGAATATGAAGGGCTGAGCCTAGCCTTTAACATTATTAACTGACAGGAACACCGAAGTAATCCAAGTTAGAAAGGCCCTCAAGCTCTTCTTCATATCCCACATTAAGTAGAACATCAAAGCTCACATGGTGGACTAGGTATGTCCAAGCAGCATGCAACCACAAAAAATACTGACTTGAAAATAACTCCAGAACCATGTCCAAAGTAGCGTGAAATGTCAACGGCCAGTTTAATGGCAAGCAATTGCTCCCAAGCAATATACATACGGCAATCAAATTGCCTCCATATTAAAACTTACTTTAGAACTTAGAAGGCACCAGAACTTAGAAAATAGAAACTACATGTTCATCACATAAAATACTGATATAAGCAAACGAAAAGTAACCATATTTGCTCCATAAAAATAGTAAAACCAACATGTTCACATAGCGAACTTCAGATCCTTAAACCAACATCCACAGCAGATAGAGGATCCATACAACCTGACAATCCTTTATGCTATTAAGTAAACTTATTCAGACCCATAAAAAACCCTTACTCTATTGAGCATATACCTAAAGATTAAAATAATCAAGTGTTTCTTCTTCTATTGAGCAGATACAAAAGTATTGGTACAGCTTTTGGTGCCAATATTGCTGTCCTTGGGTTCAGCTTTGAGATTTTCTTTTCACTTATATAGAGTTCCCCCTTCATGCTATTTATGAATTCATGTTCTCAAGGTAATTCTCCACAGATATCTGCACTTTAATCACCATTTACCAGGAATCAAATGCCATGGAATAGTTGTATTTTCCATCTTTTCTCTTCCTTTGGGTAACTATGATTTATGTTCTTTTGCAACAGTATCTTCAATGGCCATAGTCCTTCCTGTTTTTCATCCCCTTTTTAAACCTTATTTTTCTCAAAAAGACTGATAAGGGCATGTAAATTTGAATATATCTCTATGCTCAAGCTTCCATAATGAGCACAAAAACCTAGCTATGATCATCACATACATCATTTTATTTATTTAAGCACACAAAAAAACTACTCAGACTAGAGCAATCGAATGGATAAAAAATGCCGAGAAGATATAGAACCTGAAAGCCAAGAGTAACTAAAGCATGTTTTTCTGATACATGACTTTATAAGCTACATATTAGATGCTATAGTTTATAATTATCCAAAGAAATTTTCTTATGAGATTTTTTCTATAAAAATGATGCCTCAATGAATGAGACTTGTTGGGAACATGCATCATAGATTTTTTTTTCTTTTTCCTTCTTTTTGGATAAGGGCCAATATCTTCAGCAAATTGTACTTGTTGGATAGTCATGCTCATGTCATGGCTTCACTGAATGCTCTGATATTGCAAGGTGGACCTTAGTTCATTGTTCTTCATTGTAGGTACTTGTGTTACATGGGGTACTTTTTCATGTGCTTTACTTTTTTTCAAAAGTTTTACTTCTTTCACCATGAATGTGCATTTTTGGGGCTATATCAGACTTATGTTGGTAAAATACGTGCAGGATATTGGATAAAAGTTGATTGTTTATCGATCATTTATCCTACAATGGATAAAAGTTGGATAACTAAACCGAGAAATACAACAGAATATTTAGATGGAGTTCGTGAGTTCATTAAATTTGGTATGGATAAAGGTAGTTTGAATGGAAAGATTTCATGTCCGTGTCGGCGATGTGTTAACAATTCTTACTTAGATCCACAAACCGTTGAAGAACATTTGATATGGAATGGTTTTTCAAGAGGTTATACTGTATGGGTTTTTCATGGAGAATGTACGTTGCCATTATCAAGTAATCAACCCTCCTCAAGTAATCAACCCTTCTCGTATGATCTTGGATCTGGTAATATGCAAGATAACCTTGTAGGAGATGATATGACAGGTTTAATCGGAGATGCTTTTCGACATGGTGTTCAAAACTTTGTGGGATCAACTAATATACATGAAACGGATGGAATATGTGATGGTTCTACATCTATGGAACAAACATTCGTTGATGAACAATTATATCCGGGTTGTTTGAAATTTTCTAAGATCTCTTTTCTTATACATTTATTCCATATAAAATATATGAATGGATGGTCAGGAAAGAGTTTTACCATGCTTCTTAAATTACTAAAGGATGCATTTCCAGAAGGCATTGATTTACCATCCTCTTATTATGAAGCAAAGAAAGTTGTCAACAAATTAGATCTTGGATATCAAAAGATCCATAGTTGTCCAAAAGACTGTATGTTATATCATGGTGAAAATGCTGATCGAGAGTCATGCAATGTATGTGGATCTTCACGATGGAGATGCGGAGAGGATGAGGATGATGTAACGAACAAAACAAAAAAACCAGCGAAGGTACTGCGTTACTTTCCTCTTATTCCTCGATTGAAAAGGCTATATTCATCATCGAAAACAGTTTCATTAATGAGATGGCATGATGAAGGGCGTACAAAGGATGGAATGTTGAGACATCCAGCAGATAGTTTAGCATGGAAAGCTTTTGATGTTAGGCATTCTGATTTTGCCTCTGATATTCGTAATGTTCGTTTGGGTTTAGCTTCAGATGGCTTCAATCCTTTTCGCACTCTAAATTCTACATATAGCACTTGGCCAGTTGTTCTAATACCATACAATTTACCACCATGGTTGTGCATGAAGCAATCATCACTTATCTTGTCAATGGTTATTCCAGGTGATAAGGGTCCAGGAAATGATATAGATATTTTTCTACAGCCTTTAATAGAGGAATTGAAACAGTTATGGGAAGGTGTCGATGCAATTGATGCTTCAAATGGTGAAACATTTAAACTACGGGCAGCTCTGTTGTGGACTATTAATGATTTTCCAGCATATGCCAATTTATCTGGCTGGAGTACAAAAGGAAGGGTTGCATGTCCTTGTTGTGCAGATTCGACACATTCAAATTGGTTAAAACATGGAGGAAAATTTTGTTATATGGGACATCGCCGATGGTTAGAATCAAATCATCCGTTTCGTTTTCAGAAAGATTTATTTGATGGTACCATAGAATTGAGATGTGCACCAATTCCACCTTCTGGAACTAATGTTCGTATGCAAATTGATTCAATCAGTTACAAATATGGTAAATTCTCAAAGTCTTCTCAAAAAAGAGGAAGGAATGATCAAGAAGAAGTGACAATTGGTAGTATGGATGCACAGATATTTGAAGATCCAGATAATTTTTTGGAAAAAGAAAATGAGGAAGATGTACAGATACCATCCACAAAGCAGTCTATCAAACATATATGGAAAAAAAGAAGTATCTTTTTTGACTTACCTTATTGGGAACATAATCTGATTCGACATAATCTTGATGTCATGCACATAGAGAAGAATGTTTGTGATAATCTGCTTGGAACATTGTTGAATCTTGATGGAAAGACCAAAGATAACATGAAGGCACGATTGGATTTAAAGGAATTGGGTATCCGACCGGAGCTTCATCCTATAATGCTTGCTAATGATAGAATTTATTTGCCTCCTGCATCTTATACAATGTCTCCTCAAGAAAAAAATAATTTTCTTACAGTATTGAAAAATATTAAAGTACCTGATGGATATGCATCAAACATTTCAAGGTGTGTGCATCTTAAAGATATGAAAATTTCTAATCTCAAAAGTCATGATGGTCACATATTGATGCAAGATATCTTACCAATAGCGGCAAGATCATCAGTGCCTAAACAAGTTCTTGCAGTTATAATTCGGCTATCATCATTCTTTAAGGCATTATGTTCAAAAGTTATTGATCCTGAAGAGATTGATCAGTTGGAGTCTGATGTGACCATTACACTTTGTCTTATGGAAAAGATTTTTCCTCCTGGATTTTTTACTATTATGGTACATCTTCTCATTCACTTGGCTTCGGAAGTCAAGCTTGGCGGACCGGTACATTATAGATGGATGTATCCTATTGAGAGGTATGCTATAGTCTGATTTATCCTAATGACCGGTATACCATAATTTCTACCATAAGTAGCATCATCATTATGCTATGTTTAGAAATTTATTTATCTTGTAGGTACCTTATGCGATTGAAAGATTATGTACGAAACAAAGCCTATCCAGAGGGTTCGATTGCGGAAGGATATATTGCTGAAGAGTGTTTGACATTTTGTTCAAGATATCTTCAAGGTGTAGAGACAGTGTTTAATAGACCTCAACGGTATGGTGATTTCGTTGATAATGCAGAATTGTATAAGTTCTCAACTGCAGGTAGAGTAATGGGAAAAACTGAAACTATTGTATTGGATCATAAATCAATGGCACAAGCACATCGTTATGTGTTACTCCATAGCGAAATGATATCTGAGTATCGTAGGTTAGTATGATTTATTGCATTTCAAGAGTAAGATATCATTTCTTTTTTTTTTTGTTTTTTTGCTCTAAATGAACAAAATACGTTTTATGCAGCGAATTTTTATTGTCTCAACGGCAAGCTAACCATAGCACTCGACCTAATCCAAGGATTGAGCAGCGATGGTTAGTCGAGTTATTTCCTACATGGCTTTCAAAACAGGTTTGACATATACTTCAAGAATATATTGGTTGATTTAACATCAAATAACCTATTAACATTCCTTATTATTTTTTAGGTATCAACGATGATGGAGAAAAATTTGTCAGCTGAATTAATAGCCTTGGCTCGAGGACCTAACAAAGTTGTCAATAGATATAGTGGTTTCATAATCAACGGTTTTAAATTCCATACTAAAGATCGTGAGAAATTTAGGAAAACACAAAATAGCGGTGTTATGGTGGAAGCAGATGGAAAAACTTATTATGGTGCACTAAATGATATCTATGAGTTAGATTACTATGGAGTCTTTAAAGTTATATTATTTAGATGTGATTGGGTAGATATAAACTCATCAAGGGGTTTGAAAAAAGATACAAATGGATTTACACTTGTAAATTTTACAAGGTTGATACATACTGGTGTCTTATTGAAGGATGATCCATTCATTTTTTCTTCTCAAGCTCGTCAAGTATTTTTTATACAAGATGCAAAAGATAAAGATTGGGCTATTGTTATTAAAACAAAACCTAGGGACTTATATGATATGGGAAAGCAGCTAGAAGATGATGAAGACGATGACACTTATACGCATTCCATGCCATTCAATTTTGTGCCGGTTGATGATGTACATGCTACGGTATCCTTGGTTAGGACAGATTTTGCAACAAATGATAATGCTTGATTCTGATTGGTACTAAATTTTGTAATGTATTGAATTTTGTAATAATTAAGTCTTTAAAGTTATATTTATTTTTTACTAACTTTAACTCTGATGTAAATGATAGGTGACATTATGCATAGCTCATGGACAGAGGCCGACCCCTCTACTTCAGCACAGCAGGATCATGCTGGTCCTTCGTCATTACCAGATGCTGCATCTATTCCAGAGGCATGTCAGTCTACTGCAGGTCCGTCATCCTCGGGGCATCATGATCCTGTTGTCGGCGATGAGCTTCATATTCAAGGTAATTTTTTTTATTTGATTCTATAAAATTTCTTTACGCTTCTTACTATAATTTACCTATATCTATTTTTATGCAGACGGATCTGGTAGGATTACATGCAGGCGCGGGGCCATGGGAGTACGAGATGTATGGCAGATGCGTGATGGTGATAAGATCATAATTGAGTGCAATCAACTGGGGCAGCCAATTAAAAAAGCCTCTAGCTTATTGAGTTCCTTTTTAGGGAGTGTTGCACGGAGGCATCAGCTTTGTCCATTAAGTTATGCAAAATGGAATGATATGCTTCCGTCATATAAAGTCGAGATTCTACGAGTTGTGCAGGTAAACAAAAGAATCTAAACATCAAACATTATGTATATTATGACATGTTTTATATTTGAACAGTTGAAATATTTTATCTTTTGCAGGGCAAGTTTGCACTTCCTCCATCCGCTAATGAGTTTGTACTGAAGTCTCTCAACCGGAAATGGAAAGAATATAAGTCATATTTGAAGACGAAGTACAAGCTGCCGGGTATGACCGAGGAGCAGGTAGTTGGTACTTGTCCTCCTGAGGTACCCCCTCATCAGTGGATGGAGTTGGTTCATTATTGGTTCTCCGAGAAGGGACAGGTATCTTGTTACTTAATATTCTTGTTATTTAATCTTTTAAGACACTATTAAAATATTTATTTAATTTTGCAGACATATTCTAATATTGGTAAAGCTGCACGAGCATCTCTGTCTGTTCCCCATACATCGGGATCCAAGAGTTATGCGAGAATTAGGCAACAATTCGTATGTTTCTTAAACTATAAATTCTTAAACTAATTATGTTCATTTATATGTCATAAATACTTCTGTTTCATGAATGTTCTGGCACGCAGATGCAAATAAAATATTTAATTTTGATTTTTCCATTGAATGATTTCTTAAACTATATATATATATAGTTTTGAGCTGTAGGAGGTGATGGCATGCTTTAGAATATATTCTTTTATAGTATATTTCTCTGACAAAAAGTTTCTTCTTGTTGTTTCAATAGAGTAGGACTTAACTGACCATTTAACACGTTGTAATTTCCTAGCTGTTTTTGAACATCTGATAAACTCAGAGAGTAGGTATTCCAATCTCACTGCTAACTTCTTTTTCCTGGTGGAAAATTTTGACTTTTGTCTTTAGAGGACCATCTCATTTACCTCAAAGGATGTTTTAACTCTTAGTTGTACCTGCTGTTGCTGTAGCCCTTAAGACCTTGTTCCCACCCCATTTTATTATTGCAGCAATGCACCACTGTTGGATGAGTGTGTCCCTCAGAAATCAGGACCACATGATAAAGTATAAACCTTCCTTCTCAAGCCTCTTTCATTTGGTTGGCCACCAGAAAAGTTTGGCAGGATCTGCAGTACTTTACAGTGGAAAGGATGTGGACTTAATGCTCTCACAGACCTAACTTCTTCAATCTAATTGACTCTCCCATATGATATGCAACTTCTAAATTCCCACTGACTGGTTGGTACATGACAATGGTGTGATACATGTTTGTAGTAGGATATCTCGGACAGCAAGGAGATAAAATGGTTTGAAGACTACTTGTGGATAAGAGGGCTGTGCTTGTCAAACATGCATGAAAGTGATTTCAATTAGCAAACAATGATCTGCCAAGTTTGTTTTATTATTTATATATGATATCAATATGCAGTGGTGACTCATGTACATGAAAAGTGAAAGCTCTTCTATTGCAAAAATCTTGAGAATCAACTAGAATATTCCTTGTGACGTGGAAGGAAGTTGTATACTAGCTAATAGTTTTAGTGCAAAAAGCCAGAGTGGTGGGAAGAAGAAGATGGCCATTAGAGATCATTAGAGCTTCTGTATATTATATGAGAACTTCAATCACAGCAGGAAATGTGATACATGATAGCAAGAAAATATTTGGCAAGGATGCAAGCAGGACATAAATTAAATACTGCATTGAACCAAATCCAATTAAAATAATAAATCAGGACTGATGTTCCAGATCTGGTTCCCTGATCAACTAATCCCAATTGGCTTTATATAGTAATTCTACATCTTATGAAAAAAATTTCCAGATCTAGGAATTTTGACTTTAGTAGAAGGACCTAAAGACTTATGACCATTTCCCATCACCCCAGGCCACACCCTTTCACTGAAACGGGGTGCACGGTTGGGTGTTCGGGGGCTGGTGCATCAAACATTTTTGATCTCTTTATCTCTCTCTCTCACGCACAAACGCGCTGGTGTGTCAGAAGGGTAGGATGAAAAGCCAATGGTCGCTGCGAGGGCGGGGGGCGGTAATAATCACATGACTCCGTCTGTGGTTAGATGGCGGGAGAGGGTTAGGAGACGGGAGGGGTTTAGGTAGTTTGGCTCTCCATATTTTACCCTTAAATAAAGTGTGCATGATAATATTTATTTAAAAAATAATTAAAAATAAATATATTTTTTAAAAAATTATAATTTTATAATAAAAAATAATATTAATTATTTCTAAATTATTTAGATAGTGTTGATTCATAAAAAGTTATTTCTAAATAAGTGTACAATATAGCATTTATTCAGAAAATAGCTTAAAAATAATTTTTTTTAAAATAACATCTTTATCATCAAGGGATAACTTTAATTAATTCTGAGGTTCCAAGGGAATAAGTTCAGAAATAATCCATGGTTAAATATGGGTTAATTTCTACTTCCACCTACTACTGGAGGTAGCCAAACAACAATTTGAATGCGTGATGCATTTTTCCATTGCACCAAAATTTTAATTGCCAGTATCTGGAAAGGAAGTCAGGTTAATGTTTTCATGATGCAAAAGACTTTATGACCAGCTCATGATATGGCTGGATTCGTAACCTTTTTGCATTATATTCAAGCTTTTATCGTTCACCTGCCACAAAGAGAAGACAACCATGAAGACAGCAATACAACTTAGCTACCAATGCAACTTTGCTTGCATGTGCCCTCTCTAAACCACAGTGGTGCAAGTACACAGAACCAAAGCAGTTGCAGCAATCACAGCCCCAGCCTCCACAACACTTGTCAACTTTGAAATCATTGATCTCGTCGATGTTGAATCACATTCAATCGTCTCCACAAATGCTTCGGAATTAGACTTCCAAGTTCATCATTCAATTTTCCTTGCCAAAAAAAGGTGGTCGTCAACTTATTCGCCAATGAACTAAACAAACTTTAGTCATGCCTCCTCTTATTAAGTGTCTCATAGAGCTCCGGGGTTCCATGGTGGACAGGCGTTGAATTGGTGATGTCCCAAGGTTTCCAATGAGACATGGCATGAGTTAAATTGGTGATGGAAGTAGCTGTGAAGACTTTTTTTTTTTTTTTTTGGTACAGACGGGTGATCATATCATTTTAGAGTGAGTCAAATCCAATACATCAGTACAATAATTGAGAAAGGATAATAGGACAAGGGTTGTCCATACTTTCAGCTTCAAAAATCAGAGTAGAGGCCATCCTGGCAGTAATCCAATCAGCAACGAAATTAACTTTTCGGTAGATGTGCCAAATCTGAGCGCTAAGAGCTCGCAGAAGAATAGAACGGATGTTGCACATCAAGAGGATGGTAGGTAAGTGGACGCTGGACTCCTACCGGATCCAGCAAATAACAGTAATAAAATCTTTCTCTATAATAAGACTATGGACGCTCAAGTTTCAAACGGCATAGAAGATACTAGTCTATACCACATATAGCTCAGCAAAAGATACCGAAAAGTCAAGCGAATAACAGTATGAGAAGGCTTTGCTGCGTGATATCAAGGCATCAACAGCCTACCTAATGTCAACCTCCACCGGTTGCGACCTAATTATTCTTTCCCTTTACTCTCATCTATTATAGAGTAACAGAGTGATTAGCACGAGGGTCTCTATTATTGGCTATGGTCAATCAATATGCCACATTAGTCCTCGTCTGTTGACTTGCCATCTCTTCTCTCTTTCATTAGATCTTGCGACGATCACGAGGGTCACCATCTGCACGTTGGACTCTACAGTTGTACCTGAGTATGTGACAGCTTATGTTGCACTACTCTTTGTTTCTCAAAATAATGGTATAACAACAAAGAGAGACAAATCCTCTTGTTATCATTCTTGGAAAGTGGTCTCAGTGATGGAGAGAGAGAGAGAGAGAGAGAGATCAGGCCACTTCATCGAATTGTAATGCAAATATAGACAGATCGTACATTTTTTTATTGTTTTAGTTTTTTTTTTTTAAGGCAAGATCAGATCACTGCATTTAGAATCAGTGGTTCATGCTAGCTCAAGCAAAACCAAGTTAGGTAAGAATTATGAGGCCTAAACTTAGCCCAACCCATCACTCTTTTTATCTAACCAACAGGGATCGATGTGCAAGAAAAATCAATTAAACTGTAGAACCTTGCTGGATAGTTTAAATTAATGTTTTTTGGTCTTTCGATCTGGTTTCTACTTAAAAAAAATTTGCAATGGTGAAAACCGATCTGAACTTTAAAAAAAACTAATACAAATCGAATTGTGCTATATATTATATAGGCTTTCACTTGCATTAATAATAAAATTGAAATGCTAAAGTATATATGAATAACATGCTATGAGAGAGCTACATTCTTTTGCATTATAAATATTAAGCTATTATTTGATTATATAAAGTTTGCTATAAAAATCAATCTTATAGTCATGTAAAGCAGGCAGAAATAATTAAACCAATAAATCGAATGAAACCAAATCAAATTTCTTTACTCATTTAGCTTCAGTTACAAAAATAGTTGGTTCAATTTTGATTTTAAGAAATCCGTTCATTACTTAATTTAGCTCTAAAGAAAAAGTTTTTATACGCTGCCTTGATGTATCGGACGAATCACTGCACCCGATGCAAGTCATTCTGAGATAGTGTACAAAACTTTTTTTTAGCTCAAAAAAAAACCTCAACTTAAACTCACTCGATCTGACCTATTCATACTTCTACAATAAATATAAAATGGAGGCCCAGCAAAGCAGGCTGTTAGATGCCTCGTTAAAATTGTGCACCACTAAACATACAGTCATGACCTGTGTTTGATCTTAATCATTCATACAGTACGTTAAAAGCTTTGCATGCATCAAGTACCGAGCACTAATCTACACGTAACCTCATTTAAACTGGGGCAAGAAGCTTTCTCTCTCGAGAATATGGTTACTGAAAGAAAATTTCTTTCTTGAGTTTATACAAATGCAACACTTGCTAAAGGTACTTTAGACAAAAAGGAAGAGGTTGGACATGCATCGTGTCCAAGCTCCCACCCTCCCTCCTTTATTTGAGGCCAAAGAAATAGAAATCATACAATCATCACAACTTCGCACCTATTCCTCAATGCTCAAACAGAAAGAAAGAAAGAAAGAAAAAAACTATAGAGCATATCATAAGGAGCTTTCATTTTTTTATCAGGTTTCTTAATTTTGGTCGAGAGACCTCTCTTGATTTCTTTTCTCCGAAAGGCACGGCTGAAGAAAGAGCTGGTTGATCTGTGGAAAGGTCTTTAGTGTGAAAGAATGACTTTTTCAACCAGGGCACAGTCCTTTTGGATGCTTGCTGCCACCTAACACTGCCTAAAAGAAGGGGCGGAAATGAAAGAAATTACAGAAAAGATGTTAAAGTAAAAAATGTTATTTGAAATGATATTTTTTACTTTTACATTATCATTTTTTGGCTCGGTTTTATCAATAGTACATCATTTGAAATGATATTTTTATTTTTACATTATCATCCCTTTGGCTTGGTTCCGTCGGCAGGGCTACTGACGAAACGAGTAGAAATTACCACTTGAAGTGACGATTTCAGGATAAAAATCGCTATTTGAAATGGCAATTTTATTATTAAAATCGCCGCTTAAAGTGGCGATTTCACCCTGAAATCACCACTTGTGATTTCATTTGTATTGAAATCGTCACTTCAAGTGGCCATTTCTTCAGAAATCACCCAACTGAGAGCGATCGGGGACTTCTTAAATGCTCGGTGCCCTACTCGCCTTACTCCCAGTGCCCCAGCCCCCTGCTCACCGACAGCGCTCCGCCCCCATTCATCTGACTACCCCATTCGGCCCGAGTCGCGCGTAACGCCCTCCGTGGACTCCGTGGATGCCCAAGCCATTCTCCCTTGAGCGTGGACTCTGTTGGTCCAGATAGCAACCCAAGAGGGGGGTGAATTGGGTTTTTCAAAAATTTAAACTCTTTTGAAAGATAAACCCCAGCGGAAATAAACTTAGATTCACAGATTAAAACTAGAATATAAAATAGAGAGTTAAAGAAAAGAGACAATCACGGCAAACACAAGAGATTTTATAGTGGTTCGGTGTACCTACACCTACGTCCACTCCCAAGTACCTCTTGGGTCCACACTATAATCAAACTGATTACAGCAGAGTTGTTTTGCAAGCTCACAACTCAAACTTGTTGTTTTCCCGGTGCACAACGAACCCAGCTGGTTTTCAAGGCTCACCAGCACAAAACCTAAACCACAAGCTAATGCTTGCACAAGGCTAACAGCCTCAACTGAATCAATCACCAGATTGACCTAGCAAACAATATTTGATTTTACAAAAAAACTGCTCCTTCAATGAGCAAATATACAATAATAAAACAATAATAAAAGATTAGGAACCAAAGCCTGATTTGAAGATCTTGGTGGCTTCTTCCTTTTCTTCTTTTGAATGGATCTTCCTTTGAATATGCTCTTGAGACTCAGAAGATCAAAAACTAGGGCTTCTTCTTCTTTGAGATTTCTTCTAAATAGAACAGCAAAGGCTTGGAATCTCTCTTTCTTTTGGGGAATGAGTATGATCTTTCCTTACGAGTTTTCCCTCTTTTCTTTTCTGATGGATTTCAAGATTTTCTCTATTCTTTTCTTTTTTTCTCTCTTCTTTTGGGATGCAAACCCTCTTCTTATAGATCCGATTAATCCATAAATAGTTTAAAACTATCCGTTAGAAGCAAGTGTAAAAGGATTAGATCCATAAATAACAATAGCCGTTGGGATTAAAAAGATAAAGATAAAGTTTAGAGTCGTTCTGACAGTTCTGGAGCCGTCTGACATTTTGAGTCGGCTCTAACTTTTCTGGAGTCGGCTCTAGTTCAAAAATAAATCGCTCGATTGGAGTCGTCTCTGACTTTTCTGGGGTCGACACAAAATCTTCTGGAGTCGACTCTAACAGTCCGGGAGTCGACTCTAAGTCGTGGCCAAAAAAAACGTTCTGTTTTTCTGTTAGAGTCGGCTCTCACAGTCCGGAGTCGACTCTAAGTCCGTGCCGTTTTCCGGAGTCGGCTCTGT
Source organism: Calamus simplicifolius (assembly GCA_900491605.1). NCBI lineage: Eukaryota > Viridiplantae > Streptophyta > Magnoliopsida > Arecales > Arecaceae > Calamus > Calamus simplicifolius. The sequence goes on along the minus strand of UESW01002626.1, from coordinate 14,142 downwards.
GATTCCATGTGTCGACTCTAATGTCTGCAATCTTACCTTGACATTAGATTCGAACCAGAACTTGATTTTCTTTGATTTTGATCAATAGACTTATAAACTGAAAAACTTAATCAAAATCATTAGTAACATCAAATGTTACTCAAATAGTTTTGTTAATCATCAAAATCAATCAATTGGGTCAACAATCTCCCCCTTTTTGATGATGACAAAAACTTTGAGTATATGCATTAAAAATTCATTTGAATTAAGAATTATAGACATTTTAAAGCTTTAGAGAATTTGATGCCAATTTTCAAAATGAATAAAACAAATCATCAATCAAAATGATTTAACTTTTAAAAATTATTAAGCTCCCCCTGCATTGAATAGCTCCCCCTATGTAAATAAACTAAATTTCAAATTTTTTTATAAATCTCAAAATTTTCTCCCCCTTTCTTTATTCTCTTATATTCTTTCTTCTTCTTTATGCATATACAACTCTCCCCCTTTTTTGTTATCAACAATAAGGTGAGTTAAAGAAATCATAAGAAATTATCCAAGACAAATTTCAAAAAAGATAATTGTATTTCAAACAAGATTCATTACATCAATTCAAGTACATTCTTAAAAATGACATATTTTATAAATTCCTAGATACATGCTATCCAAGAAAGCAAGAAATCCTAAGATACAACCTAGGATCAAAATCAAAATGCTTGTAAACATTTTCTTTAAATGTCCAATCATTTCCATAACATCATCTTTTTGGTCTTTCTTAAATTTTTCAAGACAAGCTTCAATTGAGAGACGCAAGGTCAATATCTTTCTTCAGTTGACCAGTAGCATGAAATACTCTGATCCATCTGCAATCCTTCCATCCTTTCAAAATCTTTTGAAGCTCAGTAAGGATTCACGATTTATCCAAAAAAATCATGTCAAGTTCAGATTCAATTTCATTTCATTCTCATTCTGAATCATGCTCAGCAGTAAGCTCTGAGCTGATCAAGCTTGCTCCTCTGAAAATCTTCCAGATGCCAAGGCTGACTGATGTGGAGGTGAAGGAAGTGCTCGGTCCAGCCTCGAAGGTCCAGCAGAGATGGTCCAGATTCCTCTCTCTGGCCTCCTCAGTTCTGGCTTCTTTCCTCTTCCCATCCATTACTTTCTAAAGCCCATTCTATGAATAGTAGAGATGCTATAGTAATCAGTATGTCTAGTTCTTTGGTTCATTCTCCATTATTACACCTTGGCTTCTGAAACTAGTGTAAGAACCATACCATATGGCAGTGTAGATCTTTTCTTGTAGCTGCCTCTGCCATATACCAATCATCATCAGCAAATTTACTGGTTGACCAGTGATATGCAGTCCATCATAAGAATGTCTCGCTCCGAGACATACTCAAATCTTCCAATTTAGGAAATAAGATTCTACCACAGATATTGTGAAGTAATCTGAGTTCCAAGGTTAACTGATTTGCCCTTTCTTCAAACTCAGAAACTTCTCTTCCTAACATCCTTGATAGTGCTCCACCTCTATCACATGTGATATTCAGCAAACCAACAGTGGGCATTCCAAAAGATTTCCAAGAATGAGTATTAACTTTTTCCTCTTACAAAACTTACAACCTCCTTCTCCTCTACTAAATTGTAAAATTCTTTACTAGGCTGGATAGGTAGGAACATCCAATGAGCAAACTTCTCCCATCCCATTCTTTAATTGCTTCCAATAGAAAAACCCTCGATTCAAAGAAATCAAAATCAACTTTCCTTCCCATGTGTAACCTTCCAGCTAATTGTCTACCTGGAGATGATGGAGAGGGTGGAAGAAGAGGAGGAGAAGAGGAGAAGGCTCCGGCCGAACGGCTTCTCCCGTGGAACGGGCTCCAATGATCCTCGCCTTTTGGGAGCCATTGGAATGGAATTGGAATCAAGGAATTTGAGTTTTTTGGAGGTTTGGAGAAGTTTGAAAGGGATTGATTGACGAGGTGTCGACTCTGCCCTAATAAAAACTTAGAGTCGACTCCCGCAAAGTGGGTGTCGGCTCCGAACTCAGTCAGCGCTCGAATTAGAGTCGGCTCCACAGAAGCGGAGTCGGCTCCAAGGTCAGACAGAATCAAAGAAAAGGTGTCGACTCCAAAACTGAGGTGTCGACTCCACAATAGTTTCAGAAAAAAAATGAATTTCAAGGATCTGAAACTTCAAATTAATCATCAAATTTAGATAAAAATAATTGGGGAAACAATGAATCAAATCTAGATAAATTTCCTTATTGAATAGAGGATTTTCAAGAAATTAATGAAATCTAGATAGTTCCTTAAGAGTTTCAAAATCATTCCAAAGGATCACAAACTCCTAATTCTCCTCTAAGATAACAAAATCTCTCTTCACTCAAAGGTTTTGTAAATATATCAGCTAATTGTTCTTCAGTATTAACATAATCAAGACAAATTTCATTAGCTACATGTTCTCTTATAAAGTGATATCTAATTTCTATGTGTTTGTTCTTGAATGTTGAATTGGATTTTTAGTTAATTGATTGCACTAGTATTATCACATCTTAATAGGTTTTATCAAGTGTGATACCATAGTCTTCAAGTTGTCGCTTAATCCATAGGATTTGAGCACAGCAACTTCCAGCTGCAACATATTCTGCTTCAGCAGTTGATAATGCAACCGAATTTTGCTTTTTGCTAAACCATGAGATTAAGTTACTTCCTAAGAAATTGGCATGCACCACTTGTGCTTTTTCTATCTAATTTACATCCAGCATAATCAGAATCAGAATATGCAATTAATTTTAATGTTGAGTCTCTAGAATACCATAAACCTACATTTTTAGTTCCACTTAATATCTTAAGATTCTTTTAACAGCAATTAAATGTGATTCTTTAGGTTCAGATTGAAATCTAGCACATAAACAAACAGAAAACATAATATCTGGTCTACTTGCTGTTAAGTAAAGAAGGATCCGATCATACCTCGATAATACTTTTGATCAACTTTCTTACCTTCTTCATCTTTGTCCAGCTTGCATGAAGGACTCATTGGTGTTCCAAGGGGTTTCATTGATTCCATACCAAACTTTTTGAGTATTTCCTTTGTGTACTTTGTTTGGTTGATGAAAATTCCCTCTTTGCTTTGTTTGATTTGGAGTCCAAGGAAGAAGTTGAGTTCTCCCATCATGCTCATCTCGAATTCTCCCTGCATTAACTTAGCAAATTCTTGACAAAGAGATTGTTAGTAGCACCAAAATAATGTCATCAACGTATATTTGTACTACTAATAAATCTTTACTTTTCTTTTCAAAAAGGTTTTATCAACATTTCCTCTTGTAAAATCATTTTCAATTAAAAATTTACTTAATCTATCATACCAAGCTCTAGGTGCTTGTTTCAAACCATATAAGTGCTTTGTGCAATTTAAAAACGTGATTTGAAAATTCATGATCTTCAAAACCAGGTGGTTGTTCTACATAAACTTCTTCATTTATAAATCCATTTAAAAATGCACTTTTAACATCCATTTGAAATAAGTTAAATTCATATGACATGCAAATGCAAGTAATAGTCTAATGGCTTCTAATCTAGCTACAGGTGCAAAAGTTTCATCAAAATCAATACCTTCTTCTTGATTATATCCTTTTGCAACTAATCTAGCTTTGTTTCTAATTACTATGCCATTTTCATCTAATTTATTTCTAAATACCCATTTTGATCCTATTATGAATGATTTTAGGTCTTTCAACTAAGGTCCAAACATTATTTCTAGTAAATTGATTTAATTCTTCTTGCATTGCTAACATCCAATTATTATCTTTTTCAGCTTCTTCATAGTTTTAGGTTCAATTTGAGATACAAATGCAAGATGATTATTGATATTTCTCATGATCTAGTCCTCCTTAGGATGACCATAAGCATATCTCCAATCTCTAGGAAGATCTATATCATTATGATCATATCAATCATCATCCTTAGGTGAATCATCATCTTTAGCTTCTTGTTCATGATCTGAAGATACATATTAATTTTTCAAGATCTCTTTCAATGTTGTATCTTCCTCATCATCAATCTTTTCAGAACTTGATGCTAAAGATCATCAAAACTATGAATGGATTCTTCTACAACTAAGGTTTTCTTGTTAAATACTCTATAGCTTTACTAGTTGTTGAATATCCTAGAAAATTCCTTCATCAGATTTAGCATCAAATTTAAGATTATTTTTACCATTATTATGAATGAAACATTTACAACCAAATGCATGAAAGTATTTTATATTTGGTTTTCTATTCATTCCATAATTCATAAGGTGTTTTCTTAAGGATTGGTCTAATTAGGCTCTATTTAAGATGTAACATGCTGTGTTATAGCTTCCGCCCAAAAGTACTTTGGTAAGTTGCTTTCACATAGCATGGTACGGGCCATGTCTTCTAAAGTCCTATTTTTCTTTCTACAACTCCATTTTGTTGTGGTGTCCTAGGTGCTGAAAAATTATGATTAATGCCATTTTCAAAAAGAAATTTTCAAATAAGTGATTTTCAAATTCAGTTCCATGATCACTTCTTAGAGACACTATGGTAGTGTTTTTCTCATTTGTGACTTTCTTGAAGAATTTCAGGAATATCGAGAAAGTCTCATCTTTGTGAGCTAAAAACATTACCCAAGTGTATCTAGAATAATCATCTACAATCACTAGACCATATTTCTTTCCTCCTAGACTTGTGGTTCTAGTAGGTCCAAAAAGGTCCATGTGAAGTAGCTCTAGTGGCCTAGAAGTTGAAACAATATTTTTAGATTTGAAAGAACTTCTAGTTTGTTTTCCAAATTGACATGCATCACATATTTTATTATTTTCAAAATCTAGTTAGGAATCCTTTAACTAAATCCATTTTAATTTTTGAAATTAAGGTGTGTGCTTGCATGACCTATCTACGATGCCATAACCAACCAATCTCATTCATTTAGCATTATCAGCAACTAAGCAATGATTACTTGTAGATAAATTTTCAAATCAATTAAGTATACATTGCCATTTTCCAAAAAATAATGCTATTATCAATGGGATTAGAACAGTGCAAATAGAAGCTTCAAATGAAACTTTAAACCTTTATCACATAATTGGCTAATACTAATTAGATTATGCTTTAAACCATCAACATATAAAACATTATCAATATAGTAGATGGAGTTATTTGAATTTACCAAGGCCCATGATTTGGCCTTTACCATTATCACCAAACGTAACAACTCCACCTCTTTTTTTCAAGGGTGATGAATTGATCTTTGTCACCCGTCATGTGTCTTGAGCAGCCACTATCAAGATACCACTTTTCTTTTGATCTTTTGGCTGCAAGACACTCCTGCAAAAATCAAACTTTATTTTAGGTACCCAAGCTTTCTTGGGTCCTTCATGGTTAGAGCAATAAAATTGTTCCTTTGGGAACCCAAATTTCTTTCTTTTATGTAAGATTTACACATATAAGATTTATGTCCTTTGTTTCCACATTTAAAACAAGTAATATTTATTTTTTCAGCATGTACAAAAATATTTTTCAAAGATTTTTGCTTTTTAAGTGGATTATATCCTAATCCAGCTTTATCAAAAAGCTTTTTGATTTCCAAAATCATATTAAGTTTGATAGAGCTTAAGTAAATTTATCAACTATGGTTTAAGTCTATCAACTTCATTTTTCAAACTTTCTTTTCTTTTATCAAAATTCTTTTTCACAACATGCTTTTCATTTTCTAATGATAGTTTTTGCATTTGATTTTTCAATCTTTGTTCTTTGAACTTAGTTTGCAAAATCATCCATTAATTCATAAAAAGCACTATGCAATTCATCAAAGTAAAATCATCAGAAAACTCGGACTTACCTCATCATTGTCCGCCATGAAGCATAGATTGGCATTTCACTCTTTTCTTCTTCTTCGGAACTTGAGCTTTCGAATCACTCCATGTGGCCATCATTGCCTTCTTTTTCGGGTGCCTTTCTTTAGTTGAGGGCATTCAGATTTAAAGTGACCCGGCTTTTTGCATTCAAAGCAAATAACTTCTTTTCTTTGCCCTTGTCCTCATCTTTTCTTGCAAAGGGCTTTTTCTTTTCAAACTTCTTCTTCTTCATGAATCTTTTAAATTTCCTTGTGATGAGTGCCATGTCCTCATCATCACTTTCATCTTCAGATTCATGAGGCTCTTCCATATATTCAGAAATCTTAAGAGCCATAGTCTTTTCTTCTTTGACTCATCATCATCAACATGTTGCTTGATTTGAAGCTCATGAGTCATCAAGGATCCCAAGTTCTTCTAGGGGTAGGGTACTTAGATCTTTTGCTTCTTGTATTGCAGTCACTTTAGCTTCCCAAGTCCTAGGCAAAGAACCTAAGAACCTTTCACAAGATCAGAATTATATAAGATTTACCAAGACTTTTTAAACCATTAACAATATCAGTAAATCTTGTAAACATATCAGCAATAGATTCACATGCATCCATTTAAACAATTCATATTTATGAACTAGCATGTTAATCTTGGATTCCTTGACTTGATTTGTTCCCTCATGGGTAACCTCAAGTCTATCCCAATTTCCTTAGCAGAAATGCAAATAGATATACGATTGAATTCATTTGCATCTAATGAGCAATATAAAACATTCATGGCTTTAGCATTAAGTTGTGCCATTTTCTATCATTTCATTCCATTCCCTTTCGGGCTTAGGAACTATGCCATCTCTAGCAGTGGGTGTGTGTGGTCCATTGACTATAATCTCCATAGATCATAGTCAAGTGCTTGAATGAATATTTTCATTCTAGCTTTCCAATAAATAGTTTTCCATTAAACAAGGGAGGTCTATTCGTAGAATGACCTTCAGAAAAAGATGAACCAGCTTGAGTTGCCATTTGGATCTTTGACTCTTGATCGTTAGATCAAATCAAATGAGCACTAGCTCTGATACCAATTGTTGGCCCAGATGCAACCCAAGAGGGGGGGTGAATTGGGTTTTTAAAAATTTAAACTCTTTTAAAAAATAAACCCCAGCGGAAATACAATTAGATTGCACAGATTAAAATAGAAGCATAAATAGAGAGTTAAAGAAAAGAGACAATCACGGCAAACACAAAATTTTATAGTGGTTCGGTGTACCAACACCTACGTCCACTCCCAAGTATCACTTGGGTCCACACTATAATCTCTGATTACAGCAGAGTTGTTTTACAAGCTCACAACTCAAACTTGTTGTTTTCCGGGTGCACAACGAACCCAGCTGGTTTTCAAGGCTCACCAGCACAAAACCTAACACCACAAGCTAATGCTTGCACAAGGCTAACAACCTCAACTGAATCAATCACCAGATTGACCTAGCAAACAATATTTGTTTTACAAATAAAAGCTCCTCCAATGAGCAAATATACAATAATGAAACAAGAATAAAAGATAGGAATCAAAGCCTGATTTGCAGATCTTGGTGGCTTCTTCCTTTTTTTCTTTTGAATGATCTTCCTTCAAGGTGCTCTTGAGCTCAGAAGATCAAAAACTAGGGCTTCTTCTTCCCTTGGGATTTCTTCGAAATAGAACAGCAAAAGCTTGGAATCTCTCTCTTTTCTTTTGGGGAATCAGTATGATCTTTCCTTACGAGTTTTCCTCTTTTCTTTTGATTTTCGATGGATTTCAAGATTTCTTTCTATTCTTTTCTTTTTGTCTCTCTTCTTTTCGGATGCAGCAAACCCTCTTCTTATAGATCCTGATTAATCCATAAATAGTTTAAAACTATCCGTTAGAAACAAGTGTAAGAAGGATTAGAACCAAAAATAGCAATAGCCGTTGGGATTAAAAAGATAAAGATAAAGTTTAGAGTCATTCTGACAGTTCTGGAGTCACGTCTGACATTCTGAGTCGGCTCTAACTTTTCTGGAGTTGGCTCTAGTCGAAAATCCCAAATCGCTTGAATTGGAGTCGTCTCTAACTTTTTTGGGGTCGATACAAAAATCTTCTGGAGTCGACTCTAACAGTCCGGGAGTCGACTCTAAGTCGTGGCCAAAAAAACTATCGTTCTGTCTTTTATGTTGGAGTCAGCTCTAACAGTCCCGGAGTCGACTCTAAGTCTGTGCCATTTTCCGGAGTCGACTCTGTGATTCCATGTGTCGACTCTAATGTCTAAAATCTTACCTTGACATTAGATTCGAACTAGAACTTAATTTATCTTATGATTTTGATTAATAGAACATATCATAAACTGAAAATTAAACCAAAATCATTAGTAACTTCAAATGTTATACTCAAATAGTTTTGTTAATCATCAAAATCAACAATGGTCAACAGACTCCTTGGACGCCTTAGCCACATTCTCTTGTCGATCGCATGGACTCCATGGACTCTGCCCTCAGTCTCTATCAAGGTGCTTCTCCATAACTTAGTCTATTAAGGTTGCAGAGTTTTTCTTTAACAGCAAAGTCTAATAAGGTTGCAGAGTCAAAGGATGAGAGCATTCCGCCTTTGGCTGTTTACATTTGGCACTTAACTTGTAATAACCGGTTTAAAACATTCATTATCCTTTTCAAAATTCAATGCTAAATGTAAAAGGGAATTATAGAACTTGTGCAGATTCAACTCAAATGCCACCATCTTAGCTAAGTCTTTTGGTGTTGTGCAATATGGTTTACAAGACTTAAGTTGTTCTTAATCTGGAAAACCCCAGCTCGAAGGTAGACCAGGCCGATGGGTCAAGTAGATGCCATTTGAACCCATTAACCCTGTGATGCATTCATTATACATGAAATGTTTCAAATGATTGTACGGTTAATCCTCTTATCTTTTTCAAAGTGAATTCAAGTACACACTATATTATATTCAGTATGGTATGGTGTGGAACTAAGCACTATTATAGTTATGCATGGTTGAATTAGAGATACATTGTGTTAAGTTAATTGAGAAGTCTTATTTCAAATATTTCTTTTTTGTGCTGTCCAATGGGGAGTCAATTTCTTTGTCAGGTTTATTAATGCTTGCTACTCCTTTCTGTTCCTTGATTACTAACTTTTTTAATTTATTTGTCAGATTATCAGACATGGCTCATATGTTCTAGATCCAGGGCCTCGTGATCGCAGTGTTCTCACTTTGCAAACATTACATAGATCAACCAACATATTCGAGGGCGAGGTATGTATTATTGATCGACGGTCCTAAATTAGTTGTCATGTGTTTATGTCTATTGACCCAATTATTGATTTTGATGATTAATAAAGGAATTGAGTATATTATTTGATTACTAATAGATTTGACAAGTGTTTCAGGGCTTAAAAATATTTGATTGATTTAAAGGCATTAAGAAACGTGTTTTGAATCAATTGCAAATATAAGTTTCAAAGTTTCAGAGCCTGGAGTCGACACCTAGGTATTCTGGAGCCGACCCCATGGCCAGTCAAATATTCTTCTGATTTTTGATACGGTTTGGAGCCGACACCCAGAGTTTTGGAGCCGACACCTAGAGTTTCGAGTCGACACTTACAGTGTATGGAGCCGACTCCGATGCGGGGACAGAATGCTTGATTTTTGACTACCTCGGAGCCGAAACTTACAGTCTTGTGAAGCTGACACCTGACCATAGCGAGCCGACACCTAACTTTTTCAGAGCTAACTCCTCAACAAACTCAGAACTTTCTATTTTTGGATAAATAACTTGAAGCCGATACCTGAAAAGTTGGAGCCAACTCCAACCTATCTGGAACAAAATTTAAAATGCCAGATCAGCTCTAACGGTAATATTTTCTTTTTACCTAACTTCTAACGATATATTTTGTTTGGAAAAACTTTCCAGGTACATTCCAACGGCTAGTTTTCTCACCAAAAATGGATTAAAGGAAATCTATAAAAGGAAAGAACGCCCGTTTGAAAAAATAACGAAAAAAAACGAAAAAAAAAGAGTGCTTTCAAATCAAAAATCCGTGAAGTCTTGAGCCTGAAATCAAAGAGAAAAGAGTTCAAACTCAAATCCTTCCACTCCAAAAAGCTCAAAGAGAAATCCAAGGCGCTCAATTGGAAAAATCGGAGGATTCTAAAAGGAGGAAAAGCTCTGTTTTTGAGATTTTTCAACTTCTCATCTGCAACATTTACAACGAATCAAAGCTGAGGCCTGATTCAACATCTCAAAGAGAAGAGGAAAAGAAGAAAAGCTTAAATTCAATCTACTTCAAACAGGCTTTTCTAACCTTATTTTTATTTTGAATATTTGCTCATTTGAGGAGCTTTATTATTAAAAAACATTATTCTTTCTTGTTTGTGCTAGTTCAATCAAGGGATTGAACTAGTGGAGGTAGTATACCTCGGGTCAAGCTAGATTAGCTTGAGTTTAGGGTTTTGTGCTGGTGAGCCCGAAAATCGGCTGGGTTCGTTGTGATCCCGGGAAAACAACAAGTTTGAGTTGTGATCTTGTAAAACAACTCGGCTGTAATCAAGAGGATTATAGTGTGGACCCAAGTGGATCTTGGGAGTGGACGTAGGTGTTGGATACACCGAACCACTATAAAATCTTTGTGTTTGCCGTGCTTTATTATCTCTCTCTATCTCTTTGTTGTGCTTTAATATTACATTGCATTTAATTTCATCTATCTCAAGCAATAGTTTTAAAAGGTTAAAATTTTTTAAAGAACCCAATTCACCCCCCCCCCCTCTTGGGTTGCCATCTGGGCCAACAATTGGTATCAGAGCAAGTGCTCATTTGATTTGATCACACGATCAAGAGCTAAAGATCCAAATGGCAGCTCAAGTTGGATCTTCATTTGCTGAAGGTCATTCTACAAATAGACCTCCCTTATTTAATGGTTCCAACTATTCATATTGGAAAGCAAGAATGAGGATATTCATTCAAGCTTCTGATTATGAATTGTGGTGTTATAATTAATGGACCTAGCACACCCACACACATAGTTGATGGCACTATTGTTCCTAAGCCCGAAAGGGATTGGAATGATAATGATAGGAAAATGGCTCAGCTCAATGCTAAGGCCATGAATGTCTTATATTGTTCCTTAGATGCAAACGAATTTAATCATATCTCTACATGTAATTCCGCAAAAATATGGGATAGATTAGAGGTTACCCATGAGGGTACAAATCAAGTTAAAGAATCTAAGATAAATATTCTTGTTCATAAATATGAATTATTTAGCATGGAACAAACTGAAACTATAGCATGCATGTATACTAGATTCACCGATATTGTAAATGGTTTGAAAAGTCTAGGTAAGATTTATACTAATTCTGAACTTGTTCGCAAAATTCTTAGGTCACTTCCAAGGACTTGGGAAGCAAAGGTGACAGCAATCCAAGAAGCCAAGGACCTCAACACTTTACCCTTGGAGGAGCTACTTGGATCCTAATGACCCATGAGTTAACCATGAAGCAGCACATAGAGGAAGATGTTAAAAAGAAGAAGACTATAGCTCTTAAGGCTGCAGAAAGTGAGGAGAGCTGCAGTGATAATGATGATGATGATGATGAGACAGCTCTTCTAGCAAGAAAATTCAAAAAATTCATGAGAAGAAAGAGACCCTTCCACAAGAAGAAATCTGGAATTAAGATGGAAGGAGAAAAAGAAAAGGAAAAGGACAAGGACAAAGAGAAAGACCCCTTAATTTGCTATGAGTGTAAGAAACCGGGGCACTTTAGATATGATTGTCCTCACTAAAAGAAACCTACAAGAAGAAGAAGAAAGCCTATGTTGCAACCTGGAGTGACAGCGATGAATCCTCTTCAGAGGAAGAACAAAAAGAAGTTGCAAACATTTGCTTTATGGCAAACGACGACAACGAGGTAAGTTCTGAAAACCCTTGTGATGATTTTGCATTTGATGAATTGTTTGAAGCTTTTAATGAACTAGTTGATGATTTTAAAGTTTTGAAAAAGAAATAAATTTTGAAAAATGATAATTCAATTCTCATTAAAGAAAAAGATAATCTTACTAATGAGATTAAATGCTGAAATCTGAAAATAAAAATTTGACAAAAGAAAAAGAATCAATTTCAATGAAAATGATAAATTAAAGAAGGAAGTTGATAAATATAAGAATATTGTTGATAAATTTACTTATAGTTCTGAAAAACTTAATTTATTAGTAATCAAAGAGCTATATTTGATAAGGCTGGATTAGGATATAGACCTAACATAAACAAAAATTTGTCAAAAACTTTTTAGAAAAGAACAAAATAAGATAGTGTTACATGTCATTATTGTAACAAGAAAGGCCATAAATCCTATGAATGTAATGCAGAAACAGTAACAAAAATTTAAATAGTAAAGGAAAGAAAATATGGGTTCCCAAAGGAACAATCTTTTATGCTACTAACCATGAAGGACCCAAGAAGGCTTGGGTACCTAAATATAAGACTTAATTATTTTTGCAGGAGTGTCTTGCGGCCAAAAGATCAAAGCGAAAGTGGTATCTCGATAGTGGCTGCTCAAGACACATGACGGGTGACAAGGATCAATTCATCACCCTTGAAAGCAAAAGAGGAGGAGTTGTTACATTTGGTGATAATGGCAAAGGCCAAATCATGGGGTTTGGTAAATTCAAATAACTCCCTCCACATATATTGAAAATGTTTTATATGTCAATGGTTTAAAACATAATCTAATTAGTATTAGCCAATTATGTGATAAAGGTTTTAAAGTATCATTTGAAGCATCTATCTGCACTGTTTCTAATCCCATTGATAATAGCATTATTTTTATTGGAAATAGAAATGGCAATGTATACTTGATTGATTTAGACAATTTGTCTACTAGTAATCATTGCTTAGTTGCTAATAATGCTAATATGAATGAGATTGGTTGGTTATGGCATCGTAGATAGGTCATGCAAGCACACACCTAATTTCAAAATTAATTAAGAATGGATTTAGTAAAAGGACTTCCACAACTAGATTTTGAAAATAACAAAATTTGTGATGCATGTCAATTTGGAAAACAAACTAGAAACTCTTTCAAAACTAAAAATATTGTTTCCACTTCTAGGCCACTTGAACTACTTCACATGGATCTTTTTGGACCTACTAGAACCACAAGTCTAGGAGGAAAGAAATATGGTCTTGTGATTGTAGATGATTACTCTAGATACACTTGGGTATTGTTTTTAGCTCATAAAGATGAGACCTTTCCATTATTTTTGAAATTCTTCAAGAAGGTCACAAATGAGAAAAACAACACCATAGTGTCTCTTAGAAGTGATCATGGCACTGAATTTGAAAATCATTATTTAAAAACTTTTGCATAGAAAATGGCATTCATCATAATTTTTCAGCACCTAGAACACCACAACAAAATGGAGTAGTTGAAAGAAAAAATAGAACCTTAGAAGACATGGCCCGTACCATGCTATGTGAAAGCAACTTACCAAAATACTTTTGGGCGGAAGCTATAAACACGGCATGTTACATTCTTAATAGAGCTTTAATTAGGCCAATCATTAAGAAAACTCCTTATGAACTATGGAATAATAGAAAACCAAACATAAGTACTTTCATGCATTTGGTTGTAAATGTTTCATTCATAATAATGGTAAAGATAATCTAGGAAAATTTGATGCAAAATCTGATGAAGGCATTTTCTTAGGATATTCAACATCTAGTAAAGCCTATAGAGTGTTTAACAAGAGAAACTTAATTGTAGAAGAATCTATTCATGTAATTTTTGATGAATCTTTAGCATCTAGTTCTGAAAAGATTGATGATGAGGAAGATACAAACATTCTAGAAAGAGATATTGAAAAATTAAATATTGATGTATCTTCAGATCATGAACAAGAAGCTAAAGATAATGATTCCCTAGTGTTGATGTTGTTGATGCAAATCATAATGATGTAGATCTTCCTAGAGATTGGAGATATGCCTATGGTCATCCAAAAGAATTAATTATAGGTGATCCATCTCAAGGAGTAAGAACTAGATCATCAATGAGAAACATCAATAATCATCTTGCATTTGTATCTCAAATTGAACCTAAAACTATTGAAGAAGCAGAAAAAGATAATAATTGGATGTTAGCTATGCAAGAAGAATTAAATCAATTTACTAGAATAATGTTTGGACTCTTGTAGATAGACCTAAAGATCATTCTGTTATAGGATCAAAATGGGTATTTAGAAATAAATTAGATGAAAATGGCATAGTAATTAGAAAC
>UESW01002625.1:122770-225107 GCA_900491605.1 Calamus simplicifolius | reverse complement strand
GCTTGGAATCTCTCTCTTTCTTTTGGGGAATCAGTATGATCTTTCCTTACAAGTTTTTTCTCTTTTCTTTTCTGATAGATCTCAAAGATTTGTCTCTATCTTTTCTTTTTTCCTCTCTTTTCTCCTTTTTTGGGATGCAACAAGCCATCTTATAGATCCCGATTAATCCATAAATAGTTTGAAACTATCCGTTAGAAACAAGTGTAAGAAGGATTAGATCCATAAATAACAATAGCCGTTGGGATTAAAATAGATAAGATAAAGTTTAGAGTCGTTCTGACAGTTCTGGAGCCATGTCTAATATTCTGGAGTTGGCTCTAACTTTTCTGGAGTCGGCTCTAACTCGAAATTCTTTAATCCGCTCGATCTGGAGGTGTCTCTGACTTTTTTGGGGTCGACACAAAATTCTTCTGGAGTCGACTCTAACAGTCTGGGAGTCGACTCTAAGTCGTGGCCTGAAAATCATCGTTCTGTCTTTCTGTTGAAGTTCGCTCTAACAGTCCCGGAGTCGACTCTAAGTCTATGCCATTTTCGGAGTCGACTCTGCGATTCCATGTGTTGACTCTAATGTCTGCAATCTTACCTTGACATTAGATTCGAACCAGAACTTGATTTGACTCTCGATTTTGATTATCAAGTTGACTTATAATCTGAAAAACTTAATCAAAATCATTAGTAACTTCAAATGTTATACTCAAATAGTTTGTTAATCATCAAATCCTCAATTGGGTCAACAGCCCTGGACCCATGTCCCGACAATAGTACCTATCGGACCAGCCGACGATCGGATCTGCCGGTCCGCCGGACACCAATGGGCAGAGAGCCTGGCTTTGATGAAATGGTCACCAGTGAGAGTTCCCATTGATGCTCTGCCTGACCGTACAGGTCAACTGGCTCTGATACCATTGTTAGGGAATTTCGTATGTTTTATATGAATCAAATTCATATAACATGCACGGGAGATAAAAATAAATATGAATTTATTCCCAAAGCCCAAGATCCTCAGGGAACAGATTCAGTTAACAAGAAATAACACATGATTTAATAATAGATCATACATGTGTTCTTTATTGGGGATGAAGCCGGTAAATGATTTACTACTAGCCATCTACGCGTCCGGCCTCTAATGGTGATCCACGCGAAGATCTTTGGATGATGTCCTCTCAGGATTGGATGATAACCTTCTTGTGAGGGGTGCTAGCACCTCTTTTCTTTTCAATTGATTTCCCAAATCAAGAGAGAGAAATTTCTTGATCAAGATCAAATCTTGATCAATCAAGAGAGAAAATATTTCTTGATCAAGATCAAATCTTGATTTATCAAAGAAAATAATTTTTTTGATCAAGATCAAATCTTGATCAATTAAGAAAGAAAGATTTCTTGATCAATATCAAATCTTGATCAACCAAGAAGAGAGAAAAAGCCTTCCTTCAACAACCTAGAAAGAGGGACGTGAGAAAGAGGAGCTTTCAACCCTTCAAGAGAGAGGGACGTCCTAGAAAGAAAGGATGTTTTAGAAAGAGAAAGTGAATGTTAGGCATCCAAAAGAGAGAAAAAGAAGGAGTCAGGCATATCTCTTGAAGGGGGTATCTCTCCCCTTTTATACATGAAAAGGAGGTTGTATGGTTCCATAAAAAGAGGGATTTTATTTCAACCACCTAACCATTCAACCATATCAAGTTGATAACAAATTATCCTAATAAATTTAGGATATTTGTTATAACAAATTATCCTAACAAATTTAGGATATTTGCTATCATGATAATGTTAGGATTATAACCACCAAACCACATCCATATGAAACCAACATGGCAACCTTGAATTCGGCTTCATGAGGATGCCCCAATCATGGGGTTCCCTCCTCCATGACGTGGAGATGGGTCATGTCCATCACAATGGGCATGGATCCATCCTCCACGTGGCACGATCTCAGCCCTCGATTTAATTGGGTTTCCATGAATCAAATCATGCCATCAGATGGACCCAATTAAATATCATATTATTAATCTCAATTAATCCAAACCATTCATCACATGGATCAAGCCTAATTAATGGATTCATATGTACATCTCATGTACAAAAGGTCTCTCTCTTGAACACAAAATTCTTTTCTCTATGATGAATCATATTCATCAATTTCATGTTCTCACATTAAGATTGAGTCAAACCCAATCCTAATTAATTGGTTATGTAATTTGAATTAAGTCCAACTTAATTCCCATTTTAACTTTATCCAAAATCTTCTTAATGCGTGTGACCCATTAGGTCCCTTAACACGTTAGTAATAATCATGTCCCTAATATTGACCCTAAGGATGACTTGATCAACACCTTGTCCAAGTCAATTCTTTAACCAAATCAATTCTTTGATTAAGTCAAAGAATCCATGATTATAAATCATGAGCGGCCTCTAGCAAAGCATCATGACCACCCAAGTGTTAAGGGTTTGTTGACGAGGTCATCAACACATGTCCATGAACGGTTACCGTACGATTCAATCCCTTCGTCACATATCCCAGATCAATCAGTGGTATGGAATGTGTCAACCATGTAATTGATCTTTGTTTACTTATCTCAGAAAAATTAACTCATATGAATTAAACTTCGAAACCATTTCGAATTCCAACTCAACCTTGCAAGGATTTATCAGTCAATTTAATCCATCAAGTGGCCATGGGATATAACCCTTTCTATCAAGGAGACGAATCCTGTCTTGATCAAACACCACCTTCATGTGCTTCATGTCATACCCAATCGATACCATATTTGCCACCCGTGGCCTAAGCGACGTTTGCATATCGTCAAAGTATGAATTTCACACATGAGGTATAATGAAGATCTCAAATCAAAGGATCACTCGCACCACCGTCATCAAAGATCAACCATCGACACTATATAGAATATCCATATGGGATCTCTATGCGGGTCATCCAATGCATCGTTACAATAACGAACATCCACACACCATATCCAAGTATCTTTACTTCAGCTTGCAAGATCAGCTACTCACCACAAGGGTGAAGATATGCAATGTGTGCTAGTCTCAACGGCATTCGACAGTATCCAATCCTGTCTACAATCGGCTAGGGAAGTTTAAAGAATTGAACCATAATGTGCAATTTTGGATCTTACAATTTGTAATCTATATTACAAATATGCATGGTTCGCATTCTGGACTTTATCTCATAGGTTAAATATATCATATATATATATATATATATATATATATATATATATATATATATATATATATATATACACCCGGATAGATAAAAAAACTAATAAATTTGATTTGCATTCATAAATAAATGTGTAAAAACTAGCATCTAATCCGATTGGATTTAGGGCACACACTAACAATCTCCCACTTGCACTAGAGCCAATCACTTCCCAGATAAGCCTTCGCCTCTGACGAGACTGGGCCCACCAATCGCCTGTGGCTCTTATGCCTAATAAGACAAGCTCCACTAACTCTGGCACAGGGCCTAAAAAGTTATCATCCATCATGAAGTTTTAATGACCCGAATCAGATGAGCCCAAAAAATCATCATCTGCCATAAAGTACCAATCATCCAATTCAGATGGGATGAATCCCACTAATTCTGACATTCCATCCACAAAGTCATGACCATCATGAGATTTTAAACTTTTCAAGCAAGTCTCACAGATTTTAATCATCAATAAAACGAGTAAGAGGGATCCTAGACCAAGGTATGAACTCTCAAGCACTTAGAGAGCCTTCTGATCCTCAATTTCTTTTGCTCGAGCTTACTCAAGCTCACGGCTGTGATTCTCATTACTGACTTGCGTATCGAAGGGTCCTGCCGAAATATTCGGCCCATGAAACTTCTTGCAGATCTCGGCATGAAGATGAAACTTCATCAGCAAACTCATTGACGCTCAAAGACGTCAACTCGATGTGATCAGGCATCAACAAGGCTATTAAACTAATAATGCCAGGAGAAGCCACTCAATATTCAATGCAGGTAATCCGAGCTTCCATGCTCAATATCATTGCAATTTTATTCCTACGAGAGCAGCCATGCAGGAGAAACATAGCACAAGAACCAAGTAAACTTACAAAACAAAGTTCTGAAATCTCTGCAAGATATTTTACAGGACATGAGTGGGATGCTTTAATGCATTGACACCGTCGTGCAATCCTAGAATTCCACTGATATAATCTGATATAACTTATAAGCTGCCCTTAGAAACCAATCCACTTCATCTGCCTTCATCAGTGACCAACTGAGAGAAGACGTTGCCATTAATGTCTGAGTTGCCTTCACTCATCCTAGACGTCATTCTATCACCTTCTTCACCGATTGATACGTTAGTCGAAGGTGCCGACCTAACAGCTACCACCGGAGTCTGCGACTCCATATTAACACTATCGTCAAATGGCTCCCTCTGCAGCTGTGTCTCCTGTAGCTGGAGAGCATACTCCAAGTTCCAGAGCACATCCCCCATGGTAGGCCTATCCTCGCCATACTCGGCGAGGCACTTCTCTGCTGTTTCGCCGAACTTCCTCAGGGAATTCGCATTGATCTTCCCCACAAGCCTCGGGTCAATGATCTTCTCGAGCTGGCCTCTCCGCTGCCAGTGCAGCGCCCACTCCGCCAGGTTGAGCTCCTCCCTCGACAGTTTCTGGTCGATCACCAACCTCGCGCAGAGCACCTCGAAGAGCAGCACTCCAAAAGAATACACATCGGACTTGTCAGTGAGCTTCTGGACCTTGAAGTACTCGGGATCCAGGTACCCAAAAGTTCCCTTGACCACGGTGCTGACATGAGTTTCCCCATAAGAAGGCCCCAACCTTGAGAGCCCGAAGTCGGAGACCTTGGCCAGATAGTTCTCTCCGAGCAGAATGTTGGTGGACTTGACGTCTCGATGAATGATGTTATGCGAGTAGCCTGTATGTAGGTAGTGGAGGCCCCTGGCGGCGGCGATGCATATGTCCAGCCTCTGCTTCCATGAAAGGCACGGCAAGTCGGAGCCATACAAGTACCTCCTCAGCGGCCCTTTCTCCATGTATTCATACACTAGGATCATTTCCGACCGCTCGTCACAGTACCCAATCAGTGACACGAGATGGCGGTGGCGAATCTGAGACAGGACAATGATCTCTGTCTGGAATTCTGGGTAGCCCTGCCTCGACCCCCGCATTCCTCGCTTCACTGCAACTCTGGTGCCGTCCCTCAGAGTTCCCTTGTAGACCTTTCCGAATCCACCAGTGCCGATAATGAACGTCTCATCAAAATTGTTTGTGGCCCGTTTGATTTCGTCGAAGGGGATATTGAGACCCAGATTGAAGTTCGGCGAGGCGTTCGCTGCTGTTCCATCAGTCAACTTGCTCGAAAGGCCAATGGAATTGGCACCGTCCGACCGGTATGGCGACCACGAGACCGGGCTCTCCTTTGGCTTCGGCGCAGGCTTCGCCCGACGTCTCTTGCAAAGCACCAACACGGCGATGGCTAGAATGATGAGTAAAACACCACCAACAATGGATGGAATCAGAACAGCCAGAGAAAGGCCGTGGCTGTTGTTGTGGTTTGGGCTAAGCCCTGAGATCCCGTTGAGGCTGCCGAAGGTGTTGTTCACCTTCATGATCTCGAGCCCGTTCAGTATGGCATTAGCCGTCTGCGGGGTGCTTCTCTGTGACCGGCCGATGCTAACATTGACCTGCTGCGAGGTCGGAACATCCAAGGAGAAGTCCCGAAAGAAAGCTTCAGCAACGTTATCTGTGTAGTCGAGCGGACGGAAATCTTTTAGCGCAAATTGGTCGCCGATGTAAACGTTGAAGTAGATGGAAGAAGAGTACGACGTTGATACAAAATCACAGAAATGCATCCGGATCAAGTAACTGTAACCTGGAGTGACTGGGAAATTCCAGGTTATGTTGAAGTCGAAATTGGGGTAAGAGATGCGCGAAGTGTCCGATATGTTCATCGAACGTGCCGTTTCGTAGACGACATCGGGTGCGACTTCAGGGGTATCTCCCGGCGAGTACGAGATGTGATCCGTCTTTCTCTCCAGCGCTAAGTCTTTGAAGAATAGGTAGTCGTCGTCGGGAACCCAGGTTCTCCAGAGGGTATCGTTGGCCGGAGTGACTTTTGGGCCTCCCATGTTTATCCTGTAGACGGTTTCCAGGGCCTGATGGTCTAATTGGCTGATATCCGGACCAGAAGGCACGGGCATGGGTTTTAAGTTGGCGAGTAGACTGGTGGGTGCCGTGAAGACCTCGATTGCATTGACGAAGGCTAAAGAGGATGTACCGGAACTGGAATTGGGGGTGAAGGTGATGGTGAGCTGGCCGGTGTCCACCCAGAGGAAGTACTCCTTGATGATGGGGGTTGGGGTGTTAGGGACGGAGAAGTTGGAGAGGAGGACGAAACGGTCGAGGGCCGAGACGTCGAAGCGGCCGGCGGCGAGGTCGCGGTTTTGGGCGGAGAAGGGGAAGAAGTGGAGACGGAGGACATGGGTGCCCTGTGCGACAAGCTTGAACTGGTAGGTGGAGGACTTGGTGAAGGCCCTGGCTGTAGCGTAGAGAGCGGAGGAGTTGGAGGATGGGTTAGAAAGGGAAAGGGAGTTGGAGTCCGAGTCGGAGGTGAGGTAGCTGGCGTCGGGAATAAAGCTGCGAAGGGGGTTGTCGGAGGTGAGGCCGACGTTGGTGGTCGAGCCGCAGGCGAGGAAGTAGGAATTGTTAGGGGTGAAGGCGGAGGAGGATAAGTGCAGGGATAAGGAGAGAATAGTTATTCCTAGCAGCAGCTCCATCTCCATACGGCGTGGAGAGGTGCAGATGATGGTCATGCCAGTCTGTGAACAAGGAAATAAGTGGAGAGGAAAAGCTGTGGGAGAGAGTGGGAAATGGGGCCAATCCACTAGAGATTGGGGCACAGAGGGAGAGAGTTTCCGTATGCATGTGATGATTTCAGTCTTTATGTAATTGTAACAATGACCTTACCTTTGTATCATGGTTAGGGGTGCAGTTCGGGCTGATGAAGCTCGGATTTTTTTTTAATTATAATTTTAATTTTATTTATAAAATTTTAATTTTAATTTTAATTTTAATTATAAAATTTTATTTTTATTTTTAAAAATTAAATTTAAATTGACTTTCAAATTGAAATTTGAATTGATAAAAAAAAATTTAATAAATAAATATCGAATTATAATTTTAAAAATAAAAAATAAAATCTGTTGCCAAATGCATAAGCTGGACTTGGGGCAAAACAAATCTTATTTGAAATAAAGAAGGAAAGAAGGTATGGTAAATAAAGAAGAGAAGAGGCAGGAAGTAAAACAAATATGCAAGTGATTCGCCTTTATATTTGTTCTTCTTTTTTTGCCTGCTACCGAGGTCATCTCGTTCGATCCGACCGGCACCCTCAATGCCTCCAAAAACCTAATGCCGATAAACTATCTTCGTTCGGATAACTTTCGGATTCGAATTATATCGGATTCGGATTGTGGTCAATCCAAACCCGGATCAATTATAAATCGAACCGGATTAAATCTGAATCTTTTGGGCTGGGTTAAACCCAACCCAAGTTGTACCCCTAATTATAGCTTGAAAAAGTCTTGCTGGCGATGTAGCAATGCATATTATTCGTATGATTTTATTATTCATGCATGAATAATTATAGCAATGACCTTACCTTTGTATCATGGCATGAAAAAGTTTTGCTGACGGCGCAACAAATGCATATTAATCATATGATTTTATTATTCATGCATGCGGATAACTTAATGAGTCTTATTGCATATTACATATTTATTAGCATGTATAAATAATTAATTTGTTCAATTAATGTGTGCTTACTGCATTAAAAAAATAATGTGACAAGCTTTTTCATCATACCATATGGCATTTGGCATTTGTGCTTTTAGATGGAACCTAACATGCGACTTGAAGCGGGCCTTCGGTTGTCAATTTGAGGTGTCCCGGGTGAACCACTAGTGCTAACCACGTTCCTCAAAAAAGACTAGCATCAACAACATGGGATGCACGATAGGATAAGGTCAATGTTTCACCAATTAAAAAATTTAATATTATACAATTGATAAACGTATTTATATTATAAAATGAAGCGTCCGAGCCACCACCAAAAGTTGGCTTAGTCACGGGTCGTTAACAGGGGTTGAGTGATCCAATAAATGCCCAATACCAGCCAAGAATCTTATCGATCGTTGTAATAGCCATGACAAGGAGTAAAATTATCATTATGTTGTTGATTGCTTGTATCAACGATGAGATCGTGTCCAATGCAAACACCTCATTTGTCGGTTGGTCAGCTGGCATGACATTCTAGTGATAAGATCAAATCAACTTTAATAAAGTTAGACCATCTTTACACTTCGGCCATCTGAGCTGAGCTATCCTTATTCCTCTCGGTAACTCGAGTTATCCTTATACTTCGGCCATTTGAGCCGAGCTATCCTTATTCCGCGGTAACTCGAGCTATCCTTATACCTCGGTCGTCTGAGCAGAACCATTTTACACTTTAGAAAGTCAAGCTATTCCTTATCTAGGCCAGCCATGGCATTCAAAATACCTCTGCGGAATCCGGCACGGGAGAGTCCCTATTCGCTGAAACAGAATAAGATTCCAAACAAAGAATCATGCCCAGGAGTAGCCTAGAGCCTACGCAATCGTGGAATCCCAAGGCATCAACTAGCTCTCCCAGTCGTCGATCCTCTAACTGACAAGATACAGATCCTACTGATCTCGTAACAAACTCGATTCGAATCCGTTTTAAATCATAACAACTTTTGGCCCCCACGACGCTCCCAGGGAATCAGGTGATCCTCTATAAATACCATAACACTTCAACCTCTCAAGTACGCACAAAAAAATTACCTTGCACACTCATTTGATTTTACGGAATCGATCACTCCATTAGAGCTCCGATCGAGAGCTTAGAGGGAGATTCTTCTGTGAAAAGTCTTCTCCTCATATCTGCATGCTATGAATCTCCACTGACTTGGGCGTCGGAGGGTCCCCCGCAGAGGACAACCCCAAGGAAATCCTTTGCGAGCGCGGATTGTCTTGCAAGTTCCACCCTGAACGTCGAGATCGGAGTTCGGACCCGGAGCCGGAAGCGCACCCAAGTCGGAGAATGGATTTCCGCGGCAACAGATTGGCACTAGAAGAAGGGCCTCAAGTCCCATAAACTTGTAATCTAGGAGACAAGATTAAAAAACCAGAAGAAGCGTCCTCTAATGGCCAATCGAAAGAGAGCCACCTCTGAGGCTCAAGATCAAGCTGCTTCTCAAAGGCCTGATCCGATTAGTGGGGCGGCACCACCGCTACCACCACCAGCTGAAACTCCTTCCCCATCGACAATGGCGGTGACCCTGGACCAGTTCGCCACTCTGGTTCAGCAGGTCCAAGCATTGACCCAGTTGGTCCAGAGATTCCAGGCAATCCCTGGCCCTGCCGTTCCTACCTCCCAGCCTCGCAAGGAGGCCACTACCCCCGCTCCACCTGCAATCTCTTCCGATCAGCCTGAGACGATGGATCACGGTCGCCGACCTGCAAAGGTGAGATCGGCACTGCAACAAGCTAGAGGGAAGAGCTCACTCAGATCCAGACGGGTTTGCTCTCCCTCCTCGGTATCCTTCCAGGATTCAACACCACTGTCATCTTCATCGCCCGATCCCTCCTACCACTCTGGAGGAAGGGATCAGGCAGCAGATGCAGGAGATGCGTCAAGAATGGCGTCGGGAGTTAGACGCCGCCAAACAAGCTCCTCCATCCTAGCCGAAAGCGGAACAGGGCATCCCTTCTCCTAGAGGATCATGAGGGAAGTGATTCCCCCTCATGTTAAGCTTCCCACCATTGAGCCGTACCATGGATCCACCGATCCCGATGATCATTTGAGCAGCTTCAGGTCTATCATGATGTTCCATGGGGCCTCGGATGCGATCCTCTGTCGTGCCTTCCCCTCCACTCTAAGGGGATCTGCCCGAACCTGGTTCAACAGCTTGAAACCGGATTCCGTTGATTCTTTTGATGAGCTGAACTGTCTACTTATTAGCCAGTTCGTCAGCAGCCGTTGCCAACGACGGAGATCCGATTCCCTCTCCGAGGTCAAGCAGAGAGGGGGAATCGCTGAAGAGTTATCTCGGCCGCTTCAATGCGGCCCTCCTAGAAGTTGACCACCTCAATCATGAGGTGGCAATGTCCGCCCTGACTGGAGGAGTATCCAAGGAGGGAGACTTTTACCTAGCTCTAGAGATTAATTACCCGAAGAGCCTTTTGGACATGATGTCCCTGGCGGATAAGTACTCCAGGATTGAGGAATCGAGGAGGTCAACTCGAGCAGAGCAGCTGAAGAAGAAGGAGGTGAAGGGCCTAGACAAACAGCAAGCCTACCGCCACATTAGCCCACCTCGCCTCCAGAGAGCTCCTCTGCCTCCACCGCGAGACCGAACCCGGAGCCCAGCTCGAAGGTTCGATCGTTACACCCCCCTCACCGCGCCAAGGGCTCAGATTTTGATGGAGATCGAGTGCCAGATTCCATGACCTCCTCCTCTTCGAAGCAATGGAGCTCGGAGAGATCCTGCCAAGTACTGTCGCTTTCATCGGGATCATGGGCATGACACCGAGGACTGTTGGTAGCTCAAGAATGAGATCGAGTGATTGATCCAACGAGGTAGACTGGACCAGTTCAGAGGGCATCCTGGGCCGAACAACGAGGCAAATCACCAGCCTGAACCTCGCCAACTCCCATCGCCAAACCCTCTAGTTATCGGCCATGTTAATGTGATAGTTGCGGCCGATTCCCCGTCCTCCTGGCCAGGCGATGATGAAGGCCCATCAAAGAAAGCTCGAGTTGATGAACTCACTTTTTCTGATGAAGACCTTCGGGAGGTACAGTACCCCCATGATGACACTCTAGTTGTATCTCTAAATATAAACAATTATGATGTAAGCTGGATTCTTATTGATAGCGGAAGCTCCGTTAATGTTTTGTACTTTGATGCCTTTGTAAGGTTAAAATTCTGGGTAGAAAGTCTCCGGACCATGGAGTCCACGCTGGTGGGCTTCACAGGTGACTCCGTAATCCCTGAAGGGGTCATCACTTTGACGGTTTGAGCCAGCACCTAGCCTCGTGTGGCCGCTGAGCTTATGGACTTCCTTGTAATCAAGCTCCAGTCTCCTTACAATGCCATTCTGGGCAAACCAGGACAGATGTCTCTCAAGGCTATCGTCTCCATTCCCCACCTCGCCATGAAGTTCCCCACTGAATGGGGAGTGGGAATTGTTCGAGGAAGCCAGAGTATAGCCCAGCACTGCTTTGTCGCTGACCTTTAGTCCAAAAGACCTGAAGTGGACAGACTGGATGCCTGAGAGGATTTCGCCGAGCAACGAGGAGAGCCAACCGAAGAATTAAAAGAGGTTCCACTCAGCGAAGCTCGGCCCGACCGAATCGTAAAGATTGGATCATAGCTGGAAGAAAAGCCTCGGCAGGAGTTAATCGAATTCCTTCGGAGAAATGCCGATGTCTTCGCTTGGTCCGCATCAGACATGCCTGGAATCAGTCCAGATGTCTAAGTTCACCGCCTCAGCATGGATGAAACGGTTCGGCCAATCAAGCAGAAGAAAAGAAGCTTCGCCCCCGAACACCAGAAAGCCATTGAAGAGGAGGTGGATAAGCTTATCAAAGCCAACTTCATTCGAGAAGTCAATTATCCCGATTGGCTAGCAAATGTGGTTATGGTGAAAAAGTCAAATGGCAAATGAAGGATCTGCATTGACTTCACCGACCTCAACAAAGCCTGCCCGAAAGATAGCTTCCCTCTTCCCCGAATCGACCAACTGGTGGACTCGACTTCAGGCCACCAGATGCTGACCTTCATGGATGCCTATTCGGGCTACAACCAGATCCGGATGGGGCCCGAAGATGAGGAAAAGACTGCCTTAATCACCGACCGAGGTATCTATTGCTACCGAGTTATGCCTTTTGGTTTGAAAAATGCAGGTGCCACCTACCAAAGGCTGGTCAATAAAGTTTTTAAAGAGAAAATCGGTCGGAACATGGAGGTTTATGTTGACGATATGCTGGTGAAGAGCAAGGAAGCATCCTAACATATCGAGGACCTTGCGGAAAGCTTCAAGACACTTCGGAAGTATCAAATGAAGCTCAACCCTACTAAATGTGCTTTCGGAGTCAACTCTGGGAAATTCCTCAGCTTCATGCTCTCTCAGCGGGGCATCGAAGCAAATCCCCAAAAGATCCAGGCCTTGCGGTAGATGGCCCCTCCCGGATCGGTCAAGGATGTGCAATGCCTCACCGGAGGATAGCGGCCCTTAGTCGCTTCATTGCTCGATCAGCCGAAAAGTGCCTTCCCCTCTTCAAAGCTCTTCGGTCAGCCAAAAACTCTTAATGGGCCTTAAATTGCCAGAAGTCCTTTGAAGACCTCAAGAAATACCTCGGCTCGCCTCCTCTGCTCAGTAGCCCAAGGCTAGGTGAAATGCTGAGCCTGTACCTCGCGGTCTCTGAGAATGCTGTTGGCTCGGTGCTAATCAAAGAAGAGGGCAAAATTCAAAAGCCTATTTATTATGTCAGTAAATTGCTCAAAGATGCTAAGATAAGGTACACTTGAGTGGAGAAGATAGTTCTGGTCCTAATAACATCGGTCCGGAAGCTACGGCCATACTTCCAAGCACACACCATCACCGTCCTAACTGACCAACCCATCAAGGCAATCATCCATCGTCCGGAAGGATCAGGAAGAATGACCAAGTGGGCTGTCGAACTAAGCGAACATGACATTCAGTATCAGCCTCGCCCGGCCATCAAAGCCCAGGTCTTGGCGGATTTCCTCCTCGAATGCACCGTGCCCGATGATGGCTCTGCTCTGGACACCCCTGGGCAACCAAAGCCCTGTGCTCCATGGTTACTTCACACCGACGGATCCTCCAGCACAAGCGGTTCTGATGCCGGTCTAGTCCTCACCAGCCCAGAGGGTGCTACTTTTGAATATGGCATCCGCTTCTCCTTCCCAGCCTCAAATAATGAAGCAAAATATGAGGCCCTGCTCGCCGGACTCTGCATCGCCCGCGAGCTCAAAGTTGAAAAACTGAGTGCCTACAATTACTCTCAATTAGTGGCAGGCCAGGTACGAGGCAAATTCGAAGCTCGAGAACCGAACATGATTCGGCATCTTCAGAAGGTGCACGATCTATCCTCTTGTTTCAATAAACTTAAGATCATCCAAGTCCCAAGGGCTGAAAATGCGCACGCTAACCTTCTGTCTCGACTGGCGACAACGGACTCAATGGACCTTGAATGGAGCTTCCACTTGGAATTCTTGGAGAAGTCCAGTATTACCGACACTGATCAGGTGATGCAAATTGACACCAAACAATCCTAGATAGCCCCCTACACAAGTATCTCAAAGAAGGACTGCTACCCACTAATAGAAGAGAAGTGAGGAGGCTAAAGATGCAGTCGTCTCACTATGTCCTAATCGATGATCGGCTGTATAAGTGATCCTTCTCCATGCCATTGCTCAAATGCCTCCAACCATTAGAGGCCAATTATGCTCTTCGGGAGGTTCATGAAGGCATTTGTAGCAACCACCTCGGCAACCATGCCTTGTGCCACAAAGTGCTACGCCAAGGATATTATTGGCCGACGATGCAGAAGGACGCAGATGACCTTGTCCGAGCCTGTGATGCATGCCAACGACACTCAAATATCCAGAGGCTCCCCTCTGCCCACCTGACTTCCATATTATCCCCCTGGCCTTTTGCCAAATGGGGAATGGATATTCTTGGCTCTTTCCCCCTCGCAACAGGACAAAGGAAGTTTTTATTCGTTGTAATTGATTATTTTACTAAGTGGGTTGAAGCCGAAGCAGTCGCCCAAATAACTGAGGCTCGAGCTAAGGATTTCGTATGGAGGTGCATCATCAGCCGCTTCGGCCTTCCCCACACTATCATCACCGACAACGGAAAGCAGTTTGATAATCCCAAGTTCTTGGAGTTCTGTGAGGATCATGGCATTCTCCATCGCCTAACTTCGGTCAGACATCCTCAAGCTAATGGAGAAGCCGAGGTAACTAACTGAACTCTCTTGCAGGGAATTAAAACTCGGCTCAACCAGGCACGAGGCAGATGGGCAGAGGAGCTCCATCATGTGTTGTGAGCATATCAAACCACTGAGAGGATTCCCATGGGCCAGACTCCCTTCATGATGGCCTTCGGCACAGAAGCGGTTATTCCTATGGAGATCGGGCTCCCCTCCCCTCGCACGAAGGGTACTCGAAAGAATCTAATGATGAACAACTCCGAACTGATCTTAACTTAATAAAAGAAGTCAAGGAGAAATTCTGGATCCGCATGGCAGCCTACCAATAAAGAGTCGCCTACTATCATTCTACCAGAGTTAAAGGAAAGCTCTTCCTCCCAGGCGATCTGGTACTTCGGAAGGCATCTATCTCAAAACCTCTGGAGAAAGGAAAGCTGTCCCCTAATTGAGAGGGTCCTTATCAAGTTACAGAGGTGATCAGACTCGGCACCTATAAGCTCCAAGATCTAAATGGGAAATCCATCCTCCGGACATGGAACTCGGATAATCTCCGCGTGTATCATCAATAAGAGTATGCTCTCCCTCTCAAATTTACTCTGTCCATTGAATTAAAATTTTTAAAAATTTGTAAAACTTCTACCTTTACTGCCCTCTTTAATAGCTACAATGAGAAGCAGGTTTATTAATCCTCGGCTGGGCCGAGCAATCTCCGAACCTTGACAGCGCCAAGTAAAATATAATCTTTATAATCCTCGGCTGGGTCGAGCGATCTCCGAACCTTGGCAGCGCCAAGTAAAATATAATCTTTATAATCCTCGGCTGGGCCAAGCAATCTCCGAACCTTGGCAGCGCTAAGTAAAATATAATCTTTATAATCCTCGGCCGGACCGAGCGATCTCCGAACCTTGGCAGCGCCAAGTAAAATAATCTTTATAATCCTCGGCCGGGCCGAGCGATCTCCGAACCTTGATAGCGCCAAGTAAAATATAATCTTTATAATCCTCGGCCGGGCCGAGCGATCTCCGAACCTTGGCAGCGCCAAGTAAAATATAATCTTTATAATCCTCGGCTGGACCGAGCGATCTCCGAACCTTGGCAGCACCAAGTAAAATATAATCTTTATAATCCTCGGCTGGGCCGAGCGATCTCCGTACCTTGGCAGCGCCAAGTAAAATAATCTTGAAGGCTCGGCAACACCGAGTGATTTATTATCAAAAGCCTCAGCCAGAGCCGAAGTGCATATCAAGAGCCCCCGCCAGAGCCGAAGTGCATCTCTTATTATCAAAAGCCTCGATCAGAGCTGAAGTACATATCAGAAGCCCTGGCTAGAGCCGAAGTGCATCTCTTATTATCAAAAGCCTCGATCAGAGCCGAAGTGCATATTAGAAGCCCCGGCCAGAGCCAAAGTGCATCTCTTATTATCTGAAGCCTCGGTCAAACCGAGTGATATCTCTGTTCCTTGGCCGCGTCAAGTAAAATATTATCTAAAGCCTCGATCAAATCGAGTGACTTCTCAAATGTTCTAGGATGACTAAAACATCCTATAATACTTCGGCAGAGGTAAGTGACTATTCCTGCCAATTAGCAATATCATGTGGTTTATTCCTTGAATATGGCTAAGGCCGCCCAGGCCTCCCTCTGATCAAAACAGAGGCGAATGCTTCCTCTGCAGAAGACCAGATATCGCTGAAATGGTTAGCCAAAGCAAAGCAACTAAAATCGCTGCCGGAAACAAGCGAGATACGCTACGGAAAGTGTAGGGAAACTCTCAATGCAACAATGCTAGCAAAGACATGAGTATTTAAAAAGGAAAGGAAGTACTTTATTTATTAACGGAAATTACAAACCTCTTGAGAGGTACTACAAGTGCGTCATTGCACAGGAAATATAAATAAATAAAAAGCTCGGCCGAGCAACTTCGGTCAGCTTTGGATAATAATGATGCTTTGGCATCTGACCCAAAAAATCAGAACAACCAGACGACTCTGCTGAGCCACTGATTGCCAAAGGAACAAAGCCAGCCTCCCACGGGTCCCTCGGATGAACCAAGAGATCCAAAATAGGGCACGGACCTGTGGATGCCAATGCCAAGGATACCTCCTCCCCAAGTGGGATGCTGGGTCGATGGCCATTGCCCAACGATAAAAGGCAAAAAACCAGCAGACCCACACACCACTCAACTCCCTCTTCACATGGCAAAAGATTCCTCACATGGAGGAACTGAGTTGAGGGGGGAGGGGAGATTCTTGTAAATCATAGGGGATCATGTGCTTCGCGTTTCCAACAACCCCCACAACAGGTGGCAAAGGGCACACAGGAAGCGCATACGTGCACTCCCATATGACCTCTGTGGGCCTCCTATGCGCTCTCCATATGACCTCCGAAAATTTTTTTCTTAAGGACTATCTGCTTTCCAGCAGCTTCTCCATCACCCCAGCTATCTGGGACGAGCCAGCTTTCAAAAGGGAAGCTCAGTCCCTCTACTCTCAATTCCTAAAAGGCAGACACCATGGAAACTCTTACAACTCGCAGAAAAGAAAGCCTTGTGAGATAGCCTAACACGATCCGCACTCCCCATTTTATAGGCAACCAGACTAGGAGCAGGCATTGAAGCCAAAAGCCCCGGGATTCAAAACCACCTGGCTACGCTGCCACGTGGTAGTTCAGGATAAAAAGGATGCTTTTTAAAGCGCGCGAAACGCATTTTCCAGACCATGACGCAAGAAAAAAGATTTTCCTTTGATCTCGAATCAAGAGCCTTATATGTAGGAAATCGTCCGCCGGTCCTTGAGATACGAGCAGGTCTGGGAAATCGCCTTGTAAAAATGATGCCCTCCAATGGTGAACGAATGCTTATCTCGTACATTAAAAAGACCCGTATTGGAAAGGACCAACAGGATAATGACTCAGGCAAGTAACAAAGCGTCCTTTGGCAAGTTACAAAGCTATTTTATCCATCTCAGCAAAAAGAAAGCCAACCCACCTTGAAAAGGACAAAACACTGGCAAAGTAATAAAAAAGGTGCTGAAGCCAAGTACTCCTCGATAAAGACACGCCGATACCTCCTGCTTTGGCCTGAAGCTGAACCACCCGTTATGTTTCGGCATAAACCAGACATCACTTTTTGCTTCAACTCAAAGTCGAGATAGTCTCCTTACCTCGAAAAAAACCGAGGTATCCCCTCTTTGATTTGGTAAAAACCGAACATTCTCTTATTCCCGAAACTGAGATAGCTATTCTCGCCCTAACGCTCGTGGAACGCTCCTTATACTTCGGCAGAACCGAGTGATATACTATACTCCAACTGGAACTTACGAGTTCCCCTTATCTCGCCTAAAATGGGAAGACCATACCTTAGTCTCAGCAAGATCACCAGAGATTCCCCAAGGAGGGTGATTCATTTATAAGATTCACATGGTGAGACTAACGTTTTGAAGATGGCAGTGAACACGAAAGTTGCAAAAATTCTTTTTTATTCATCATAAAAGGAAAACAAAAAAGAAAAGAAAAAGATACACGATCCCTCAATGGGGCTTATCGTCTCCACCGGGCACTGTCAAGCTCTCCCCGCGCCGCAAACTTAGCTTGGCGATAAGAATAGCGATTTGTTGCTGGAGAGTCACCACTTGCCCTTCCAGCTGACTGTTGATCCGACTAAGGAGCTCGTGCTCCTTCGTGGAGACGGCCAGGTATTCTTCGACCGTCTTCCGGAGTCGATCATGCTCCGCGAGCATTGACAACAGGTCTTCCCTGTCGATAGTTACCGGAGCGCTGCTTCGGTGGGGGCCACCTCAAGGAGGGGCCTACCCCCGCGACCATTATCGTCATTATCTGGTGCCCCAGTTGACCCCCCTTTATTTTCAGAAGCCATCCTACTACCCTAAATTTTGGAAGACCAACAGGAGAAGTGATTAATGATGGCATCCTCCCGTCCGTATTTAAACTACTTCTGGTGGGTATTTCGATCCTCAGAGCTATCAATTCCAACGTAAACTCGCCATGCGTCACCGCCCCAATAGATGCTCGCAGGAAACGAAGAGTTGCGCCCCCTCGCTGAGGGATCAATAAATAGCAATGAGGCGTCCAAGAGGTGCCCCCATCTTGGGATCAGAATCCCTTCGATCTGCCAAACTCCTTCGAATTAAATATCCTCGAAATAACATAGAAAAAAGGAAAAAGGCTATATACAGAGGAACTCTGTAATGATGATGGACCCTATCCAGATCGTCTAGGGTTACCTCAAAGGCAATATCGCCTTGACCACTCATATTGATCGAATGAGGTTATACTAAAATTCTACTCCCTATATCCGAATTTACACTTTGGACTAGAGAGGGGGGTAAAATCATCATTGTGTTGTTGATCGCTCACATCACGATGAGGTCGCGCCCAATCCAAACACCCCGCTTGCCGGCTGGCTAGCTGGCATGACATTCTAGCGATAAGGTCAAATCAGCTTTGATGAAGTCGGACCACCTTTATACTTCGGCCATCTGAGCCGAGCTATCCTTATTCCTCGGTAACTCGAGTTATCCTTATACTTCGGTCATCTGAGTCGAGCTATCCTTATTCCATGGTAACTCGAGCTATCCTTATACTTCGGTCGTCTGAGCCGAACCATTTTACACTTTGGAAAGTCAAGCTATTCCTCATATAGGCCAGCCATGGCATTCAAAATACCTCTGCGGAATCCGGCACGGGAGAGTCCCTATTCGCTGAAATGAAATAAGATTCCAAACAAAGAATCATACCCAGAGTGGCCTAGAGCCTACGCAATCATGGAATCCCAAGGCATCAACTAGCTCTTTCAGCCATCGATCCTCTAACTAATAAGATATAGATCCTACTGATCTCGTAACAAACTCGATTCGAATCCGTTTCAAATCATAACAACTTTTGGCCCCCACAACGCTCCTAGGGAATCAGGTGATCCTCTATAAATATCAACACTTCAACCTCTCAGGTATGCACAAAAAATTTACCTTGCACACTCATTTGGTTTTACGGAATCGATCACTCCATTAGAGCTCCGATCGAGAGCTTGGAGGGAGATTCTTCTGTGAAAAGTCTTCTCCTCATATTTGCATGCTGTGAATCTCCACTGACTTGGGCATCGAAGGGTCCCCTACAGAGGACAACCCCAAGGAAATCCTTTGCAAGCGCGGACTGTCTTGCAGGTTCCACCCTAGATGTCGAGATCGAAGTTCGGACCGGAGCTGGAAGCGCACCCGAGTCGGAGAACGGATTTCTGCGGCAACAAGCCGTAACAAGATTTAGTAAAAAAATTAGATGAATATTGGCCTCTCAAAGTACATGTCAATATTGAAAATTAAAGAGGATAACGATCACGAAACATCTTTCAACCTACAAGATTTTTAGGATTGCCATTAATCCAAGCTATAATTATTGCTGAATTATCTTTTAAAATGATACAATCCACTAGTTACCCAAGTACTCTGAGAAAGAGAATAAATCAAACATCAGACCACAACATACTGTTTTAATTTCCATGGAATGAATAGAATCTTATTAAGAGGGGAATAGAAGAAATAGTAGGAGTTCATCCTGAATGGTACAAAACCGCACTAGCTGAATTTAGATGAACTAAGCTATCAAAACTGATTTTCATATACCTTAGTTGAGAGGGCTATCAAAAAATAATTTGTTAGGGATGGGGTTTTGAATGCCGATGGTCATCGTGCAGGAGAGCAATACTCGATGGATCTTGATGGATTCCATAAACTTTTTGGATAACTAAAAAGCCTACTTAGGCTGTGTTTGAGAAAGGAAATAAAAAAAAATCTCCTACATAGCCTTATTCTTAAAAGTCACAACAACACCGATTAATTGAGAATAATTTTAACCTGAAAAGATAACCCATGGTTATTCCCTTAATTTATTCCCTAAGGAGGGGGGGAATAGCTGATTATTCCTCCAGCTATCCTTTGATGGCAAAATCATCATTAAAAAAAGGATCTTTTTTGTCACCGATCATAACCTCTCCCTTTCCCCTTCCCGTCTCCAACTTCCCTTCCGATCTCCTGCTCCCGATCTTTCATCTCCAACCTCTGGCTTCTTGAGAAAATTTTTGATTTTTTTCCTCCGTCTCCTACTCCGGATTGTGTTGTCTCCTACTTTTAGCCTGGTGGGTTATTTTTTGTGTCAGTTCTCCGATCTCGCCGTCTCCTTCCTTCAGCTACTTGGGGTTTTATTTTGTCATCTCCTCCTTCCGATCCCTCTAGCTACTTCCTTCGGCTCGTCGGGATTTTTTTTTGTTGTTGTTTTCTTTTTTGTTAGCTCTCCCGGTCTCGTCTCCTTCCTCTGGCTACTTGTGATTTTTTTTACCTCCGGCTCGATCAAAAAAAAAAAAAATTCATGTGTCGTCTCTCTCGATCCTCCGTCTCCAAACCCCTGCTCCTTGGGGTTTTTTTTCATCTCCTCTTTCGATCCCCCTGACTCCTACCTCCAACTTGGTGGAATTTTTTTCCCCTTTGTCGGCTCTCCTGATTCCTCCATCTCCTACCTACTTCCGGCTATTTGGGGATCCCCCCGACTCCTACATCCTGCTCGTCGGAATTTTTTTTTTGTGCTGCCTCATTAGATCCCTCCGTCTCCTACCTACATCCAGCTATTTGGGTTTTTTTTTCAGTCTCGTACTCCAGATCTGTGCCTTATTTCGGTAAGCACCGATCCTATTCTAGATATCTATTGATTTTTATATTATAAATGGAATGGCCTTTTATAACTATGTTTGTAATGTTGGTCTAGATATCTGTTTTTTTTATATCATAAAACTCATGCTGAAATATATTTGCTCTTACCTTATAAACTAAATAAGATGTTGAAAATAGAATATAGATAGTATTGTAATGATTCATATCTTGGATGTGAGGATGACTTGATATGGCTTCAGGTTTATTTTCGATCTGCTTCAGCCTTTACTTGCACACCTTATGCCATTTTAAACTATTGCCAACATAAAAACAGTTATTCCCTTGCATTCGATCCTGTTCATGCTCCCAAACTAAGTTTTGAACTCTCAAAAAAACTTTTGAAAAGTCTTGCTTTATAGGTAGGAAATATTGCAAGTTTTTACCTTTTTGGTTGCAGATAATAAAGGAACATATTATCTTATTGCATGAGGCCCATGACAATGCTCATAGTTTCTATCTGCCTGTTGATAGCCCATCTGCTTCATTTTTTAGAGAGTTTGGAATGAACGCATAATCATAAACAATCATACTTTGTGAGTGTGAAATAGTACTATTAAGCTGAAGAGTGAGTTCTCCATGGTAAATGTTAGACATTGTTCAAGACATACTGTTGCTTGCTTTAAATTTCTTGTTTTTCTTCTTGAAGCTATGAAAACCTCTAGATGACCCAGCTAAACTTAGTTAGCATTAGGACACAACCTGAGAACTACTTATTTTAGTACTTGTCACATGCAAGGATAAACCATTAGTATGATTAAGGGTTAAATAGTCTTACACAAATTGGTGATCGCATATTCATTCTTTATTTTTTTTCCTTTTATCTCATCAAATTGTTAGGCCAAAAAAAGAAAAACCATGGCTGGCAATTCAAAAAGCAGTGAAACAGGATCATCCCGTGCTAGGGTTACTAACTAGACCGATAAAGAGGATAAAATCTTGTCAAGATTGCTGAAGGAGGAGTTTCTTAGCAGTGGTACAATAAAAAACACATTTACCAAGCCCGCACTCCTTCGAGTTCTAGATTGGTTCAATAGGGAGGCTAAAATCAACTACAGTGTTCAGAATATGCAAAATAGAATAAAAAATTTGAGAAAACTATTTTACCAATATCATTACTTGACAACTTTATCTGGTTAGGGTTGGGACCCCGAGAGACAAATCTTAGCCAATACTGATGAACAGCAGGAAAGTATAATCTCGGTAAGCAAATCAATCCATGTTTCTTACATTTGCATTTACTTTAAATAAATTGAAGCTAATTATATGGGTGTATAATAGGTCAATAAGAAACTAATGCACTATAGAAACAAGCCTTTCATACCATATGAGGATATGCTCATATGGTATAGAAAGCAAGTTGCTATCGGTGTAGGGGCTGCGATACATATTGATTACACTCCTTTACAAGCAATTTCAGCTCTTCAATCATCAGACGTTCCAATTTCAAGGACTAGTGCCCCTCCTCTACTTACTCATTCGGATGACTGCTACTTTAATAAACTAAATTTATCTAATGCGACTGACAATAATGCAATCCATATAAATCTTGAGGGAGGAAAAGACTCCGATGATCCTATCGTTTCCCTTAGTTATGGGATGGATGATGTTGAACCTTCACCAACCTGCAATATCAATCTGACAATCCTTCTGTTCATCCTAGTGATTTGGTCTATGATGGTGCAACATCCTCTCAAGACAAGAGGCTGTGTCAGGATACTATCCCCATAACACAACGACGTAGAAGAGTTGGAGGGGTTGATAGACTAAAAATATTAAAGGAGTTGAGGCAGCAATCCTCAGCATTTGGAATTCTCATAACAAGTTTTTGACTTGAAGAAGAAAATGTTGGCTGTCCAACTAGAGAAGATAGAAATGGAAGCTTCATGTCGTATGGACAAGTGCGTATCGAAGTTTTTAGCTTACATTTGTCGATCGATGACTTTTCAGTGATATCTAACATCTTGTTTCAATCCTTGAAAACTTGTTACTTATTCATGATGTTAGAAGGAGAGGAAATGAAAGGTTTTGTTAATTACCACTTGATTCGTCATCGAGGTCTTTGAACTTGTTGGGACTTTCAATTTCATTAACATGTTGTGTATCCATTTTCAGAATATGTAATGATGTCATTTGCTTGCTTTAAGACATTTGATGGATATGTCACGATGTCATTCACTGGACAGCTTACATTTCTTGTTGTTCTACCATTTTCTAGATGTGTATGCCTTCTCATATCATGGACATATTTAAATTAATGTTGAATGTACCATTGACATTTAATTGACATGTAATGATTGCATTTGCTGGGCAATTTACAATCAGTATGCTTGTGCCAGTGACATTTGTCGGGCATGTAGTGCTTTATTTCAATTTGATTGTCATTTTATGTTCTAACGTGCTTATGTAGAGTAGTTGTCCACCTATGATAAGTACACATTTTTATTTTCTTATAAATATAGCTAGTGTCCTTTACAATTGACATGGCAAGTCATCGATTTGCTTTAATTGAAACTATGGAGTCAATGCTACTTGATGATGACATTATGATCAAAACGTTGGAAGAGTTAATGGGAACATATGAAGAGACTTCATGTTTTCAAAGGATTCCATGCCTTACTCGACAATTCAGCGGTGCGAACATTATTCAAGACATTTTGAATAGGCATTCTGACCGTAGCTATCGGTACTTGAGCATGAACACAGAGATGTTTCAAATTTTTAAATACAAAGTTGTTGGCATGGGGTCTCTAAAATGAGTAGGACAATGGAACTTGATGAGCAACTGGCTATCTTTCTGTCATATCTAGGTCATGGTCAATCAAATAGGATTATTCAGGAGACCTGCCAGCACTCGAGAGAGACGATAAGTAGGTATTTCCATAAGGTTATGGATGTTGTATTGCATTTGCAAGATGAGTTCATTCAACTTCCATCAAATGATTCACTGGTTCATCCGAAGATACGAGATAATCGAACTTTCTATCAATTCTTTAAGGTAATGGTCTAACATTAACCATGACATGTACCATCAACTACATTTCATATACTTTTTTGAAAAATTTCTTTAAATGTAGGATGCAATTAGCGACATAGATGGCACTCATATAGAGGTCATCCTAATGAAGCAGGATCAACCTTAATTTTGCAATCGAAAGAACACTATATCTTATAATGTAATGGCTGTTGTATCTTTCGACTATATATTTATGTTTGAGTGCGTTGGATGGGAATGATCAGCAGCGAACATGAGAGTTTTAAAGTGGTACTGTGACCATGGAGATTTATAGTCTTCAAAGGTACATTTTAAAAATTATAACCACATTGCCGGAACGATAACAATTCACATGTTATTGTTTATGCATGCTTAGTGTCAATATATGAGGAAATCATTACTTGGTCGGCTCAGGGTATGCGAATACATATCAATTTTTGGCACCGTATAGGGGTACTAGATGTCATCTTAGTACCTTTCATACTAGTACCTTTCATACATCCGTACCGGTCAGCAAATTATGAGAACCATAAGGACCTATACAACCATCGGCATGCACTACATAACTACGTAGAAAAGGCTTTTGAGATTCTAAAAAAATGATTCAAGATTCTTCGATCGCCGTGTCTTACCGATTTGAAGTTAAAAAAAATCATTTTAGCTTGCTGCATCATACATAATTTTTTCCAATGAACTCAAGGCAACGATAAGTATTTCAATGCCAATGATATCGATGACTCTCTGGATGATAGTGAGCAATTAAGTTTCAACCCCATAGGTCAAGATGAATCAAGGACGGGTAAACATAAGAGGGATTATATTACTAACGCAATGTGGCAAAAATTTATATCTAAAAGTATAATTTAATCAGAAGCTTATAAATTCCTTATAATTTTGGTGATTGCATGCTGGATATGACATTTTAATGATCATTCTATCCTTTGCAGGATCATCTATAAGGGACAGAGGTCCTAGCAAATAATAGGATTACTTATATTTGCTGCCTTATCCTCGTAATGCCCTTTTATGTTATATTCGCTGGACATAAAAGAGAAATCGTTAGGAAGTGGGATGATTGCAAGGCATTGGTCAATAGCTTTCCGAAAAATGAACACAAAAGGTACAATATATAGTATGAAGCCGAAGTTGCTTTTCTTGAACGATGCCTTATACTTGAAGTTCAGAAAAGCCCTGATAGCATGCCGAGAGGCCCTACAGTGAGGATGCAGCTAGTGCAGCAAGTTTTACCAATTAGGGGAGCTAACATTTGTGGTCCAGTGATTAATGAGAATAGGGGTGGAATGGGGCCTATTTCAATGGTCTTATATGGAAACTTTCTTTTCATTTCAGGATTTCTTATTGAATTTACTCTCTACCATTTGATGTAGTAAAAACTTTTCTTGTTGTTCGCACTCGTATTTCAGACATGATTGATGATCGGTGCCAATTAGTTTAGACTTCTAAAATTGTTATGTTCTTAATTTATCGTCAGCAAATCGTATTAGATATTTTTATATGACTTTATGCTTCCAGCTATATATTTGATGCAAATTCTATATGCAGATTGCCAATGTTGCCATGTATCATGGGCAATCAATACTGACCTGACTTACTATATCGATGCTGGAGGGGTTACATTCTTATTATGAGCACTTCTTGATACCATCCTACCTTCGTGAATCGATCATATGCTCATATGATTCCAAATATTTTTGCATGTGTGTGCTATGATATTATTTTGAGCCAATTCAATTCAATTTGGCAATGATGATAGGGACTTTCTATTTGTTTTGACACTGAATGTGTGGATTGTGATATCATGACTTGGAGGGCATTTCTAAATACAATCGTTATGAGGCATATGTTTGACATCCTATCTGAGCCAAGGGTCATAATGTTTAGGCAGACTCATAGCATTTTCTGACTCGGATGCATGCAAATTATAACCATCAGAAAATAACAGCTGATAATGCCTTCCTAAGCCAACTCAATCTATGTCCCTATATCTCAGAAGTTACTATTTTAGTAATGTTTTGATTGTGCGAAACAAGGTAATGATGTTATTTCAGGTATGGTTTTTATTATTCCATTATCAATATTGGGCTTATTGATGTTTCATTCTTTGCTACTTTGAATGCTTGTCAATCTTTTTTATGACCTTTGTTTGTGATTCATGCTCAGAACAGCTCCATCAATCCGACATAGGTAACTTCCCCTCATTGGTTTGGTTGTTAAAAATTTGAAACTAAAATCCGATGTGTGCTTGTGATTCATGCGCCAGGTTCTGGTAAGGAATTTTTGGACAGCAACTGTGATGCTAGGGGCTGTGATGCTTTTCTTTTGGGCCAAAGTGAAGAGACAGTGATTTTACAAATAGAAAGAAGCAACTTTGATTTTTATTTGTCATTTACAAGTGTGTACACATCAATTGGGATTGCTGTTTTTCATGTATATTGAATGATATTCATTTGGGTGTATACAGCTGTGTACACATCAAGTTATTT
The DNA here is from genome assembly GCA_900491605.1 of Calamus simplicifolius. Taxonomy (NCBI): domain Eukaryota; kingdom Viridiplantae; phylum Streptophyta; class Magnoliopsida; order Arecales; family Arecaceae; genus Calamus; species Calamus simplicifolius. The sequence goes on along the minus strand of UESW01002625.1, from coordinate 198,857 downwards.
GGGTCTGTCATAGCTAAAATTATTTTGGACTTATGCACTTGGGTTGTTGCTATCAGTTGTCCCGTTCATTTTGCAAATATTCTGGACAAGCTATACATCATCTATTTATTTGATTGATTATATCATCACTATACAGTTTGGGCCGTTTGATCCGGGTTAATCTGGACCGTTTGATTTCAAATCAAACGGTCCAAATCAATTGCTGTATTAGAAATTGTAAGGGTAGTTTAGGGTTTAACAAAAAAATTTGGACAATATCTTCTCCTATCCCTCTAGTCAAATACAACCAAATGGTATAACAAAAAGTTATCCTATGGATTTATCTTTTTGCATTTGATATGACCAATGGGATAGCTAGGGGATATCCTAAGGATATCCCATGGAAAAACTCTATACTGTACACTTATTCAAGGATAGTTTTTTTCCTATCAAACACTACCTTAGATGTCTAAGTAGGATTGAAATTTTTATCTTGAAAAGGCTCATCATTCCTCCCCTTCAAGATAAGCTAGAGTAAACAAATAATGAAGGATTGCATGAAAAGTTGATGAAGGAAACCTGATGACTCAATAAGCACCATATAAGGTTGGAAAAAGGCCTAAACTGGTGCAATACAAAATGTTTGTTCCATAGCTCTTAAGATGTCAGACAGGAAGAAAATATAATTTAAACTCTCAATATCAATACCATATCTTTGGCAAATGGGGCTCAAGGATCTATTTCTTGAGTTTTTCGGTAGGCTTATATATTTCTTAGAGTTTCACTTTGGAAAATGTATATCTGCATCATGAATTAGTCCTTGTGCTAGACTTAGATTATGACAAATATATTGATGTTTTTGATCATTTTATCATCCAATCTCATCAAATATTATGAGATCTCAATCGATCTCATTTAATCCCGTCAAAATAGACTACTAACTATTCCATTGAGTCTAACTTCACCTTTCTCTTCTCAATTTTTCATGCATTGCTCAGTAATGCAAGAACCGAATATGACCTAGACAATAATGGTTATGATGAGCCACCACCAATAAGCCTAGCATGATCCCCCATACCCTTTCTCTAGGATAATCCTCTACATCCAATCTTCATTATGATTCTTTAATTCCCCCTATCATTTCTTATTTTTCTTTAATTTTTATTGGACATAATTTTATATAGCAGCACAATCATCCAGTCAAAGGAGAAGATCAATATGGAATTTTACATCCTAATCCTTAAATGGGGTAAACTAATAATAACCTTATTATCCATGTGATTTTGGTAATTAGTTTGGATTATGATCGGTTAGGAGAGAACCTAGGGTTGGAAGATAGATGAAATTTTTGGATGATGTGCTAGGCCTAGAGAGATATGCCTAACTCTAAGCTTTACCATCCAGAGGTAGAGCTCTTGATTAGAAAGTCTAGGGTTACCATCTTTTAATAGAAAAGAATATAGATCGTGGAGCTCTAGAAGGAATCTTGCAATCTAGACCTTTTGTATGATCAAAAGTGAAAGAAGATCAAATTACAAAAGTTGTATTTTAGAATTAAAAGAAAAATCTTATAATTTGGTATGTTTATTTTAGGTTATATATGATATGTCAAAAAATTTACTAACCTTATCAATTTAGATTGGTAAGTATCTCTATCGCCCTTGTAGTTTATCTAGCATCTCATGTAAAGTGTTAGAATTTTTTTTAAAAAAAATTGTATCTTAGTTAAATAAATTAATGTTTGCATCCGTAGTTTAAAATATCTAACTATAGTTTGATATGACTACTATTTTTGTAAAATTGAATTTAATGTAGTTATTTCTAAACATGATTTAAAATAAGTACTATGCTTATTTTCCCTATATAAGAAATTAATTTCAAAATATAGTTCAAGCATGGAAAATTTGTTGCATGTATCGGCTAGGTTTTTTATGGTATAAATAGATTTAAAAATAGGTATATATGTTTGATAGATGTATCATGTTGTAATAAAATACTATTTTAATAGTGATATATTCAAATGCTTATGAATATTTGAAAATATCATATTTATGGCTAAAAATTTGCTTTTAAATTGGCATGGAAAATTCTTGGTCATTCTCTAATCTCATTATGTTTGAGCCTATTTAATAGGACTATGACAGAACATAGGTACAGTATATAGGTGTGATTCCATTTAGCTCTTTCTGTCTTTCTCCTATTTTTTCATAGGCACCTAAGCCCCATATGATGATGAGTAAGAGATAGAGATAAAAAGAGAAATAGATAATCCATACATATGGAATCACACCTCAGTTCCATCCATAGGGCTAATTGTTGGCAATCATAGGATTTAAAAACTAATTCCTCAGGCCTAATCATTCGAGTTGATCATTATACGCATTCACAAGCTAGTCTCAAAAGGTGTGTTTCTTCTTTATTTATATTAAATTTGATTTTTATACATGTATTATGAAATTACTGAATATTTTCATGCCAAATATGAATTTTTTAAATTTAAAATTTTACTTTTAAAAAATTATAATAATAATTACATTTAATAAAATATTCTTTTTACATATTACATGCTTGATTAAACTAGAAATGCAAAGGTGATTTATTGGGTCATCATGATACTGTTTATTTTTTATCCTTTTTTCTAGACACTAAGGAGCAGCATAGACCCAATTGGGTGACATGTTGGATAAATTAGGATTCAGTCGTGATTATCATAATTTAAATATTAATATTAAAAAATCCGTATTAATAGAAATTTTGGGTATTTGACTAAAAAAATATATTCCTTTGGGCCACTGACCATCACCCAACGGTCGGGCCGCCATGCTCCGATAAGATCGCTGCCGCACCCACCAAACCCATGTCGTTTCCAACACAAAACACTCCGAGACTCCTAATTTTTTTCTAAGATTTGCTCATATCGGTGCCACATGGCTTACCGCCCTTAAAATTCATCATAGGGAACAATGGAAAACGAGAAACATGTTAATAAAAAATCAGAAGAAGAGGAAAGGAGATCAAAGAAGTTTACTCACTATTGAGTTCAGGCCTTGCACCATAGTGCACCATGGTAGCCTTAACAAGATCGAGACTCCAGACGAACGCTCTCGAGCACTCGGTCAGGGTTATAAGACCATAAGCTGGCTAACGTCGCCGATGTCGGTGCACTTATATTCTTGACTCGCTTCGCTTCCATGGCGTTTCTTCTCTTGTTCCATAAAACTGCTGCACTCGCTGCGGCCGCTATACTGAAACAAAGGAATAACAAGTTCAAAACAGACCTTGCGGAGGTGGAGTAGATCTTGTCGGTGTTGTGGTCGATTGGGTAGATGTAGTAACGTGTGAAGATGCCGATGAGCACAAGATTAATCACAACAAAAGAGGACGACACCACTGCGCCCAGCCAAAGCCAGCGATTGGAACCGAGGACAGGAGCGATCGGCACGTCCGAAGTGTTCGGATGACCTGTTGGGCTTCGCCGGCTGGAACTTTCTCTCTCGTGACGAAAGCATCTAACTGTAGCAGCTGCAGGCGAGAGAGGTCAGAGACGCTGCCGAGAGTCGGGCTCCGATAGATGAGTTCTCGAATTATCGAGATCGAGATGAAGGGTGTTGTCACACCTCAGACCTAAATATCGGGCTAAAGTGATAACCCGCCGCCTGCCGGACATGCAAGGCGTCACAAAATTTTTCATTATATATAAAGCCAAATTCAACTGAATACTAAAAGTTTTGGGTTACAAACCCTTACACACCACAATAATAAAGTTTGGGCATCAAGCCCTACACATACTGGGGTTACAACAAAATAATGGGTCTTGTTTTATTTAATAGAAGATCCATCACCCCACCAATCCATCTTCAATCTCGTGGCTCTGACAAAAACATTGTAAGATTTTTATGAGCTTACACTCAATAAGTAAGCCACGTTATACAGTCAAATCATAGCATAGCAATCAATAAGCACATAAATGATTTGCATGCTTAAACATTCCACAAATACTCAAACATGCAATGTAAGTAAACCCACTGTTTATACTCTCAATGGTAGCTGTAAATGTGACCCACGGCCCTGCAATATCTCAATAGTGTACCAACAAGCATCCCCCTACTGAAAGGGTCCAGATACCAGGGTCACGCCATATCATAATCCACCAGAACACATACTCTATATGTGTGATGCCACCTCGAACCAAGCAGAACACATCCTCTAGATGTGTGATGCCACCTCATAGTAACTCAGAACACATCCTCTAGATGCGTGATGCCATCTCGAACCCAAGCAGAACACATCCTCTAGACGTGTGAATGGCATAAACAAGCAGAACACATCCTCTAGACGTGTAGGTGGCATAAATCATCAGAACACATCCTCTAGATGTGTGTGGCATAAATCATCAGAACACATCCTCTAGATGTGTGTGGTATGACATGATAAAGGAGAACCGCGGCGACACATAACAGTACCTCACATCATGCACAAACATATCAATAAAATCTCATATTGCATAAACAGTGGATTATACTTACTTAACAATTGCATGTAATATATCACATCAATGTAATAACTGCATCTCTCATGCATAGCATCCACATATGAAATCATAGCACATAAACAACCATGTATTCATAATATTCATCTACTTACAATTTAGCCAATAACAATTCTTCATGTCACAATATAATTCACAATTTAAACATTCATATAATAAATAATTTATTAAATACTGATAACTGGCTTACTTACCTCAGTACGCAATCCAACAGGTATATATCAGCTAGTCAGATGTCTGAGCACCTACAGGATCATTTTACACAATTAATTTATTAGAATAGAATATTAAAATGACCCTTAGAATTCTACCCAGACTAGTTCACGGGCCCAACTTTGGGCTCGAATATCTCCCACTATACACACCCAATTGGGGAAGTAAAAATACCCCAAGAAACTAGAATTAACCCAGATTCTAGCCATATAATTATTTTGCTAATCCCGGCCCGTTACGGGGCCCAAAACCAGCCCCAAATCTCATTGCTGCACGGCCCAAAAGGCCCTGAACCGGCCGGCCCAGCCGGCCCATTCAACTCCACCCACCCGATCCCCTGTTTCACCGAACAGGGGACGGGTAGCCGGCGGCCAGGGCCGCCGCCGGCCAAATTGAGGGCGGCCCGGCCGCCGCCGCCGGCCGGCCACCAATCCCCTCTCTCTCTCAATTTCTCTTTTCTCTCTCACATCCGCGCGGCACGTCTGTGCCGGCGGCACGGCCGGCCACCTTGGCCGGCCGGACCGGACGCACGCCCGGCGCCGGTGGAGGCGACAGGCCGAAGCTCAGGCCCGGCGAGGCGGCGAGCACGCCGCCGGGCCCGAACCAACCGCGCCGAGAGGGCCGATTGGCCCTCTCTCTCTTCTCTCTCTCCACCACCACCCCGCCGGACACCTCCCCCGGTGCCGGCGGGGTCGCCGGCCAAAGCTCAGGCCCGGCGAGGCGCGAGCACGCCGCCGGGCCTGAACCAAGGATCGGCCGCTCTCCTCTCTCTCTCTCTCTCTCTCTCTCTCTCTGTCTCTCTCTCTCTCTCTCTCTCTCTCTCTCTCTGGCCAGGGGACCTGAGGATGAAGCGCCAGGATGAAGGAAGGAGTCCTCCTCCTTCACTATTTAATCACCTGTGCAACGCTCGGTCGGGGGTTTCCCGAAGACTAAACGCTTCACTGGAGCGAAGCGTCAGGGGAACCCAACAGGGACTATCTGAACCTGGTTCATCTGAACCAAACCTGGTTCATCTGAACCGGGTACTACATCCTCCCCTCCTTATAAAAATTTCGGCCTCGAAATTGGTATACTATAAATCTCAAAAGTCAACAATCTAGATAGATAAATTACCTTCAAATAATTGTGGATACTTCGTTTAATTTCTTCCTCCAGCTCCCAAGTAGCCTCCCTCTCAGAGTGATTATTCCACTGAACTTTGACATAAGGGATGGTACGCCGCCTCAGAATCTGATCCTTGCGGTCCACGATACGCACAGGATGTTCCTCATATGATAAATCCTTCCTCAACTGAATAGGCTCATAAGCTATAACATGACTGGGGTCTGAAACATACTTCCTCAGCATAGATACATGGAATACATTGTGAACACCAGATAAATCGGAGGCAGTGCTAAGCTGTATGCAACCTCCCCAACTCTGCTCAAGATCTCAAAAGGTCCAATATAGCGTGGACTAAGCTTTCCTCTAACCCCGAATCTCATCACATCCTTGGTTGGTGATACCCTTAAGAAAACATGATCCCCAACCTGAAATTCTAACTCTCTCCTTCTGACGTCAGCATAACTCTTCTGCCTGCTCTGAGCTGTACGAAGACGCTCCCTGATCAAATGCACCTTGTCAACTGTCTGCTGGATCAGCTCAGGGCCTAGCAATTTCCTTTCCCCTACGTCATCCCAACATAAAGGAGATCTGCACCTCCTACCGTACAAAGCCTCAAATGGGGCCATCTGGATACTGGCTTGATAACTATTGTTATAAGCAAACTCCACCAAAGATAAGTGGTTATCCCAAGCCCCACCCAAGTCCATTACACAGGCGCGCAACATATCTTCTAGAATCTGTATGGTCCTCTCTGACTGCCCGTCAGACTGGGGATGATAAGCCGTACTGAAGTTCAATTTGGTCCCCAAGGCTTTATGAAGACTCTTCCAAAACTGTGATACAAATCTGGTATCCCGGTCAGATACAATAGAGACAGGAACACCATGGAGTCTCACAATCTGCTCCAAATACAAGCTAGCCAATCTGTCACTCGAGACTCCAACTCTGAAAGGTAGGAAATGAGCTGACTTTGTCAGTCTGTCCACAATAACCCAAACTGCATCATTACTCCTGGGAGTTTTGGGCAGACCAGTCACAAAATCCATAGTAATCTTTTCCCATTTCCACTGAGGAATCATCAAAGATTGAAGAGGTCCCGCAGGTTTTTGATGCTCGGCCTTCACCCGCTGACATACTAAGCACTTGGCCACAAACTGAGCAATATCCCTCTTCATCCCTTTCCACCAAAAATTCTCCTTTAAGTCTCTATACATTTTAGTACCACCAGGATGCACAGTATAGGGAGAGTAGTGAGCCTCCCTCAAAATCTCGGCTTTCAACTCCTCATTGCTAGGTACACAAAGTCTGCCTTCAAATCTCAGGGATCCATCATCCATTACATAAAATCCACTCTGATCTCCTGACTGAACAGCAACTTTAATTCTTTGAAGATCTGGATCTTCCATCTGGGAGGACTTAATTCTGTCAACAAGAGTCGGCTGAAGAATAAGTGCAGCAACAAGTCCATCAGACTGCTGTACTCTCAGTCCAATCTCCCACCTCTCGAGGTCCTTCAGAATGTGAGGCTGGAGGTAAGCATAGCAGCTAACTCAGAAGAGGTCTTCCTACTCAAAGCATCAGCCACAACATTAGCCTTCCCTGGATGATAATGTAGATTCAGATCATAGTCCTTCAGAAGTTCCAACCACCTCCTCTGCCTCAAATTGAGCTCCTTCTGTGTGAAGATATATTTTAGACTCTTATGGTCTGTATACACATCACACGACACCCCATAGAGATAATGCCGCCAAATCTTCAAAGCAAAAACCACCGCAGCTAATTCCAGATCATGAGTAGGATAGTTCTGCTCATAAGGCTTCAGCTGTCTGGAAGCATAGGCTATCACCTTTCCATTCTGCATTAGGACACATCCCAATCCTTTCCGAGAGGCATCAGTATAAAGTGTAAAACCCTCAGATCCTGTCGGAAGAACAAGGATGGGAGCTGACACCAAACGCTGCTTTAACTCCTGAAAACTTTCCTCACACTCCTCTGACCAGTCAAACTTCACTCGTTTCTGGGTTAAACGAGTTAGGGGTAGAGCGATGCGAGAGAAGTCTTCCACAAATTTTCGATAATACCCGGCTAGCCCCAAGAAGCTTCTGACTTCAGCCACATTGGAAGGTCGGCTCCAGCTAATAATAGCTTCAATCTTCTTCGGGTCCACAGAAATGCCATCCACAGAAATTACGTGACCCAAGAAAGCTACTTGGTCCAACCAAAACTCACACTTCTGCAGCTTGGCATAAAGCTTCTTCTCCCGAAGAGTCTGAAGCACAATCCTCAAGTGATCCTCATGCTCCCTGAGACTCTTAGAATAGATCAAAATATCATCAATAAATACAACCACAAACTGATCCAAGTATGGCCTAAATATTCTGTTCATCAAATCCATGAACGCTGCCGGGGCATTAGTCAAACCAAACGGCATCACCAAAAACTCATAATGGCCATATCTAGTTCTGAAAGCTGTCTTAGGCACATCCCCATCCTTGACTTTAAGCTGATGATAACCTGACCTGAGATCAATCTTAGAGAATACCCGGGCTCCTTGAAGTTGGTCAAACAAGTCATCAATCCTCGGCAAAGGGTACTTATTTCGCACTGTCACCTTGTTGATTTCCCGGTAATCAATGCATAGCCGAAGACTGCCATCCTTCTTCTTAACAAATAGAACTGGAGCACCCCAAGGAGAAGCACTAGGCCTGATAAATCCCCGATCTAGGAGTTCCTGCAATTGGTCCTTCAACTCTTTTAGCTCAGCCGGGGCCATACGATAAGGGGCCTTGGATATAGGTCCAGTTCCAGGAATCAAATCAATGGAGAACTCAACCTCCCGGTCAGGGGGCAACTCCGATAATTCATCCGGAAAGACATCAGGGAATTCTCTAGCTATAGGAATATCCTCCAACTTGGCCTCTTTCTTTTGAAGATCATTAATAACAGCAAGAAATCCTTGGCCACCACTCCTCAGATACTTTTCAGCCTGTAGTGCCGAAATAAACACTGAGGCTAGAAGTTTCTGGCCACCAGTAAAACTAAATTCGGGCTGACAAGGAATTTTGAAGTTGACGATCTTCCTGAAACAGTCTACAGAAGCATGATAGGAAGCTAACCAATCCATGCCAAGGATAACATCAAAGAATTTCAGTGGAAGGACAATAAGATTGGCATTCAGCTTCCTATCCTCAATGATAATCAAGCAGGATTTGCATACAGTATCAACTTTCATAGTATCACCATTTGGAAAGGCAATGTGTAATTCATGGTCTAGAGATTCAGGTGTCAATGATGCATTCTTGCCAAGGTAGGTGTCAGATATAAACGAATGCGTGGCACCCGGATCAATTAGAGTCTGAGCATAATCATTGCCTATCTTAATCATTCCTGGACGTAAATGAAATTTCATTTTAACAATAAGAATATAATGTCCTAACTAATTATTAATGCATTGCACAGGATAAGAATGTAATGCTAGATGTGAAATATTGATATACCTGTCACCACAGAATTAGAAGCGGCAGCATCCTGCTGAGTGAGAGCGAAGACCCTTCCCTGAGTCCTCGGTGGTTGCTGCTGCTGCTGACCCCCTTGACTGGAAGATGGCTGCTGGTTCTTCGAAGGGGACATGTGGCTATCTTATGGCCAGTCTTTCCACAGGAGAAACAGGCACCAGACACTCCACGGCAAGGTCTCCCCGGGTGGAAATTCCCACAGCGAAGCAGCGAGCCTCTCTATTCGGTTGTCCTCCTGGGGCCTGGGGTGCACCTCTCTTCTTGGCATGAGCTGGGGGCTGGCTAGAATTATGCCCTTTCCTCTTCTTCTGCTGCTCCCAATCCCTCTGAACCGTATTCATATCTCTCTCAATTACTAAGGCCTTATTTACCACGGCACTGTAAGTGTGAAGCTCAAATGCGTTGACCGCCTGCATCAGTCTGGGTCGAAGTCCCTCCGTGAATCGGGTGATCTTGGCCATTTCATTAGATACTATACTTGGAGCAAAACGGGCCAACCTGGTGAATTCAGCTTCATATTGGGCCACCGAAAGATTCCTTTGCTCCAACTTAAGAAATTCTGATTCCATCCTCCTCTGCATACTCCTGGGAAAGTACTTGTCGAAGAATGCCTCCTTAAACTGTTCCCAAGAAATAGTCTGACCACCCCGACGCTGCTCCTCTACTAACCACCAGTCATAAGCCTCCCCTTGGAGAAGATAAGTAGCAAATCTGATCCTCTCCATCTCCTGACTACCATGGGCCATAAAAGCCTTCTCCATATCTCGCACCCATCTCTCAGCATCAATAGGGTTGCTTGAACCAGAGAAAGGAGCAGGGGCAAACTTCTTGAAATCTGCAAAGCTGCGGCCGTTCCCCACCCAGGATTGAGATAAAGCAGACTGGGTCGGCGGTGCTGATTGAGTGGGTAAGGTTGGCTGCAGCTGCGGAACAGGAAGGGTAGGCTGAGTCGGAGCAGAAGGGGGTGCAGACTGAGCGGTCAAAGCCTGCTGGATCTGATGCTGCATGTCCCGCATAGACTGCGCCATACCCGAGAGAGCTTGAAGCATCTCGGACTGGAATCGCTGGTGCTCAGTCCTACTGGGTTGGCAGGGGCCGTACCTCCAGTAGTTCCTTGACCCACCGGCTGATCAGCATTACCGGCCAGAGAGTCCTCCTCATATGTTGGCTCCTAGTACGGCGAGCCATAACTATTTCCTGTTAAATTAGATGTGGTTAATATCATCATAAACTAAAGTGTCAGGTTCTCTAAGTATAATGTCATCAAAATATGTTCTCTACGTGTTATCATGTCAATATGTCTGTCCCTAGGGTCATAACCTAGCTCTGATACCACTAAAGCTGTCACGCCCCAGACCCAAATATCGGGCTAGGGTGACAACCCGCCGCGTGCCGGGCACGCAAGGCGTCACAAAATTTTTCACACATAACACATATATATATAACCAAGCCAAATATCACTGAATACTAAAAGTTTTGGGTTACAAACCCTTACACACCACAATAATAAAGTTTGGGCATCAAGCCCTACACATAAGTAATACTGGGGTTACAACAAAATAATGGGTCTTGTTTTATTTAATAGAAGATCCATCACCCCAACCAATCCATCTTCAATCTCGTGGCTCTGACAAAAACATTGTAAGATTTTTATGAGCTTACACTCAATAAGTAAGCCACGTTATACAGTCAATCATAGCATAACAATCTATAAGCACATAAATGATTTGCATGCTTAAACATTCCACAAATACTCAAACATGCAATGTAAGTAAACCCACTGTTTATACTCTCAATGGTAGCTGTAAATGTGACCCACGGCCCTGCAATATCTCAATAGTGTACCAACAAGCATCCCCCTACTGAAAGGGTCCAGATACCAGGGTCACGCCATATCATAATCCACCAGAACACATACTCTATATGTGTGATGCCACCTCGAACCAAGCAGAACACATCCTCTAGATGTGTGATGCCACCTCATAGTAACTCAGAACACATCCTCTAGATGCGTGATGCCATCTCGAACCCAAGCAGAACACATCCTCTAGACGTGTGAATGGCATAAACAAGCAGAACACATCCTCTAGACGTGTAGGTGGCATAAATCATCAGAACACATCCTCTAGATGTGTGTGGCATAAATCATCAGAACACATCCTCTAGATGTGTGTGTGGTATGACATGATAAAGGAGAACCGCGGCGACACATAACAGTACCTCACATCATGCACAAACATATCAATAACATCTTATATTGCATAAACAGTGGATTATACTTACTTAACAATTGCATGTAATATATCACATCAATGTCATAATAACTGCATCTCTCATGCATAGCATCCACATATGAAATCATAGCACATAAACAACATGTATTCATAATATTCATCTACTTACAATTTAGCCAATAACAATTCTTCATGTCACAATATAATTCACAATTTAAATATTCATATAATGAATAATTTATTAAATACTGATAACTGGCTTACTTACCTCAGTACGCAATCCAACAGGTATATATCAGCTAGTCAGATGTCTGAGCACCTACAGGATCATTTTACACAATTAATTTATTAGAAAAGAATATTAAAATGACCCTTAGAATTCTACCCAGACTAGTTCACGGGCCCAACTTTGGGCTCGAATATCTCCCACTATACACACCCAATTGGGGAAGTAAAAATACCCCAAGAAACTAGAATTAACCCAGATTCTAGCCATATAATTATTTTGCTAATCCGGCCCGTTACGGGGCCCAAAAACTAGCCCAAAATGCACGGCCCAAAAGGCCCTGAACCGGCCGGCCCAGCCGGCCCATCCAACCCACCCGATCCCCTGTTTCACCGAACAGGGGACGGGACCCGGCCGGCCGGCCAGAGGCCCCGCCGCCGGCCGGCCGCCTCCCCCTCTCTCTCTCAATTTCTCTCTTCTCTCTCACATCCGCGCGGCACGTCCTGTGCCGGCGGCACGGCCGGCCACCTTGGCCGGCCGGACCTCCACCGGACGCACGCCCGGCGCCGGTGGAGGCGACAGGCCAAGCTCAGGCCCGGCGAGGCGGCGAGCACGCCGCCGGGCCCGAACCAACCGGCTTCCGCCACCGCGCGAGAGAGGGCCGATTGGCCCTCTCTCTCTTCTCTCTCTCCACCACCACCCCGCCGGACACCTCCCCCGGTGCCGGCGGGGTCGCCGGCCAAGCTCAGGCCCGGCGAGGCGGCGAGCACGCCGCCGGGCCNATTTCATCATGAGAGCTGCTTTGATGTGGACAATAAGTGATTTCCCGGCATATGCAATGTTGTCTGGTTGGAGCACTGCTGGACGTCTGCATGCCCTCATTGCATGTATGATTCGGATGCATTTACATTGCAGAAGAGTGGTAAGCAGTCATGGTTTGATAATCATAGGAAGTTCTTGCCCCCAAATCATCCTTACAGGCGTAACTTGATCGCCTTCCGGAGAACAAAGCAGTTACAAAATTCGCCAAACCGGTTAGGTTCGGCACGGATATATTTGATACTATAGAGCATTTGGAGTTGATGTATGCATGGGAACCAGATGCAGATAGAATAAATGGCCGTATATGTAAAGAACATAACTGGAAGAAGCGAAGTATATTTTGGGATTTGCCTTATTGGAGCACAAATCTCATCCGGCACAACTTGGATGTTATGCATATCGAGAAAAATTTCTTTGATAACATATTTAACACGGTGCTAAACATCCCGGAAAAACAAAAGATACTTCAAAGTCAAGAGAAGAACTTAATCAGTACTGCAGAAGATGTGATTTGAGAAGGAGTGCCGACGGGACCTATCCTAAAGCCTGTTACACTCTTGACAGAAATTCACGAGAAGTTTTATGTAACTGGCTTAGAGGGTTAAAATTTCCAGATGGTTATGCCTCAAATATCGGTAGTGTGTGGACATGCATAAGATCAAGTTGTTTGGCATGAAGAGTCACGACTGCCATGTTTTCATGCAACGGTTATTACCTGTAGCTTTTCGTGAGTTGCTTCCGCAATATGTCTGGAAGGCAATTACGGAGCTCAGCTTATTCTTCAAGGAGTTATCTGCCGCAGTCATTACTTCTGCATCCATGGCAAGGCTTGAGGAGGAAATTCCAATTATTTTATGCAAGCTTGAGCGAATATTTCCTCCCAGTTTTTTTGACTCAATGGAGCATTTACCGGTTCACTGCCATACGAAGCGAGCATAGCTGGTTCCGTGCAGTATCGCTGGATGTATCCTTTCGAGAGGTAAATATACATCATTAAGATATGTTGACATTTCAAATATTATTTCATTGCAAGAAAATTGTTAATTTTTGTTTCAACTTTACATATAGGTATCTTAAGAAGTTAAAAAATAATGTGCGTAATAAGGCAAGGGTTGAAGGTTCTATATGCAATGCACATTTGGTCGAAGAAGTTTCAGCTTTTGCCTCACATTACTTTGAGGGTCACGTCCACACGAGAGCCAAAATCTTGGTCGTAACGATGACGTATATGTGGACGAAGGAGAACCTAATGACGGTAGAATATCAATTTTTAAGTATCGGCCGTTCATTTGGGGGCAGAAGTCAAGAATCTTAGCGATATGGAGTATAATGCGCACATTATTACATCCTAATGAACTGTAGAGAAGTTGATCCATATTGAGTAAGTGTATACTTCATGCTAAATTAAAAAATTTAATTTAAATTACAATATACCACAATATTTAATTTGTGAGTAGTATCACTCAATCAATTTCGAATTTAGCATTTATGGTATATTGTAATTTAAATTAAAATTTCCAATTTAGCATTGAAGTATACACTTACTCAATATATGGATCGACTTCTCTACAGTTCATTAGGATGTAATAATGTGCTGCATTATACTCCATATCGCTAAGATTTCTTGACTTCTGCCCACCAAATGAACGGCCGATAGCTTTAAAAATTGATATTCTACCGTCATTAGCTTCTCCTTCGTCCACACATACGTCATCGTTACGACCATGATTTCGGCTCCTCGTGTGGACGTGACCCTCAAAGTAATGTGAGGCAAAAGCTGAAACTTCTTCGACCAAGTGTGCATTGCATATAGAACCTTCAACCCTTGCCTTATTACGCACATTATTTTTTAACTTCTTAAGATACCTATATGTAAAGTTGCAACAAAAAATTAACCAATTTTTCAAGCAATGAAATAATATTTGAAATGTCAACATATCTTAATGATGTATATATTTACCTCTCGAAAGGATACATCCAGCGATACTGCACGGGACCAGCTATGCTCGCTTCGTATGGCAAGTGAACCGGTAAATGCTCCATTGAGTCAAAAAAACTGGGAGGAAATATTCGCTCAAGCTTGCATAAAATAATTGGAATTTCCTCCTCAAGCCTTGCCATGGATGCAGAAGTAATGACTGCGGCAGATAACTCCTTGAAGAATAAGCTGAGCTCCGTAATTGCCTTCCAGACATGTTGCGGAAGCAACTCACGAAAAGCTATAGGTAATAACCGTTGCATGAAAACATGGCAGTCGTGACTCTTCATGCCGAACAACTTGAGCTTATGCATGTCCACACACCTACCGATATTTGAGGCATAACCATCTGGAAATTTTAACCCTCTAAGCCAGTTACATAAAACTTCTCGTGAATTTCTGTCAAGAGTGTAACATGCTTTAGGATAGGTCCCATCGGCACTCCTTCTCAAATCACCTCTTCTGCAGTACTGATTAAGTTCTTCTCTTGACTTTGCAGTATCTTTTGTTTTTCCCGGGATGTTTAGCACCGTGTTAAATATGTTATCAAAGAAATTTTTCTCGATATGCATAACATCCAAGTTGTGCCGGATGAGATTTGTGCTCCAATAAGGCAAATCCCAAAATATACTTCGCTTCTTCCAGTTATGTTCTTTACATATACGGCTATTTATTCTATCTGCATCCGGTTCCCATGCATACATCAACCCCAAATGCTCTATAGAATCAAATAGATCCGTGCCGGACCTAACCGGTTCGGCAAATTTTGTGACTGCTTTGTTCTTCCGGAAGGCGATCAAGTTACGCCTGTAAGGATGATTTGGGGCAAGAACTTCCTATGGTTATCAAACCATGACTGCTTACCACTCTTCTGCAATGTAAATGCATCCGAATCATACATGCAATGAGGGCATGCCAGACGTCCAGCAGTGCTCCAACCAGACAACATTGCATATGCCGGAAAATCACTTATTGTCCACATCAAAGCAGCTCTCATTAAGAAATTTGTTTCATAGAAATGTCGTAGGCTACCACTCCTGTTTCCCACAACATTTTCAATTCGGCCACCAACGGTTGCAGAAAGACATCAATCTTTTCCTTTGGATTTGATGGTCCTGGAACCAAAACGGTTAAAAACATTGCAGTATCTTTCATGCACTTCCACGGAGGAAGGTTATATACAGTCAGTATCACAGGCCAACATGAATACTGTTGCCCCGCTTGACCAAATGGTTGGAAGCCATCGGTACAAAGACCTAATCTCACATTCCTTATATCTTCAGCGAAATCAGGATGATTTTCATTGAAATGCTTCCAAGCCTTTGAATCTGATGGATGCCGCATTTCATCCTCTTTAGATTCATGTTCGGCATGCCATCTCATATCAGCAGCTGTTGCCTCAGATCTGTATAATCTCTGCAGGCGTGGGGTAAGAGGAAAGTAATGCATCCTCTTGTAAGGCACACTTTTCCTCCTACTTGTACCGGCTCCTCCTTCGGTGTTTTTGAACCTCGATTGCCCACAAATCTTACACCATCTCAGCTCTGAGTCTTCACCCCAAAATATCATACAATTGTTCAAGCAACAATCGATCTTATTAACTGGGAGCCCAAGCCCACGCAACAACTTCTTTGTTGCGTAAAAACTGTCTGCGGCAACATTATCATTTGGCAGAATTTCTTTGATTAACTCAGCTACAGAATTGAACGCCTTTTCTGATAATCGATGTTCTGCCTTAATATTCAACATTCGAGCAGCTGTAGAGAACTGGGAATGACCCTCACACCCAGGATACAATTCTTGATTTGCAGCACGCAACATATCGTAAAATTGTTGTGCTTCTGGATTTGGTTCTTCCATAAATGTATTCTGATTGAAGTCATTACCCGATGCATTCATCACCATTTGTTCATATGTGTTTAAATTCACAAATGGTTCATCTACGGGAATTGACTCTTGTTGGCCTATAACAGCTGCTGGAATATCCTCTGGTTCACCATGACAGTACCAAACATAGTAATCAGGAACAAACCCTTCTTACACAAATGCACCTTAACAGTTTCCACATCTCTGTAGGCTTTATTCTGACACCTGTGGAAGTTGCATGGGCACCTAATCCTAGGCCCATCCATCCATTCAGGTTGGCTACATGCAAATGCGATAAATTCTTCCAATCCATTCAGAAAATCTGGATTCAGCAAGCCATCTTTTATCCTTGCATACATCCATGAGCGAGTCCCGCTCATTTTTGACCGACTTATACAAAGTCTGGTAAATCATTAAATGAAACCAAAAATAAAACTATATTAGTATTACTAATATATAACTAAATTATTTCTTGGCACAACTAAGGTTAATAACAACCATTTAAATCATTTATAAGTAAACCAATTTTTTTTAGGCAACTAAGGTCCCTACCATGCAAGGGCGAGCCACGGCTACGATCCTTGGCGTGCTAGCAAGGACCGATGCACAGGTTCATGGCTAAGGGAGGGCTTGAGTTTGGGTCGGGCCGCAAGGCGGTGCGTTTAATCATGAGACTTCACAAGAATTCAAGTGTCTTAAATAATTCTACCTTCACTCCATGTCTATAAGGTAAGGCCCTATCCCATTCAAGAATATTTTTTGTGATATGTTATTCTGCTATTAATTATCATCGATCGGTTACATTGAAATTTCGGCAGCATTTCCCCATATGTTCTCCTAAATGTGTGGTATATAAGCCACACTAGGAGAACGTATGAGCAAATACAAACCGAAATCTCACCCACGATGATTACTAGCAGACTAACATATCACAAGAAATATTCCCAACTGTCCACCAGGACAATTTGAGAATTTGCAAGACTAAGGCTTACAAATTCTCAAACGGGTCTAAAGGTTATAAGTGCTGTGATTAATTATGGAAGTCCGAAGACAATCGAACTTATGCTTGTTATTCTTAACTTCTTGTGAATTATACATGTAATCACTAACTTTTTAAGATTATTGTGTCAAATACAAATGTTTGCGAATACTAAAATGTAAATCATTGAAACTACTAATTTGTTGCTGAAATTAAATAATATTACAACAAACTTTTTATTTAGCATTACATAATTTAATGCATCATTCAGTTTGCAGCAGAATATAAATAATCAAGACATAACAATGTAAATGAGTACAAATGCACAAATTATTGCATAAACATTCTGCTTAAATTAATTATTGCATAAATATTATGCAAATTAAATAATAATACAACAAGACTTTCTATCTAGCATTACAAATATTATTGCATAATCAAGACATAACAATCAGTCTATCCAAAGAGCTCCGTGGCCCCCCCTAACTATTTTTTTTTTTTGGACTGTGGCCTGGCCACCGTGGCCGTGGCCAGAGAAGACAAAAGGGGGGGGGCCTGTTTTTTTTTTTTTTGACAGGGTGGCCAGGCCACAGGCACCGCGGCCACGGCCGTGGCCGGAGAAGACAAATGGGGGGGGGGGGGGGGGGGGCCAAGCCACGGCCGTGGCCGCCTTGTCCGGCCGCGGCCACGGCCGTGGCCGGAGAAGAAAATGGGGGGGGGGTTTCCCCCCCCCTGTTACAAAAAATTTTTTTTTTTTTGACAGTGGCCTGGCCACCGTGGCCAGGCCACTGCCGGCCACGGCAGCGGCCGTGGCCGCCTTGTCCGGCCGCGGCCACTGCCATGGCCGGAGAAGAAAAAAAGGGGGGGGGAACCCCCCTGTTACCCCCTTTTTTTTTGTGATAGTGGCCTGGCCACCGTGGCCATGCCACTGCCACCGTGGCCAGGCCACTGCCAGCCATGGTAGCGGCCATGACCAGAGAAGACGGCCACGACAGCGGCCGTGACCGGAGAAGAAAAAAAGGGGGCGGGGGGGAAGGGGGGGTTCCCCCCCCCCCCCCCCCTGTTACCCCCTTTTTTTATGACAGTGCGCCGTGGCCGCCTTGTTCAGCCGCAGCCACTGCCGTGGCCGGAGAAGAAAAAAGGGGGGGGGGCGGGGGGCCGGCCCCCCCCCCCCCCCCCCTTGTTACGAAATGTTTTTTTTTTTGTGACAGTGGCCTGGCCACCGTTGCTAGGCCACTGCCGTGGCCGCCTTGTCCGGCCGTGGCCACTGTCGTGGCCAGAGAAGAAAAAAAGGGGGGGGGGGGGGGGGGGGGGGGAACTCCCCCCATGTTACTTTTTTTTTTGTGACAGTGGCCTGGCCATCGTGGCCAGGCCACTGCCGGCCATGGCAGCGGCCGTGGCCGCCTTGTCCGGCCGCGGCCACTGCCGTGGCCGGAGAAGGAAAAAAGGGGGGGGGGCACCGTTACCAAATGGTTTTTTTTTATTTTACAGTGGCCTGGCCACCGTGGCCAGGCCACTGCCGGCCACGGCAGCGGCCGTGGCCGGAGAAGACGGCCACGGTCTTGCCCGTGGCCGGAGGGAAATTATTATAAAATTTTTTTTTTAGAGAGTGTGGGGGCTTACCTTGGTCGAGAGAAGATGCCGGAGTCGGAGGAGAACGCCGGGGAGCCGGAGCACCAGAGGGGGGGAGCCGGAGCAGCGAGGTGGGAGCTGGAATTTTTTTGGGGAGGGCGGCGGCTAGGTCAAGACGGGGAAGAAGAAGAAGAGAAGGCCGGCTTATATATAAGTAATTAGCGACGCAATAAATTGCATCGCTAAATGGTCGTAATATTTTTTTAAAATTTATTATGTATTAGCGATGCATTAATGCATCGCTAATCCATCGTTAATTTGATTTTATTATAATTTTATGAAAAAATAGCGACTCAAATAATTGCGTCGCTATTGCATCGCTAACTTGGCGCCAATGTTCGACGAAAAAATTAATTTTATTTTCTACGAATTGCTTCGCTAAGGCGTCGCAATATTTTTTTAATATTTTTAATTGATTAAAATAATAACTTATTATAATAATTGTGATGCAAACAGTGCGTCGCAATAATTTTTAAATAATTATAAATGATAATATTTGTAATTTATGATAATAATTGCGATGCAAAATTACATCGCAATAATTTTTTAATATTTTTAATTAGATATTTATTTAAAAAATATTGCGACATAAATTATGTGTCGCAATATTATATTTCTTTTATTTATTAATACTAATAAAATTATATTTACTAAAAATAATTGCGATGCATACATTGTGTCGCAATATTTGTTTATTTTTCTTCTAAATTGCATCGCTACGACGTCGCAATAATTGTTTAATATTTTTTTAAACTTTTTCATAACTTTTTTTGAGTAATTATAAATGATCCGACGGTTGCGATCGATCCAAGCCATGATCGATCCCGGTCGGCGATGACCTATCTCGGACCGTGGCGATCGATCAGATCAACGACGATCCGACGGTTGCGATCGATCCAAGCCATGATCGATCTCGGTCGGCGAGTATGCGACGGTTGCGATCGATCCAAGCCATGATCGATCCCGGTCGGCGACGATCCGATGGTTGCGATCGATCCAAGCCGTGATCCCGATCGGCCACGACCAATCCCGGACCGTTGCGATCGGTCCAAGATCGCTGGCAATCCGATGGTTGCAATCGATCCAATCCTGATCCCGATCGGCCACGACCGATCTCAGACCGTGACGATTGGTCCGATCGGCAACGATCCGATGGTTGCGATCGATCCAAGCCCTGATCCCGATCGGCCACGACCGATCCTGGACCGTTGCGATCGGTCCAAGATCGCTGGCGATCCGACGGTTGCAATCGATCCAAGCCCTGATCCCGATTAGCCATGACCGATCTAGGATCGTGGCGATCGGACCGATCGGCATCGATCCGATAGTTGCCATCGCTCCAAGCCCTGATCCTGATCCGCCACGACCGATCTCGGACCACGGCGATCGATCCGATCGGCGACGATCCGACGATTGCAATCGATCCAAGCCCTGATCCCGATCGGCCACGACCGATCTCGGACCGTTGCGATCGGTCCAAGATCGCTGGCGATCCGACGGTTGCAATCGATCCAAGCCCTGATCCCGATCGGCCATGACCGATCTCGGATCGTGGGGATCGGTCCGATCGGCAACGATCCGATGGTTGCGATCAATCCAAGCCATGATCCCGATCGGCCACGACCGATCCTGGACCGTTGCGATCGGTCCAAGATCGCTGGCAATCCGACGGTTGCAATCGATCCAAGCCCTGATCCTGATCGGCCATGACCGATCCCGGACCGTTGCGATCGGTCCAAGATCACTGGTGATCCGACGATTGCGATCGATCCAAGCACTGATCCTGATCGTCCATGACCGATCTAGGACCGTGGCGATCGGACCGATCGGCATCGATCCGATGGTTGCCATCGCTCCAAGCCCTGATCCTGATCCGCCACGACCGATCTCGGACCACGACGATCGATCCGATCGGTGACGATCCGACGATTGCGATCGATCCAAGCCCTGATCCCAATCGGCCACGACCGATCCCGGACCGTTGCGATCGATCCAAGATCACTGGCGATCCGACGGTTGCAATCGATCTAAGCCCTGATCCCGATCGGCCACGACCGATCTCGGACCGTGGCGATCGATCCAAGCCCTGATCCCGATCGGCCATGACCGATCCCGGACCGTTGCGATCGGTCCAAGATCGCTGGCGATCCGACGGTTGCAATCGATCCAAGCCCTGATCCCGATCGGCCACGATCGATCCTGGACCGTTGTGATCAGTCCTAGATCGCTGGCGATCCGACGATTGCGATCGATCGAAGCACTGATCCCGATCATCCATGACCGATCTAGGACCGTGGCGATCGGACCGATCGGCGTCGATTCGATGGTTTCCATCGCTCCAAGCCCTGATCCGGATCCGCCATGACCGATCTCGGACCATGGCGATCGATCCGATCGGCGACGATCCGACGATTACGATCGATCCAAGCCCTGATCCCGATCGGCCACGACCGATCTCGGACCGTTGTGATCAGTCCGAGATCGCTGATGAACCGACGGTTGCGATCGAATCAAGCCCTGATCCCGATCGGCCATGACTGATCTCGGACCGTGGCGATCGGTCCGATCGGTGATGATCTGACGGTTGCGATCGATTCAAGCCCTGATCCCGATCGTCCATGACCGATCTCGGACCGTGGCGATCGCACCGATCGGCGTCGATCTGACGGTTGCCATCGATCGAAGCCCTGATCGATCCGATCGGTGATCAACGATCTCGGACCGTCGCGATCGATCCGATAGGCGACAATCCGACAGTTGCGATCGATCCAAGCCATGATCCCGATCGGCCACGACCGATCTCAAACCGTGGTGATCGGTCCGATCGGCAACGATCCGACGGTTGCCATCGCTCCAAGCCCTGATCCTGATCTGCCATGGCCGATCTCGGACCACGGCGATTGATCCGATCGGCGACGATCCGACGATTGCGATTGATCCAAGCCCTGATCCTGATCGGCCACGACCGATCCTGGACCGTTGCGATTGGTTCGAGATCGCTGACGAATCGACGGTTGCGATCGAACCAAGCCCTGATCCCGATCGGCCACGACTGATCTCGACCGTGGCGATCGGTTCGATCGGCGATGATCCGACGGTTGCGATCTATCCAAGCCTTGATCCCGATCGGCCATGACCGATCCCAGACCGATGCGATCGGTCTGAGATCGCTGACGATCCGACGGTTGCGATCGATCCAAGCCCTGATCCCGATCGACCACGATCGATCTCGAACCGTGGTGATCGGTCCGATCAGCGATGATCCGAGGGTTACGATCGATCCAAGCCCTTATTCCGATTGGTCACGATCGATTTTGGACTGATCGCTATTTAACATAATTAATTTTTTTAAATGCATTGCGATGCAAAGGGTTGCATCGTAATTTTTAATATGATAATTATATTATATAAAAATTAATTTTATTTATAATAATTACGATGCAACAAGTGCATCGCTAAATTAAAATATAATTTTTTAATTAATTTTTTAGTTTATTGCGTCGCTAATGCATCACTATTTATCATAATTAATTTTTTAAAAACATTGCAACGCACTGTGTTACGTCGCAATTATTTTTTCTCATATTTATACTTTATAAAATTTAATTTTATTAAAAATAATTGCGACATAGTTATTGCGTTGCTAAATTAAAAAATAATTTTTCTAATTTTTTGATTTATTGCATCGTAATGCATCGCTATTTAATATTTTTAATTTTTTTTAAAACATTGTGACCCACTGAGTTGCATCGCAATATTTTTTTCTAATATTTATACTTTATAAAATTTAATTTCATTTAAATTATTTGCGACGCAATTGGTGCATCGCTAAATTAAAAATAATTTTTTTAATTTTTTGGTTTATTGCGTCGCTAATGCGTCGCTATTTAAGATATTTAATTTTTTTAAAAACATTGCGACGCACTGATTTATGTCGCAATATTTTTTTCTAATATTTATATTTTATAAAATTTAATTTTATTTAAATTATTTGTGATGCAATTGGTGCGTCGCTAAATTAAAAATAATTTTTCTAATTTTCTGGTTTATTGCATCGCTAATGCGTCGCTATTTAACATATTTAATTCTTTTAAAAATATTGCGACGTACTGTGTTGCGTCGCAATATTTTTTTTCTGATATTTATATTTTATAAAAAATTAATTTAAAAATATTGTGACACATTATTTGCATCGCTAAATAAAAAATTAATTTTTTTTTTATTTTCTGGTTAATTGAGTTGCTAATGCGTCTCAAAGGCCGTTGCAATATTTTGTTGTCACAGAGGCGTCGCAAAGTGGTTGCAATTTAGCGATGCATAATTGCGTCGCTAAATTTGCGTCGCTATTTCAGTATTTTCTTGTAGTAAGATCTACCGACGACAGACGGAGTGAGCAGGGACGTAGCCCTGCTACATCAGATCACATGAGCGTCGGAGATGGAGAGTTTGGATCTCCAGCAGTCGCACAGCCTTTGATCTCTCCAGCAGTATTACCATCCGGCCGATCGGTACATACCTCCGAGAGTTCTTCCACCATCGGCCGCACCGTACTTTGACTTGATGCTCAGGGGCTGTAAGTATATACTAATTAAAATATATGTTTATGTTTTTAAGTGAATTACTTATAAACATGCATTTTTTTAACAGATTCATTGAGCAGCATCATGTATCCAGCCACATCAGCGCCGTATTTCAGAGGCGTGCAGATCCCAGTGGCTACGATTGGCGCCACGTATCTCTAGCCACGAGGGAGTTTTATTTTTTTGAGTTTCAGATAAACTTATTAAATATAATTTATCACTGATATAAAATTTCTTAAACTTAA
Source organism: Calamus simplicifolius (assembly GCA_900491605.1). NCBI lineage: Eukaryota > Viridiplantae > Streptophyta > Magnoliopsida > Arecales > Arecaceae > Calamus > Calamus simplicifolius. The sequence continues at coordinate 174,935 of UESW01002625.1, read as the reverse complement.
TACAATAAATTTAGAAACTAACTGTTTATTTTAATGCAGAAAAAGTTTACGTGGGATCCTGCCAGCCATGATGCCATTAGGGCAGCATGGGAGGCTTTGACGGGACGCCGATACTCTGACATGCTTCATCGTTGGAGGTCATCGGGTCAGCATCCTGCGCACGTGCCAGAGGGTATTTGGCACGAGTGGCAGCAGGCCTGGCAGTCCGATGGCTGGCGCAGGAGGTCCGCATCAGCCAGCACAAACTGCCAATCTGAAAAGGGCGGTCCTGGCATGGGTCTCTCCCGCCATACTTCGGGCTCCATTTCGATTCAGGAGCACAGACGGCGTATGGTAAGAAAACATAAATATTTTAATTTCTATTTTAGTTATTTACAAATATTTATATTAATATCATTTTTTTAATGTTATAGTCTGAGCAGGAGGGCAGAGATCCTGGTGAGTTTCGTCTATTCAGGGCGACACACACCAGGAGGGACGGTTCCTGGGTTGACATGCGATCATGGAAGGTTGCGGTAAGAAATTAGATTTATGTAGTATCTGTTTAATTTCTAAAATTTTATTTCAAGAAATTTATTAACTCATTTATTGTTGATTTCATAATTTAAAGACACGAGTCGAGGAGCTTCGCTCTCAGGCATCGCAGGTCGACTCTACTGATGGGGAGACGCCCGTCGAACTCTCAGCAGAGGAGAGTTGGCATGTGTTTTTGGAGGCTGTTGGTGTCTAGCTGCGAGACCGCATGGTCTATGGTCTGGGCACTAGAGCTTCTACATATTTTTCCCATCAGGCCTCCTAGCTCGCGAGTTTTTGGTGATATTCCTCCCGAGCGTTTACACGACCTTCGCAGATCTATTGCAGAGGAGGTTCGGCAGGAGGTCGAGCAGGATTTCGAGGATCGTATGCGAGGCCGGGATCAGGAGATTGTAGACATGCGAGATGAGATGCATTATTTGCGGGATATGGTTAGCCGCTTGTCGCAGAGTCTTCAGCCTCCATAGCCTCCACGTGATCGCCTAGATTCTTGATATTTTTTTTTCTTTTTTTATGTTGTACACGAAAACTTCAAAATTTTAATATATGAATTATTTTTGGAAATTGATTATTGTTTGGATCAATATAAGTGAAGAATGTTTCTATCAATATTTAAATTTAACGAAATTGTATTAACCGTTTTAATTTTTAATATTTTACATTTTTTTAAAAATTTAATTTGTAACGCATTAGCGACTGAAATTGCATCGCTAATATTTTTAAAATATTATTATTAAATATTGCGACGCAATGACCTGGCGTCGCAATAAAAAAAAAAATAATAGCGACGCATTAGCGACTCAAATTGCATCGCTATTATATCTAAAATATTTTTAATAAATATTGCGACGCAATGACCTTGCGTCGCAATATTTTAAAAAATTTTTTATTTGCGACGCATTAGCGACTCAAATTGCGTCTCTATTATATCAAAAATATTATTATTAAATATTGCGACGCAACTAAATGCGTCGCAATATTGCGACGCAATTGAGTGCATCGTAATATTTAATAATAATTTTAAATATTAAAAATTAATTTTAAATTTAGCGACGCATTTGGATGCGTCGCAATATTGCGACGCAATGTTGTGTCGCAGAGCGTCGCAATATTGCAACGCAATTGCGACAAATGGATATTGCGACGGACATCTGAGCGACGCCGTCATTGCGTCGCTATTGCGTCGCAATAGTATGTTTAGCGATGCAATTGCGATGCATTTGGGCACCGCAATATTTTATTTTTCTTGTAGTGAAGTTTGCATGATCATCATTATTTCATTTATTATGAATTAGCTCAGCAAATGTAAAAGCAAGAAAGCAAACAATGGATAAGAAAAATGCATCTTGTTGCGGTGTATGTGGGTGCACGTGCACTTGTATGCGTGCGTGTGTTCATGCGTTACCTGTTTGTGCATACATGATATCCTTTTTTAAGAATTGTGAAGCAGAAGTATGTTACTGTTTGTATCTAATGACTGCTATATGATTTTTGATTTACTTCTTCAAAGAATGATATATACCAACTCCATCAGAGGCAAAAATTCTCTTAGATAATTTGTGTGTAAGCGCGTGATTTTTCCTCTCTGATTTTTGGTTGATGAACACATTTTTTGGGAAAAATTGCAAAGCTTAATGATTGTGTATTAGTTTTTCGGTATGTGTGATGCATACCTACATATGTGCCTACATAAATATGATTTTAGCAACTCATATTTTATTAAAATATAATGATTATTAATTTTTAGTATTTTATTTTATTTATTATTTTAGTCTGAGTTTGGGCCTATACATAGTTGGACCTATTTTATTATGCTTTGGTGTGATAGCCTTATATGGATAAGAGGCATTATGTTTATCCGTAGAATCAAAAATAATAGTTTTTGTGGTGGTATGCTTATGAAACCCTAGATCTACTTTTTTTTTTTTCTTGATAGAAAACCTTTCTCTATCTATATTTTTCTTCCAAAAATAATCTATATTGAAAACAATTTCAACAAAATTGGTATAAAAGCCAGGTTGCAAAGGGATCTTGCAGCACAGCAAGAAATCAAAGAAATAAAAAAAAGAAATGAGAGATCCTTCGGCTTTCTTGAGTCTGTACATGGAGAGAGATCGACGAAATAAAAGTAGGAGAGGTTTTCAGCTTTCTTGATTCTGAACATGGTGATTGAGGGTGGCAGGATTTCCCCCTTGAATTTCTCGCTGTGAGCATCTCCACTAATCTCTTGAGAAATATTTTTTGGCTGCCAGCGATGTGGTGGCTTTGTCCCTTAATTTGTCCATATAAACTCCACCAGATTTGTTTTTACCCTAAATGAAGGAGCAATCTACTGAAAAGTTTCAAGCAACGCACTGTGATGAACTCCGTTTGTGAGGTGGAATATATTGTAGCATCGGATGCAGCAAAGAAAGCTTTATGGTTGTGAAAGTTCCTAGGAGAACTGGAAGTGACACCTTCTTTGTATGGTCCTATTTCGGTGTACTGTGACAACACCGGAGCCATTGCTCAAGCCAAAGAGCCGAAGTCCCATCAACGCAACAAACATATTTTGCACCATTATCATCTTGTGCAAGAAATCATAGAGCGAGGTGACATCGATCTTCACAAGATTGATGAAAAGGAGAACCTAGCCGACCCATTCACTAAAGCTCTTGGAATCAAAGAATTTGATGACCATAAATGGAAGATGGATATTAGATACTGTTCTGAGTAGCTTTAGTCCAAGTGGGAGTTGTTGAAAATTGTGACCTAAAGCCAATCAACTAACATGTAGATGATTGTGCAAGTTATAAATATATATAAATTATTAATTAATAAAATAATTATTTGGTGGTTCATCACATTGCATCTTCCTGAAATAAATTCTTTTGCGATGAAGTCCTTAGAACCATAATCGATTCAATAAAGAGAGGATTTATTGAGTGGTTCTTAAAATAGTCGCGACCAAATGATATATAGTTATAGGACAACTATGTATCAAGTAAAGGTTATTGTATGTCATATGAGTTGGTTGTCCTCTTTACCAAGGAGTGTGGTGATACTGGTATACATGCAGGTGAGGTGTATGACATCTCACTAAATGTGACCAATCTGTGGAACACTATTCTGCCAAGAAGTGTTCGTGAAGGAATATGGATATAATGCCCCTCTGACCTGAGATCACCATGGTAGCTTGTAAGCAACCTACTATACTTTAGTGCTGGGTTACCTAGATTTTTAATCCAATGATAGAAGTTTTTGGGTGCAGTAAAGTATTTGTGGAGTAGTGAGTGGATCAAGATGGGATTGACCCCTTCAAATAGTTTAGAGTAAATGTCTCACTGTGTTTCAATTTAGTAAAACCTTGGCTATAGTAGTCCTTGTGAGAAGTCACAGGACTTGTGAAGATTGATACACTTTATGGATGAGCTGATCAAGGGTTGGCAGTTAAAACCCCAAGTCATCTTGAGCATTGAGGGTCAAAGGGATGAATTATGTAGTAACTATATATATATCAAAGGTTCATGATTGTTGCACTGCAACCTTTGGCCTATCCGAACGTCGAATGTCATTGCTAGATAGTGACTTTGATTAGTATTGAAAGTGTTTTAGTGCTACCAGCTTAGTGTTCGAACCTATGGGGTCACACACCATAGGGGATTCTATCTGACTGGATGATTGAGAAACTAAATGTTAGTGAATTAATTAGATGATTAAATTGGCAATACAATTGCTGGATAGCTCAATTTGATTGAGCTATGAATATCTAGGTCAAATCAAATGGGTTTTGGTTTGGGCTCAAATTTAGGTAAGCCTAATGTTAACATCCTTACCATTTAAATTCAAATTATGAATTTGAATTTCAAACTATTTTAATTTCAAGTTCGAAGTTTGAATTTAAAATGGATGTTAATGACCTCTCCCTAATTACCCCTCATTCTTTACCTTCTAACTTTTTTTCTTAGTTTTTAACTGAAAAAGAAGATGAAGGGTTTCTTTCTTAACTTTAAAACTTTTTGGTTTTTGGCTAAAAAGAAGATGAAGCTTTCTTATCTTTTGGAAAAGGAAAAGATAGGGAAATGAGAAGTTTTTAGGGTGAAAGGGATTCTAGCTATAAAGCCAGGGGTAAAATGTTTTCTCAAAACATACATCCTCTTGACAACTCTAAGAGAACTTTGGTGTTGAAAAGAAGAAATCTCATCGTCAAAACCTTGGAGAGGAGCTAGCACTCCGAAGAGGCTGGTCAGGACCAGAACCCCAGTATGGATCACCTGTAGAGGCCATACCCTGTGTGGCTTGCAGAAGTTATACCTATCACAGCTTTTTATTGCTGCGTGAGTTATTAAGCATCCAAAGGTAAAAGATTCAATATCTATGTTTGTGGCCTAGTGTCTTAGATCATATCTAAGTCGCCAGTAACTATTGAATCTTTTACCTTTGATGCTTAATGACTCTCGTAGCAATAAAAGGTGACGATAGGTATAACTTCTGCAAGCTACACAAAGGTGTATGCCCTCTATAGATGATCCACATCGGGGTTTTGGTCCTGACCAGCCTTTTCGGAGTGCTAGCTCCTCTCCAAGGCTTCGATGATAAGATTTCTTCTTTTTAACACTGAGGTGCTCTTGGAGTTGTCTAAAAGATGTGAAGGAAACCTTTTTTCCCTTGGCTTTATAGCCATAATCACTTTCACCCTAAAAACTTCTCATCTCCCTATCTTAGTCTTTTTTTTTCTTCAAATCTTTCTTGAAAGATAAAGAAGAAACCATTTATCTTCTTTTCAACCAAAAGCCGAAAAGAGTTAGAATTTAAGAAAGAAACCCTTCATTTTCTTTTTCAGTTAAAAATCAAAAAAGGTTAGAAAATAAGGAATGAGGGATAATTAGGGAGAGGTCATTAACATTTATTTTAAATTCAAACTTAAAATTTTGAATTCAAAATTTAAACTTCAAACTTGAAATTAAAATAGTTTCAAATTTAAATTCATAATTTGAATTTAAACAGGTAAGGATGTTAAAATTAGGCTTATCTAACGGCTCCACCCCCAACACTCGCCAACCTCTGCAGCTGCCCCCTCACGTTCCTTCTTCCCGAAGTGAGGCTAGATGCTGGACATCGTCTACAAATCTCTAGCCTTCAAGGGAAAGGGCGTATGCAGGGTCATTGATACCAGCTTTGTCATTATCTCTATGTTTGACATCACCACAGGGAGCATGGAGGAGCGAAAACGGAGACAACGAGAAGAACGTGACCCAAAGGAGGGGAATAAACCCTAGAGCGGCCATTGCTTGCAATACAACAACAATAAAAAAAGGGAGCATGTAAAGGGCGGCTCCATCAGCTAGGATTTTTTCTGGGACCAGAAAGAAGGTCCAATCGTGACAAAGAACCATGAAGAAAGAAAACTGCTAAAAAAAGAGGGAGAAAAAAAATTTATCGATGTGATTCATGGCAGGCTCAAGCAATATGGGTATGACTATCAATCAACCTTCTATTCCTATCTTTGATGGAGAAAATTATGATTATTGGAGCATCAAAATGAAGACCATTTTTAGTTCACAAAAGATATGTGATCTAGTAAAGAATGGGTATGAAGTTAATTTAACAAATTATCAAAGGGAGCGCAACTGAAGGACTACAAAAAGAAGGATGTCAAAGCCTTGTTCTTCATCCAACAAGCTGTGTTTGACAAACCTTTTCTCAGAATCATTAAAGCTACCAAATCAAAGGAGGCATCGGATATCTTGCAAGAGGAATTTCAAAGCAATATCAAGGTGAGAGCTATCAAACTTCAAACTCTAAAAAAGAGTTAGATAATTTAAGAATGCAAGAAAATAAAAAATTAAATGATTACTTTTTTAAAATTATAAAAACTGTTAATCAAATGAAGAGCTATGGTGAAACCATCATCGAGCAAAGAATATATGAGAAAATTTTGGCTTGTTTGTCTCCAAAATTTGATGCAATAGTTACAATTGTTAAAAAAAATCTAAAGATCTTTCTGTTTTAAGTATTCACCAATTAATTGGATCTCTTAAAGCTCATGAGCAAAGATTGTTTAGGCATAAAGAATTATCAATTGAAAGTGTCTTTCAATCTAAACTCAAAGTGGTTGATAAAAGTTCTCAAAAAGATTCATCTAGTCATGCTTCAGTTCAAAAAGAGTCATTTAGAGGAGAAAATCAAAGTAGAGGAGGAAGAAATATGAGAGGAAGAGGTAGAGGAATGTAAAGAAATAATCTTTCAAAAAGATAATATGATGAGAACACTCAACAAAGGTGCAACATATGTAATAGATCTTCTCATGTTGAAAAAGACTGCTGGTTTAAGGAAAAATCCCAATGTTATAATTTTAAAAAGTTTGGACATGTTCAAAAAGATTACAGGTACAAAGCAAGTGAGCAAGCACACTTTTTAGCAAAAATAAAGGTGAACAAAGCACACTATATACATGTCAAACTGTAGAAGAGAAAAGGAATAATGTATGGTATCTTGACAGTGGGTGCAGCAATCACATGACTAGAGACCGTTCCTCAATTTCACAAGTAAAGATTGAAAATAGTGTATTAGTCCAAGCAAGAGAAAAAGGTACAATTACAATTAATACCAAGAAAGAAAGAAAGTTTATTCATGATGTGTTGCTTATTCCAGAGTTGAAGCAGAATCTCTTAAGTATTGGACAATTGATTGAGCATAGGCATATGATACACTTTGAAGATCATGTTTGCAAATTATATGATAGAGGGGTAAAAAAGCAGCTTATGACAAATATCAAGATGGAGAAAAATAGAAGTTTTTCTCTTATTTTGCACTATGCAAAGGATGTTGTATGGAAGATGGAAGTGAATGATGAGTCATGGTTATAGCACAAAAGGTTTGAATACTTAATCTTATAAAGCTTGAGAAGTTGATATCAAAAGAATATGGTGTATGGTCTACCAACAATATATGACAAGGAAGAACCTTACGAAGGATGTGCACTTGAAAAATAACATAAAAAGGCATTTCCAAAAGAGTTGTATGAAGACCCAAAGTACCATTGAAGCTTATTCATAGTGACATATGTAGACCTATGAAAACTCCTTTTCATGTAGATAATATCTATTTTATAATTTTTATTGATGACTATTCAAGGATGATATGAGTGTATTTTATGAGACATAAATCAGAGGCATTTCTTATCTTTAAGAAGTTCAAAAATCTTGTGAAAAGACAAAGTGGGCATTATATTAAGGTGTTGAGAAGTGATAGAGGTGGTGAATACAATTCAAATGAATTCATCGGCTCTTTCGACGAGTTGGGCCATCTATTCATCAGCCAGTTCATTAGTAGCCGCCATCATAGAAGGAGATCCGACTCCCTCTTCGAAGTGAAGCAGCAAGAGGGGGAGTCACTGAGAAGTTTTCTTGGTCATTTCAATGCAGCCATGCTGGAGGTTGATAATCTCAATCAGAAGGTGGCCATGTCCGCCTTAGCGGGTGGAGTATCAAAGGAGGGGGACTTCTACTTAGCTATGGAGGTCAACTACCCGAAGAACCTCTCTGATATGATGGCTCTGGCCCACAAATATACCAGAGTCGAGGAGTCAAGGAGGTCAGCCTGAGCCGAGCTGTCCAAGAAAGAGGAAAAGAAAGGCTCAGAGAAGCACCGGCCTCCTCACCCTGTGAGCCCTCCTCACTACCAAAGAGTTCATCCTCCACCGCCAAGAGATCATACCAGAAGCCCAGCGTGGAGGTTTAATCAGTTCACTCCACTCACTATACCATGGGCACAAATCTTGATGGAGATCGAGCGGCAACTCATCCGGCCAACGTTCCTCTGAGAAAATATTGCTCGAAGAGATATGACCAAGTATTGCCAGTATCATCGAGATTACGGACATGATACTAAGGAATGTTGGCAGCTTTGAAATGAGATCGAGCATCTCATCCATCGAGGAAGACTTGATCGATTCAAAAGAGCTCCCGAGTCGAACAACTAAGAAGATCATCAACCTCAGCCTGGGCAGCCACCTCCGTTGAACCCGCTCGCTGCTGGCAGCATCAACATGATCGTCATGATCGGGTCTTCTCAAGCTTGGTCAAACAAGAAAGAAAATCCACTAAAGAGGGTCGGTCCGAAGGACTTTCTTTTTCAAATGAAGATCTTCAAGGGATACAATATCCACATGATGATGCTTTAGCTGTATCCCTTAACATGAACAAGTATGATGTACATTGGATTTTAGTTGATAGTGGAAGCTCGATTAATGTTTTGTATTTTGATGCCTTTGGAAAGATAAATTTATGAGTAGAAGACCTTCGAGCTATGGACTCCATTCCGATGGGGTTCATCGGTGACACTATCTCTCCCAAAAGAGTCATCACTTTAATAGTCCAAGCGAGCACATGGCCCTGCATGGCAACCATATTTGCATATTTCTTAATGATCAAACGTCAGTCACTGTATAATGCGATCCTTGACAGACCCGGATAGATGTCCCTCAGGGCAGTAATATCCATCCCTTATCTTGCCATGAAGTTTCTTACAGAATGGGGAGTAAGGACAGTCCAAGGGAATCAGGCCGAGGCTCAATACTATTTTATCGCTGACCTTCAATCTAGAAGACCCGAGATCAATGGGCTTGATGCTCTAGAAGACTTCGTTAAGCAACGGAGAGAACCAGTCAAAGAGCTCGAAGTACCACTTGACGAGGCTCGGCCTGACCGAACCATAAAGATTGGGTCCCAACTGGAAGGAAAACAGTGGCAAGACTTGATCGAGTTCCTCCAAAGAAATGCTGACATTTTTGCATGGTCAGCCTCAGATATGCCGGGAATTAGTCTGAACATACTCGTCCATTGCCTTAACATGGATGAGACATTTTGGCCAATCAAGCAGAAGAAAAGAAGCTTTGCTCTCGAGTGTCAAAAGGCCATCGAGGAAGACGTTGACAAACTCCTCAAGGCAAACTTCATTCGGAAGGTAAATTATCCTAACTGTCTGGCTAATATTGTTACGGTGAAAAAGTCAAATGACAAATGAAGAATATGCATCGACTTCATGGACCTCAAAAAGGCCAGCCCAAAGGATAGCTTCCCTCTGCCAAGGATCAATCAACTTGTAAACGCTATCTCAGGCCATCAAATGCTGACCTTCATGGATACCTACTCGGGCTACAACTAGATTCAAATGGCACTTGAGGATGAAGAAAATATAACCTTCATTACAGACCGAGGTATATACTGCTACTGAGTATATACCTACCAAAGACTCATCAATAAAATCTTCAAAGAGCAGATCGGTCAGAATATGGAGGTATACATTGATGATATGCTAGTTAAAAGCAAAGAAGCATCTCAGCACATCGATGATCTCATAGAAAGCTTTGTAATACTAAGAAAGTATCATATGAGACTAAACCCGATCAAATGTACCTTTAGAGTTAACTCTGGAAAGTTCTTGGGCTTCATGGTCTCCCAGAGAGGCATTGAGGCAAATCCCCAGAAGATTCAAGCTCTTTTGGAAATGGCGCCCCCAAGTTAGTCAATGAGGTGTAACGCCTCACCAAAAGGATAGCTGCCCTCAATTGTTTTGTTGCCTATTCTACTGAGAGGTGCCTCTCCTTTTTCAAGGTGATTCGGTCAGCTAAGAACTTCCAATGGTCTTTAGATAGCTAGAAGTCCTTCAAGGACCTTAAAAGGTACCTTGGCTCATCGCCGCTCCTTAGTAGCCCGAAGCTCGAAGAAGTTCTGTATTTGTATCTGATGGTTTCAGAGAAAGCTGTCAGATCTATGCTAATTTGAGAGAAAAATAGCGTCCAAAAGCCAATCTACTATGTCAGTAAATTACTTCAGAATGTTAAAATGAGGCACACTCGAATCGAAAAGATGGTGCTAACTCTAATAATATCAGCTCGGAAGCTACGCCCTTACTTTCGGGCAAATGCTATGGTGGTTCTGATCGACCAACCTATTAAGTTGGTCCTTCACAGTCCAGAAGTATTAGAAAGAATGGCAAAATGGGCCGTCGAGTTGAGTGAACACGATATTCAATATCAGCCTCGCCCGACCATTAAGGCATAAGTTCTGGCAGACTTTATCCTTGAATGTATAATACCAGAGGATGGCTCAACTTCAGAGGCCTCCGAGAAACTAAAGTTCGAAGCCATATGGTTGCTTCATGTAGATGGATCTTCCAGCATAAATAGTTCTGGAGCAAGCTTGGTCCTTACTAGCCCTGAAGGAGTAACCTTTGAGTATGGCATCTGCTTCTCCTTCTTGGTCTTCAACAATAAAGCAGAATACGAGGCTCTGCTCGTTGGACTCCAAATTGTTTGTGACCTAAAAATCAAGAGGCTGAACGTCTACACCTACTCTCAACTAGTTGCTAGCCACACGTGTGAGGGGAATTTGAAGCTCGAGAGCCAAACATGGTTCGATATCTTCAAAAGGTGCATGACTTATCCTCCAACTTTTCCAAATTTGAAGTAATTCAGGTTCCAAGAATTGAAAATATGCGCGCCAACCTTCTCTCTCGCTTGGCTACTATGGACTCAATGGATCTTGAGCGAAAATTTCACTTGGAGGTTCTCGAGAAGCCTAGCACCACAGATGCCGACCAAATCATGCAGATCGAGGCCAAACCATCTTGGTTTGATGCAATCTTGAGGTACCTTAAAGATGGGTCACTTCCATTAGATAAAAAGGAGGTAAGAAAACTGAAGATGCAAGCATCCCATTATGTCTTGCTTGATGATAAGTTATACAAGCGCTCTTTCTCCATACCATTACTCAAATGCCTTCGACCTTTAGAGGCTGACTATGCTTTGTGGGAGGTTCATGAAAGTATCTATGGCAATCATCTAGGTGGCCGAGCCTTATGTCACAAGGTACTTCGCTAGGGGTACTACTAGCCAACCATGTAGAAGGACTCTGACAATCTCGTTCGAGCTTGTGATTCATGCCAGTGGCACTCCTATATTTAGAGGCTCCCTTCTGCTAAGCTAACACCAATATCATCCGCTTGACCTTTTGCCAAATGGGGGATGGACATTCTCGGTCCCTTTCCACCCGCTACTAAGTAGAGGAAATTCTTATTTATGATGATTGATTACTTCACCAGGTGAGTCGAGGCGGAGGCAGTTGCCCATATAACTGAAGCCCAAGCCAAAGATTTTGTTTGGAGATCAATCATCTGTTGATTTGGCCATCCGTACACTATAATCACTGATAATGGCCGGCAATTTGACAACCCTAAGTTTCAAAAATTTTGTGAAGACCATGGCATCAACCATCGGCTCACATCAGTTGGACACCCTCAAGCCAATGGTGAAGCAGAGGTCACAAACCGAACCCTACTATAAGGAATCAAAGTTCGGTTCAACAGAGCACGAGGCAGATGGGCAGATGAGCTCCATCATGTCCTATAGGCCTATCGAACCACTCAAAGGATTCCTACTAGTGAAACTCCATTCAGAATGGCCTTCAACACTGAAGCCGTAATTCTCATGGAAGTGGGCTTACCTTCACCATGAGTAGAAAGCTACTCGAAGGAGTTAAATGATGAGCAACTCTGAGCTAATCTTGACTTGATAGAAGAAGTCAAAGAAAAAGCTCTAATCTGAATGGCCGCTTATCAACAATGAGTAGCTCGTTATCATTCCTCTCAAGTTAAAGGGAAGCTGTTCCTTCCTGGCGATCTTGTGCTTCGTAAAGCATCGGCCTCTAAACCGATAGAGCAAGGAAAGCTGGCAACAAATTGGAAAGGCCCTTATCAAGTTACATAGGTCATTAGACCAGGTACCTACAAGATCCAAGATCTAGATGGAAGATCCATTCTTAGAACATGGAATGCTGACAATCTCTGAATATACCACCAGTAGAGTATATCTGAACTGAGCCTTTTTGCTCATTATAATAAAACTCTATCCTTGAGTTCAAATGTCTTATCTCTGATCATTTCTCCAAGTTACTATTGAAAAATAGGTCCTGCTCATCAGCTGACCCATGGGTCCTAGCCAATATATCTCGGCAGGGCCAAGCAACTTTCTCTATACCTTGGCAGGGCCAAGTAAAATGTCTTCGAACCTCGGCAGGGCTGAGCAACTTTCTTCATACCTTGGCAAGACCAAGTAAAATTTCTTCGAACCTTGGTAGGGCTAAGAAACTTTCTTCGTACCTTGGCAGGGCCGAGTAACTTTCTCTGTACCTTATCAGGGCCAAGTAAAAATTCTCTGAACCTTGGCAAGGCCGAGCAACTTTCTCCGTACCTTGGTAGGGCCAAGTAAAATTTATCCAAACCTCGGCACGGCCAAGCAACTTTCTTCGTACCTTTGCAGGGCCAAGTAAACATTTTTCCGACCTCGGCACGGCCGAGTAACTTTCTTCATACCTTGGCAGGGCCAAGTAAAAATTTCTCCGAACCTCGGCAAGGCTGAGTAACTTTCTACATATACCTCGGCATGGCCGAGCAACTTTCTCCATACCTTAGCAAGGCCAAGTAAAAATTTCTCTGAACCTCAGCACGGCCGAGCAACTTGCTCCATACCTTGGCAGGGTGAAGTAAAAACTTCTTCTAACTTCGGCACGGCCGAGCAACTTTCTCTGTACCTTGGCAGGGCCAAGTAAAATTTTCTCCAAACCTCAGTAAGGCCGAGCAACTTTCTATATATACATCGGCATGGCCGAGAAACTTTCTCCATACCTTAGTAGGGCTAAGTAAAATTTTTTTCAAACCTCGGTACAGCTGAGCAAACCTCTCCGAACCTCGGCAGGGCCATGCAACTTTCTATATATATCTTGGTACGGCCGAACAATTCCCCCTAACTTCAGCGAGCCAAGTGAAAATACTTGAGGAGCTTCGACTCGCTTAGCCTCTTCAACAAAGAACTCGACCTGAGCGGCTTCAGCCTGATTGGCCCTTTCAGTCGATGCTGCAGCCTGAGGAACTTTGACTTGGTCAGCCTCCTCATCCAAGGACTCTTCTTGGCCCACGAACACTTGTTCGACTTCCATCGGCTTTTTTGGGGAAAAATCTTCAACAGCAGGCTCCCCCCGTGCCTCAACACCTCCTCTAGCCTCCCTTGGCTCTTCTGGGGAGCGTTCTTCAATAGTAGGCTCCTTCCACACCTCAGTATCTCTTTCAGCCTCCCTTATCCTTTCCATGGGAGATCCTTGAACTAAAAGTTCTCCCCCATGACTTGCGGGAGTCTCTAAGTTCTCAATCCTCTCGGAAGGAAGCTTCTTATTCTCGGATGGAGGAATCTTATGACTGGGTGGTGGTGTTCCATTAGAGTCATCCAATACCACCGTTATCTATGAACTGGGAGCTCTACTAGTCCCCTCTCCCAAACTTTCTTCGGCTACTGGTCTCTCCTTCAACGGAGCTAACTTTTTTGCCGCCAACACTTCCCTTTCCCTTTTCATCGGCGTGGAAGATTGCTGACCAATCTTAACTTGAGATCAACTCAAGGAGACGAAGCTTCTTCTTAGGCTTGTGCCTTTCCTTGGAACCATGCTTCCTAGGACGCTTGCTAGACACATCCCTTAATTGGGCTCCAAACCTCAACCTTTCGGCTGCAAACATAATAAAAATATTTTAGATAATTAGGGACCATTATAATCTATTCAACAAAGGAAAATAATGAAAATAAAATTCACCTTGCGGGTCAAGGGGGCTAAGCCCAGCATTAAAGAGGGCATCATCTCGATCGATAGCTCTTCGCTGCCACAAAGAACCTTGAGGTCTTCTTTCCCTCGTGCCGTCAATGCTGGATACTCATTTGGATTCACAAGGTAATTTGACCATACCCATGGAAAGTCAAACCCATCATCCCATTCGGTAATAAAGAATCCAGACTTCCATCCCTTTATAAAAGACAGGATGTCCAGCATCATCTTGAACGATCTCTGGGGTCCAATAAAGGGCCACTCCGAACTCTTTTCGAAGGCAAGGCTATGGCATACCCGAAACAACGGAAGTGTTGTTGTCACTCCAACTAGCGCGCACATGGAAATGAACCCAATAATGTGACGCCATCTATTCGGAGCCACCATCATTGGGCAAATGCCATAAAACCTTAATATCTCCTTCACCAATGGATGAAGGGGAAACCAAAGACCTACTTGTATTTTTTCGTAGAATAAGGCTCCAAACTCTAACTGCTTCGTAACCCTCTGATCAGGCTTCGACACATAATTGAATGTTCTAAGGGATCCAATACCTCTGGCGGATCTTCTTCAAGTCCACCGAGGGCATTATGGAAACAAAATCACCTGGATGCTCCATGTCCCTAGGATGAGCAAAGGAAATTCTTACAAAAAGCATAGGGTTTCTAGGGAGAGCTTCTGAAGGAAGAACGAGATAGAAGCGCAACAAAAAATGCGCCATCTAGCTCCTTTTAAACCAGCTCGATAGAAAGATGAGATATGGCTAGTGAGAATTCCCAGACATCCAGATTGTTAACTCATACACTGCAAGTGCAAGAGCTTGCCATGTGTCATTCCACCAACTATCATTCATAGGGAAC
The DNA here is from genome assembly GCA_900491605.1 of Calamus simplicifolius. NCBI lineage: Eukaryota > Viridiplantae > Streptophyta > Magnoliopsida > Arecales > Arecaceae > Calamus > Calamus simplicifolius. The sequence continues at coordinate 159,910 of UESW01002625.1, read as the reverse complement.
GAAGGGTTCCTCCTCGTTTGCCTAAAAGAAATGATGGAACGATGATGTGGCATTTATTAAGCCATCATGATGTGCCTCTATACATTCAAATCCCTCCAACCGAATTAGGCTGTCTGGAACTCTACCCCCTATGCCCAAACCTACACTTTGGACTAGGGAGTGGGGAGGCATATGACGGGGTAAGATTGTCACTGCATTGGTATTAGTGCACGTGACAAAAAGAAAAGGATCCTTTTTGGCTTTTGGTCCACTAAAAGCCATATCCGAAAAAAGACAAAATATAACCGACCTATTATGGTGCCTCGACAGAGAGCTAAGCTATCTTCATACCTCGGCAGGACCGAGCTACCTTCATACTTCAGTAAGATTGAGCTACCTCCATATCTCGGCAGGACTAAGCTACCTTCATGCCTTAGCAGAGCCGAGCTACCTCCATACCTCGGCAAGATCGATGAACCTTTCTTTTTAGCTCAGGCATTCTCATCACCTTGAGCTACACCAATGATTGTGGAAGGTAACCTGCCCCAATCACATGAATCTCATGACGATCTTCCTAAAATGTAAACAAGGAGCCAAATATGACCCTCCAACCATAATCAACGAGATTTCAAATCCCCAGTTAGCATGTGAGATTTTAATCATATTGGCCTCCAATACACCAAAAAAGGAAATAGAGACTATGGCCAAACACCCATGAATAACTAAATCATGGAACACCAATCAGCCGCCAATCCTCCTAACTGCTAGGATTCGAATCATAACAATCTTATAACTTACTAGATTTAAATCATACCGACTTTTGATTTTCTAACATGTGCCCGAGAAATCAGGTAACCACCAACTGTCGTTCCAGTGGTCTATAAATACCCTGTCCTAAGATCCTTTTGGGTATGCACAAACTAACCCCAAAAACTCTAGTAGAGTTTATAGCTTTCTGGAGGCCACCCTTGAGAGATCCTTCTACTGGAGCCTTCTCCTCTCATCTGTTTGCTAAGAATCTTCACTGACTTGGGCATCGAAGAGTCTTTCGCAGGGATCACCTCCTGTGCTTCCTGCCCAAAGACTGTCTTGTAGGTCCTACTAGATGAAAGATTGCCACCCGCCTGACGTGCGCCACCCTTAAGCCGGAGAACGAAATTCTGCAGCAACACCAATGAAGTCTAGATTGACCTTTAGTGCAGCCTATTGACTTTTTAAAAAGAAAAAAAAATAAATTTTATAAATACTAATAATAATTTTGTGTGCACGCAAGCATTTCACACGAATGTTTGCGTGTGCGACTGCTCGCGAGCACCGCAACCGGCCGTGTTAAGAATATGTTTCTCAAATGAGTTTACTCAAAAATTTAGAGTTGAATAAATTTTAATTTAAGAATCTCTTCTTTAATATTATTTTTATTTTTCTTATTATCATATTATTGCTGATTTTTCTTTGAGCATCCAATAATAAATTATTGGATTGCATGCCATGCTACTCATGGTATATAGAAGATTTGGATTAAGCTGTCTTGTTATACTTTGGGAATAAATCTCCTATAACCTGCACGAAGTAACAAAAACTAGTTCCTAGAGCACTATCTAATATGCCTCGGTTTGAATATAATTCTCAACTTCTTTTGATTTAAATTTCTGCATTTAATTTTTTTTTTAAATTTTTAGCCATTTCTAAATGGTTTAAACTTCAAAATCATAATTATTTCCAACAGTTAAGGACTAATTTTTTTAAAAAATTCTACTTTAAAGAAAAAAAAAATTGTTTTGAAATTTGTGCAAAAGTCTTATATTTTTTAAAAGATAAATAAAAATAAGAAAGAGTTTTGAATTTATTTATTTTACAAATTTAACCCAAAATCAATTTTTTGTTTAGACTCAAGATTGACTTGATTATATTTTAAACTTGATTATAAAAAAGTCAATCTTGAGTCTAAACAAAAACTTGATTATATTTAAACTTGATTTTAGACTCAAGATTGACTTGATCGCATCAAATTTAACCCAAAATCAATTCAAATGTAGCGGAAAGGATTTTAAAAACAAAAATTTTAATCTAGTTCCAACCAATCATCCAAACTTCCTCAAAATCGACCAAATCATGACCGAATGAATCAAAAGTCAATGAATAATAAAGAGATATTTTGTTTCGTATGAGGAAGTTCTAATCATGCAGTGAAGGATTGCTACCACTAAAAATTGAACCATTGAGGAAATCATCCAAACCTCAAGTTAATATGGTCAAAAGTGGTGCTGAGCCTTTTTTCATATCGATAAATTCAAAATCCTTAGTTAACTTAAGTCAATTTTTTAATAATTGATGACTTAATTCAGGAGCTAATATTCATGTGTGTTCTAATCGCTCTTATTCTTCACCTTTCAAGAATTAAATGAAGGAGGTGTAATACTTGAAAATAATTTTTTGGCATAAGTGCTTGAAAAAGGTCAAGTGGACTTGAGGATGACCTCTAGAAAGACCCTAGGTTGCGTTTGGTGCATCGCTAGGTAATCTTGAATGGTAATATAATTGCTTAAAAGATAGATTACCATTTGATAGATTATCGCTAATATTGATTACTGTATTTGGTATACACAGGTAATGCTACAGTAATATTGATTACTATTTGGTATGACAAACAGATTACCAGTCATATAACATTAAATTCCCAAAATACCCATAAATTAAATTTATTAAAAATTTAAATATTATTATATATTTGATTTAAAAAATTATATTTATAAATGATACTATTTAAAAAAAATATATTTATAAATTATATTCGAAGCGATCGGTGAGGATGCGAGAGCCATCGATCGAAAGAAGTTTTGCGGCATCTGAAAACGGCTATGGGGCTGCTAGGCGGCGAAGATCTACGACTTGACTTCGCAGAGGAGGGTGTGGCTTGGAACCTTCGATACGAAAGTTTCAACGAGGTCGATAGAGGAGGATGCGAGTAGAGAGTGATCAAAGAAAGAAAGGGTAATTTGGTCAAAAAATAATCTATCAGATTATCACATTTATCACATACCTGGTAATGTGGATAACCATTCCTTCCTTAGGTAATTTATAAGATTATCACATACCACTATAAGATACCATTTAAAATATGTACCAAACATAGTTATTTGGTGGGCCTCTTTTAAATTATCGATAATCTAGATAGATTACTGGCTACCAAACATAACCCTAATTCTTTACGAAGTGCTGTTTGTCCCTAATGCTAGAAGAAATTTGATTAGTGAATCTCTTTTTGTATCTAAAGGATATAAAATTATTTTAGAATCAAATAAAATTGTAATCACTCATAATAATGAATTTATTGAAAAAGGCTTTGTTTCTGAAGTCTTTTCAAATTAAGTGTAGTCTTCCAATTATCTAATAAAAGTCCTTATGTTTTTTATGTTGAATCTTTAAATGTTTGGCATAGTGGACTTGGTCATATAAACTTTGATCATATTCATCATATGATAAATTTTAATCTAATTCCTAAATTTCATATTGATAGAAAGACCAAGTGTGAGATTCATAGTCAAGCCAAAAGCCCTAAAAGTCTTTTAAATCAGTAAATAGGAGCTCAACCATTCTTGATTTGGTCGATAACGATGTGTGTAACTTAACCAAGTTAACTATTCAGAGAGAAAATCATTACTTTGTAATGTTCATTAATGAATTCTCCCAATTGTCTATTTGATTAAATCTAAGGACAAAGTCTGAAATAGGTTTAAGATCTATAAGGCAAAAGTTGAAACCCAAACTAAGAAAAACCTTATAAGACTTTGGTTAGTTCGAGATGGTGAATATACCTCAAATGAAATGACCCTATTTTTCTAAGAACATGGAGTTATTTATGAGGTTATATCATCATACTCTCCTAAGTCCAATGGTGTAGCTGAACGAAGAAATTATACCTTAATAGATATGGTTAACTCAATGTTAATCAGTTCAGGTGCACTTGAGAACCTGTGAAAGAAAGCTCTCTTAGCTACCTACTCTATCCTAAATAGGATATCCTTTAAATATAATCCTAAAATACTTTTTAAACTTTGGAAAGATAGAATACTCAGGCTAGATTACCTTAAAGTGTAAGGGCGCCTAGCTAAGGTAGGTAAACTTGAACTCAAGAGAAGAAAAATAGAATCTAAAACCATAGATGCTATCTTTATATATTATTCCTTGCATAGCAGTACCATTTAGGTTCCTTGTAATATACTCTGAATAAGTGATATGTTAAATAATATTCTTATTGAATCAAGAGATGCCACTTATTTCGAAAATATATTCTCATTTAAGAGCCAAGTTTCAAATCAAGTCTCTAATAATCCTCTTTTAGTTTCTAATTCTTTTAAATATGGGTCCTCTAATGAGTCAAGGAAAAAAAAAAGATTTTAACTTTGAAAGTAGACCTTTTAAACTTGAAAGAAGTTCAAGGAAAGAAAGAAAAAATACCTTGGTAAAGGATTCTTTACTTTCTTAGTCGAGGACAAACCTTCCTCCTTTTTAGAGGCAATATCTTTACCGGATGCCTCCTTTTGAAAGAAAGCTATTCTTTCTTAATATAATTCAATCTTACAAAATCAAACTTAGGTCTTATCTAATCTATTCCTTGGTAGCAAACATTTAGAATGTAAGCAGATATTTAAGAAGAAACTTAGACATGATGTTTTAATAAAAAAGTATAAGGCTAGATTAATAGCCAAAGGGTATAACCAAAAGAAAGGATTAGATTTCTTTGATACTTATTTTTCTATAGCTAGAATAACAACCGTTAGATCTTTTCTTGCCATTGCTTTCATCCATAAGTTGATCATTCAATAAATAAACGTGAATACTGCATTCCTTAATGAAGATTTCGAGGAGGAGATCTATATAGAATAATATGAAGGTTTTATTCTAAAGGAACAAAAAAAAAAGGTTTGTAAATTTGTAAATCCTTATATAGTTTTAAATAGGCTCTAAAATATTGGCATAAAAAATTTGGTCGAATCATCCCATCGTTTGGATTCAAGGTCAATAATTATAACAAGTCTATTCTAAGATCATCGATGATGATTGTATAATGTTTACTTATATGTTAATAATATCATGATTTTTGTAATATCTCTTGAAATTATTTTAAATATTAAATCTTTTTTTAATCTAAGCTTTATATAAAAGATTTAGGTAAAACAAATGCAATCTTATACGGATGAAGCTTATCAATCCTATGAAGGAATAGCTCTCTCTCTTTCTTACTCTATAGAAAAAATAATCAAAAAATTTGGTTATTCTGATCTTAAACCAGTATCTACTCCATATGATCCTAGCTTTTACTTTAAAAAAATAGGTGAACTAATTGATCAATTAAAATATTTCAAATCATAGGATCCCTTTTATATGTGGCAAATAGGATGATCTGTTATTGCTGATGCTGTTGGAACACTTGTAGATATAATCAAAATCTTAACCAATATTATTGGATAGCTTAGAAAGAGTATTCAAATATCTAAAAGGAATACTTAATCTCTCTTTGTTGTTCACTGAATATCCTAAGGTGGTTGAGGGTTATAGTGATACTAATTGGGTCACTGATACTTTTCATTTTAAATCAACCACTAGATATCTCTTTTTTTTTTAGTGGTGCTACTATTGTTTTAGGATTATCTAGGCAAACTATCATTTCTAGAAGTATCATGAAGGCTAAGTTGATAATTCTAGATACCACATGTAATAAGGCAGAATGGATTAAGAATTTAATATTAGAGCTACCTTTAGTACCCAAGCCAGTTTTGACTATATCAATCCATTGTAATAATAAGGCTGTAATCAAACTAACTAATTAGAAGAGTACCAATAAAAAGATGAATCATCATATACATTTTCATCATAAGTCTATAAGATAATATAAGAAAATAGTATTATCTCCTTCAAATTTGTCAAGTCTAAAAAGAATTTGATAGATCAATTAACTAAAGGACTATCTAGGAGTGGAGTCCTAGAATCATTAAGGAGGCTTAAGCCCATTATTTGGTTATCAGTAGTGGATACCCAACCTTTATGATTGAAGATCTCATAAAAGAGGTACAATATGGTAGAAACGAAATTGATTGAGTTATCGTGTTAGAGCACAATCTTTGAAAAAATTTCTCCTCTCATCTCTATAATGAGTGCTTTTATAAAATAAAAAATAAATATGTGTAAAGTTTAGTTATATTTTTAATGAATCTAAGGTAAGTTATCTATAGGGTATTAGTCATAAATACCCTTAAAAAATTTACCTATGTGAGAATTATCATATTAGACTATGACTAAGGGTTTGGGCTAATCCTAAGAAGTTCTCATGAAAAATCAAGGTACTAAGCACAAGTCATTTATTATGCATTGATCGCTTAAACCCAATTGATTCATACTATGTGTGTGATTAGTTTAAGTTTGAGTTAAGGACCTACTTCAAGGTGTAATCCACTATGGTTCTTTTAGATGTATATAATCAATACTAAGTGAGGTTCAAGTCTACAGAACACCTTACCTATTACGCAGTATAAGATGCCCAAAAATTTATATTATATTGATCTTATTTTTTTTAATTTAAAACTTTTGTAAGAGATTATTAACTTTTTTTTAAAAATAAATTTAAAAATAATAATTTTAAGCATTCATGAGTAGATGAGAGCATTTCGTTCGTGCTCATGAGCAGCACCTGCAAACTTTCTCATGAGCATGCGATCACTGCGATCGCTTATGAATATTTGCGATCGATCATGTTAAAAAAATTATTTTTGTATTGAGTTTATAAATAGGCTCAAGGAATTAGAATTGAATAAATTATAATATAAGAATCTTTCCTTTAAGATTATTTTTGTTTTCCTTATTATCATATTATTGTTGATTTCTCTTTGAGCATTTGAAGGACTTATTGGGTTACATCTCCATGTAATCATGGTTATGGTAGGAGGTTCGGATCAAGCTAGATCATTGTACCTTGAGAATATATTATCTACAACCTACACAAAAGGATGAAAACTAATTCTTAGGACAGTGTTTAACATGCCTCGGTTCAGGCATAGTTCTTAACTTCTTTTGATTTAAATTTCTCTATTTAATTTTCTAGATTTGAATTTCTAGCAATTTATAGACAATTTAAACTTCAAAATTACAATTATTTCCAACATAACCTCTCCTCCAAAATGGCCTCAAGAATCCCTCCATTGCCATTACACCTTCATGCCCTCATGTCCAGAGAAACCTTTTCCATATATTATAGTAGAGATAGGGGAAGGGACTTGCTCAGATCCTTGGGGCATCTTTGATCTTCATTGATCATTATCGTTGCCAAGTTGCCTTCAACTGCTTCCTTCATAGTGTGAAACAAAGAGATGGGAGAGATCGAAGTGAAGATGGAAGTATCAGGTAGATCATGAATCAATCTGGAGTCAACATGCTTGGCCTATTTTTATAGATTTTAAAACTATCAGGAATAAATAAAATTGCTCAAAATAAAACTCCACAAATCTAACCATAACAAAAAAGATAGTTTCGAGACCTTGAATTTTAGTATTTTTGTTGGTTCATTAGATAAATAAATAAATGTTAGTACACAACAATTATCGATATGTAATTTGCAACATATACTTTGTAAATTAGTTTGTAATTAAGCTAATTCATATATTTACTAGTATAAAAGATGAAAATTGACTTGTCAAAAAAAAGTATCCTAGTCAACATTCAATTATAAAAATTGACTTTTCAAGTATCTTATCATGAATCTACTAAATCAAACTATGCAAAGGACTGAGATATTTTCATTAAGAGACGTATTGTATCTGCCTCCAGATGTTTCAAAAAATGGACAAGGGGTACTGTACTGGCGCTTGGGTGCGGTGATAAGTAAGCAAGGGTTCCTACACTATGAGTGCAGGTAAAGAAGTTAGTCCATGATAGTTAGATTAGAGTAGCAACTTGGAACATAAAAATACTAATAGGTAAAACTTTAGATATAGTGGACACTGTAATTAGGAGAAAAGTAACTATAATATGCTTATAAGAGACTAAATGGGTAGGTGAAAGATTTAGAGAAATAGAGAATACATGATATAAATTATATTACACTAGAAAACATAAAAATAGAAATGGAATAGAAATAATTATAGATAAAAATTTTCAGAAATATGTTGTTAAGGTAACTAGAAAATTAAAGGAGATCGGATTATATCACTAAAATCTATAATTAAGAATATTATAATTAACATAATTAGTGCATATGCACCACAGGTAGGATTAGTGATGTAGCATAAGGATAGGAGTAATTATGCAGTCAATGAATTAATAAAAATTAATTTTTTAAGTATTTTAGAAGGTAGCTAATTCATCCAAAAATAAGAGAAAGAGTAAGAGAGCAGATTTTGTGATGCAGAAAATAACAGTTTCGGAACAAAATTTTTTAAAAAATGAAGAAGCATACCATGATAGTCTAAAATTGAGAAACTTTAGAGAAGACATGCTCATGAGCTTTCACATAATCAGAATTACAAAGTAAGGAAAATATTGATTTATCCGACGATGATATGCGTTCCTAGTGTTAGTAGAAGATCTCTTGCTAGCAGGCAAGATTTCTAGATGAGAAAACTATCTTCCATGTGAGGTTCCTTGATCTCAATTTAGGGGCAAAGAAGACGTCCTCAGCTTTGGAGATGAATCAAGAGAGGGGCGACAACTTTAGAGGTGAATCAAGAGAGGGGTGGCATCTTTGAAGATGAATCAAGAGAGAGGGCAGTGGCTTTGGAGATTGATCAAGAGAGAGGGTGGCAGCTTTGGAGATTGATCAAGGGAGAGGGCGATGGCTAGGGTTTCAAGTATGGATGCCTAGAATTTAGGGGAAGGGGGTTGGTGATCAGTTATGAGATGGTGATATAAGGATTAGGGTTTGTTTGGTGGAGCTTGATAGAGGAGATGGACTAGACTAGGGTTTGGTAGCAAGAACACTTCAGCCTCACGCCTAACTCCCTCATGAAGGATCAATTGCTCAAGGCAACAGAAATAGAACTTGAATGAAAGTTCTCAAAACTTTTTTTTATTTATTCACATCCCCCATTTATCGTTTCAAGAGAAGGGTTTTATAGACCTCTCATCCCATTACAAGGTAAGTTCAACAATTAGAATACTAAATGATAGGGATTACAAAATATGGTAAAATATTTATCATCGTAGAGCAAATATCTTCTTTTCTTTATCTGATTTGACCAAAATGGCAGCAGCAAAATATAGTTTCCAATTATGTAGGTGAGGGACCACAAGCAAAGAAGGAATCTTTGTGATGACATCCTTCTTTCTTTTTTTTTATCAATAAGGTCCATATGGGATGCAAGATCCTTTTCAGAATAGTTGAGATGCTGATATTCATTCCCATTATAACATAGTAGGGGATCACCGAATTTCTTCCTCATGGGGTGCCCAAGGTTGCCAAAATTAATGGTGGCATATGGAGGGACAAGATTGATTCTACGATCTTGGTGTAGATGGATCCAATCCATGCAGAGCTCCAGGGGTAGGGTATGAATAAGGTTGGAGAAGATCAGATGGTTGTCCAATACTGCGTAATCTGAGCTTGTTCTGAATATCTTTAGCAGGTCTGAACAAGAGTAATACACTTTCCTTGAATTATTATAGGACTCAAATAAAATAAAAATGCATGACCTGGACATTGGAATAAATCAAACTTGACTGACTCAGTAACAGATTGGACTTGACCAACTAGAAAAAATACAGGACTTCTAGGGTTTAGAGATCTAAATGGAACCCTGCAACCTTTTTCTCACTCTTGCTTCTGCACCAATTAGACCAACAAACTAAGATATAATTTTGGAAAGACAGATGAAGTAATGCAAGAAATACCACAAGGAGAAAAGATATATTTAGAAGGAGATTTTAATGAACATGTAGATAAATAGAGGGATGGATATGAAATGGTATATGAAGGATATGAATTTGAAGATAGGAATGAAGCCAGCGTAAGCTTATTAGATTTTGCAGTGGTATACAATCTAACAATAGCAAACACTTATTTCAAAAAGAAAGATGAATATTTAATAACATTTAAAAGTAGATCTAATGAAAGTTAAATAGACTTTTTCTTAATTAGGAAGGTAGATAAAATAAAATGCAAAAACTATAAAGTTATTCTAGAAGAAAGTTTAACTTCACAACATAGAATAATTGTAGCAGACATATGGATAAAAATAAAATTTAGAGTAAAACGTAAAACTATTAATCTAAAAATTAAATGATGGAAGTTGAAAAAAGAAAAAATAGAATTATTTAAAGAAAAGTTAGTAAGAGAAATGACTATGAATATAAATAGTGATCCCAATTTAATATGAGAAAAATTAACTAAATGCATAAAAAATATAGCAAAAAAAATTCTAGGAGAATCAAAAGGAGTAGGACTAGCAGAAAAGAAAACTTGATGATGGAAAGAGGAAGTTCAAGTTGACATCAAGCTTAAAAGGACAAGTTACAAAATTTGGCAAGAGGTTAGAGATAAATAAAGTCTTAAAAAGTATAGGATGCAAAGAAAGAAGCTAAAAAAGCGATAAGTAATGCCAAACTTAAAGCTTATGATGATTTATATAATACACTAGATACAAAAGAAGGTGAAAAGACTATATATAAACTAACAAAACTAAGAGAAAAGAAAACAAAAGATCTTGACTATATTAAATGCATTAATGATGAAGATGAAAGAGTCTTAGTAAAAGAAGAAGAGATGAATATGATAACCTAAGAGTAACAAATGAACATAAATTTTTTTGTAGATTTAGTATGCTTAAGGTTAAAAAGACTTTGAGTAAAATAAAAAATACAAAGGCATTAGGACCAGATGCGATCCCTATTAAGGTTTCAAAAGGTTTAGAAGAAATTGGAGTCATATGGTTAACCAATTTTGTTAGCTTCTCTATCCTCCTAGGACAACTGACAACAACCTGTGCACCTGGAGTAATCTAATAGAGTTCTACTTGCCTTTATATAGTGCTTGTTGGCCCAGATGGCAACACAAGAGGGGGGGGTGAATTAGGTTCTTAAAAATTTAACCTTTTAAATTAATTGGCTTTGGAATACACAAGATTAAGTGCAGGATAAATATTAACCACAAACAAAGAGATAGTGAGAGAGAATCAAAACATAACAAACACAAGGATTTTATAGTGGTTCGGTGTATCCAACACCTACGTTCACTCCCAAGTACTACTTGGGTCCACACTATAATCTACTAGATTACAGCCGAGTTGTTTTACAAGCTCACAACTCAAAACTTATTGTTTCCCCCAGGATCACAACGAACCCAACTGGTTTTTCGGGCTCACCAGCACAAAATCCAAACCCAAGCTAATCTAGCTTGACCCGAGGTATACTACCTCCACTAATTCAATCCCCCTGATTGAACTAGCAAAACCAAATGAGAATAGAGTTTACAATAACAAACAACTCCTCAAATGAGCAAATATTCAATATAAATAAACAAGGTTAGAAAAGCCTGTTTGAAGCAGAGTTGATTTGAGCTTTTCTTCTTTTCTTCTTTTCCTATTCTCCTTTGAGATGTTGAATTAGGCCTCAGTTCGGATTCTTCACAAAGATTGCAGATGAGAAGTTGGAAAAAACATGGCTTTTGGCTCTCTTTTTCTTCTTTTGGAAAATCCTCTGATTTTGAACTTGAATGCATTGGATTTCTCTTTGAGCTTTCTAGAGTTGATGGATTTAAACTTTGACTCTTTCCTCTTTGATTTCTTGCTCAAGACTTCTTGGATTTTTCAAGTTGTTTTCTCTCTATTTTTCGTCTTCTTTTTCAAACGAACGGGCTCCCCTTTTATAGATTCTTTTTAATTCAAGATTATGTGAAAAACTAGCCATTATTTCTCTCCTTGGATTCCTCCTACACACAAAAAAAGTATCCGTTAGAGATTAGGTGAGAAAATATTACCATTGGAGGCCGTTCTGATACTTTGAAAATCCGTTCCTAATAGGTTGGAGTTGGCTCCAACTTTTCAGGTGTCGGCTCCAAGTTGAGTATCCAAAAATAGAAAGTAACGGTTCGTTGAGGAGTCAGCTCCAAAAAAGGTAAGTGTCGGCTCGTTGCATTCGGGAGTTGGCTCCGAAAAACTGTAAGTGTCAGCTCCAGGGTAGTCCAAAAAACATGCTTTTGTTCCCGCATTGGAGTCGGCTCCAGACACTACAAGTGTCAGCTTCCGAAACTCTGGGTGTCGGCTCCGAAACACTGGGTGTCGGCTCCAAACCATGCCAAAAATCAAGAAAGCATTTGATCGGCCATGGGGTTGGCTCCAGACATTCTAGGTGTCGACTCCAGGCTCTGAATTTTAAAACATACCTTTGGCATTTGATTCAAAACATGTTTCTTTATACCTTTTGATTAATCAAACATTTTTAAGCCCTAAAACACTTGTTAAATTTATTAGTAACAAAATGAATATACTCATATCTTTTATTAATCATCAAAATCAATAATTGGGTCAACAATCTCCCTCTTTTTGATGATTATAAAAACATTGAGTATTTACATGAGTAAACAATAGGATTCTCAAATCAAAATTTTTAAATATTTAATCCTCACAGATAAGCTCCCTCTGAATGAGATAGCTCCCCCTATGAAGTTCAATCTTAACAATTGTTCTTCCTTTTAACAGAAAATTTTAATGGTTGATACCAATTTTAATTGCCTCTCCTTATGTGCAGTTAATTAGATACCAATAAATTAAGCTTAATTGAGCTTACTTGATCCAATGCATATACAAAAGCTAAATATTTCTCCCCTCTTTTTGTTTTACATTCAATGCATATACGATTAGGAAATGCTTACATAACTCTCCCTCTTTTTTGTAATCAACAAAAAGATCAAGCAAGGTTAAGTACAATGACAAAATTGATAGATTTTTCAAGGTTCAAAAGATATTTATTAAGTATAAGATAAGTTCATTACATCAAAAGTCAAATATTACAACATGAAACTCTACTATAACAAACATCAAGCTATACATCATTACATTAAAGCTTCAAGATAAATCAACATCAAACTAGACTAATTATCAAAGACACTTCATTACAAGATAATCAAAAATGAGTTCTAAGAAGTCTTTGCAATTCTTCTACAATCCTTGCCATCCCTTCACTTTGAGTCCTAACAAATTCTTTTAGTCTTCTGTCAACAAATGCACATGCAATCATAATCTTGTCCTGAAGCTCAGCATTGCATTTGGAGTAAGTTTCTAAGTCTCCACCAATATCCTTAAGCTCTTTAAATATGTTCTTGAGATCATTCTTTAAGGATTCAGTAGAGGAACCAAGGGTAGACTCAATCATTCTAATGCGATCATCCAAAGAGTAAAGTGTTTTTTTCAAATTCATAAATTGGCTATCAAACTCTGTCTTCATTTCTTCTTTTTGAGCAGCAAATAAACTTTTAAGTTGCTCTAACTAAATATCTGAAATCTGACAAATAACATAGGTGGCGGTACAGGAACTGGAGCAGGAGCAGGAGCATAAAGTGGTGAAGATCTGCTAGGCTCTGGTGAAGGATGCCTCGCTGAAGGACCAACCTCAGATGGTGCAGAAGTCCTAATGTTAGCGGCTCTCTCATCCAAATGACCTTTTCTCTCCCATTGACCATTAACCTTCACAAAGCCCATCCGGTGCACAGTAGCCAAGCTATAGTAATTAGTGTGTCTAAGATTCTTTGATGGCTCATTATCAGAAATTGCAATACCTTGACTTCTAAACACCATAGTTAAAATCATACCATAGGGCAGTGAAGATCTCCTTTTGCCCCCAGCCTCAGCCATGTAGAAAATCATCATCCCAGCAAGGTTAATAGGCTGACCTGTTAGAACACTGTCCATAACAACAATGTCTCACTCCGAGACATACTCAAATCGGCCAGTCTTAGGGAATAAAATCCTACTGCAGATGTTGTGAAGTAATCTAAGCTCCAAGGGCAACTGATTAGCCTTGACTTCTTCAAATTCAGACATTTCTCTTCCTAACATCCTTGATAATGCATCAGACCTCTCACTATGAATGTCAGCAGCTAATCCAGTGACAGGGATGCTCAGAAGATGTCCTAAACTCTGAAAGGTAAGGTGAACTCTCTTCCCTCTAACAGAACTGATAATCCACCGTCTCCCCTTGATAAATTAAAATAGAATTCCTTAACAAGGGCCGGATAAGTGGGAACATCCAGCGAGCAAACCTTGTCCCAGCCAAGCTCTTTAATTTGTCTTCCAATAAAAATCCCTCGGACTCAAAGAAATTAAAATCAACCTTTCTACCCATAGTAATAACTCTTCCGGCTAAAGTATCTACCTGTGGAGATGAGGGACCAGGATTATCTGAATGGGTCGAGGAAGAATCGTCGCTTGGAGATGGCTCACGGACGGGACGCTGAGCCGTACGCTTCCCGATGGTTACGGGAGCTCCAAGAACCGATCCTCTCCGCTTAGGAGCCATAGAAATCCTTAGGAATGTTCGATTTGAGGAGAATTTGGCTTGGGGAGGTTTTGAGAGAGTTTGGAGAGAGTTTGGAAAGGGATTGGAAACGATAGAAATGACGGAGGTGTCTACTCTGCCCTAATAAAGTCAATTTGGGACCACCAGGTGTCGACTCCCGCAAAGTCGGGTATTGACTCCAAGTCGCTAACACAGTTAGCGCTCGAACTGGAGTCGGCTCCACTTATACGGGTGTTGGCTCCAAGGTCAAGGACCGAGAGCGACACAGAAGAGGTGTCGACTCCTCAAATTGAGGTGTCGACTCCACTGACAGTTTCAGAGAAAAATAGATGAGTTTCAAACATCCAATAAATTTTTTAAAAAAATCTTTGGAATATGAAGAGTCAAATTGCATAAATGACTAGATAAATTATCCTTAAAATATGAAAGGAATCTCAGGAAATTAATAGAGATCTAGATAGTCATTCCTTAAGGGTTTCAAAATCATTCCAAAGGATCACAAATCCCTAATTCACCTCTAAGATAACAAAATCTCTCTTCACTCAAAGGTTTTGTAAATATGTCAGCTAATTGTTCTTCAATATTAACATAATCAAGACAAATTTCATTATTAGCTACATGTTCTCTTATAAAGTGATATCTAATTTCAATGTGTTTGGTTCTTGAATGTTGAATTGGATTTTTAGTTAAATTTATTGCACTTGTATTATCACATCTAATAGGAGTTTTATCAAGTGTTAAGCCATAATCTTCAAGTTATCGCTTAATCCAAAGGATTTGAGCACAGTAACTTCCAGCTGCAATATATTATGCTTCAGTAGTTGATAATGCAACCAAATTTTGCTTTTTGCTAAACTAAGAGATTAAGTTACTTCCTAAGAATTGACATGCACCACTTGTACTTTTTCTATCTAATTTACATCCAGCATAGTCAGAGTCAGAATATGCAATCAAGTTTAGTGTTGAGTCTCTAGAATACCATAATCCTACATTTTTAGTTCCACTTAGATATCTTAAGATTCTTTTCACTACAATTAAGTGAGATTCTTTAGGTTCAGATTGAAATCTAGCAAATAGACAAACAGCAAATATGATATCTAGTCTAGTTATAGTTAAGTAAAGTAGAGATCCGATCATATCTTTGTAGTACTTTTGATCTACTTTCTTACCATCTTCATCTTTGTCTAATTTGCATTAAGGACTCATAGGTGTTCCAAGGGGTTTGATTGACTCCATTCCAAACTTCTTGAGAAGTTCCTTTGTGTATTTTGCTTGGTTGATGAAAATCCCCTCTTTGCTTTGCTTGATTTGAAGTCCTAGGAAGAAGTTGAGTTCTCCCATCATGCTCATTTCGAATTCACCCTGCATTAACTTAGCAAATTCTTGACACAAGAGATTGTTAGTAGCACCGAATACAATATCATCAACATATATTTGTACTACTAATAAATCCTTGTCTTTTCTTTTTAAAAATAGTATTTTATCAATATTTCCTCTAGTAAAATCATTTTCAATCAGAAATTTGCTTAATCTATCATACCAAGCTCTAGATGCTTGTTTTAAACCATATAGTGCTTTGTGCAATTTAAAAACATGATTTAAAAATTCATGATCTTCAAAACTAGGTGGTTGTTCAACCAAAACTTCCTCATTTATAAATCCATTTAAAAATCCACTTTTAACATCCATTTGAAATAAATTGATATGCATATGACATGCAAATGCAAGTAGTAATCTAATTGCTTCTAATCTAGCTACAGGTGCAAAAGTTTCATCAAAATCAATTCCTTCTTCTTGATTATATCATTTTGCAACTAATCTAGCTTTGTTTCTAATTACTATGCTATTTTCTTCTAATTTATTTCTAAATACCCATTTTGATCCTATAACAGAATGATCTTTAGGTCTATCTACAAGGGTCCAGACATTATTTCTAGTAAATTGATTTCATTCCTCTTGCATAGCTAACATCCAATTATTATCTTTTTCAGCCTCTTCAATGGTTTTAGGTTCAATTTGAGATACAAATGCAAGATGATTATTAATGTTTCTCATTGATGATATAGTTCTTACTCCTTGAGATGGATCACCTATAATTAATTCTTTTGAATGACCATAGGCATATCTCCAATCTCTAGGAAGATCTACATCATTATGATTTGCATCAACAACATCAACACTAGGAGAATCATCATCTTTAGCTCCTTGTTTATGATATGAAGATACATCTATATTCAATTTTTTAATATCCCTTTCTAATATGTTTGTATCTTCCTCATCATTAATCTTTCCTGAACTCGATGCTAAAGATTCATCAAAAACTACATGAATAGATTCTTCTACAATTAAGTTTCTCTTGTTAAACACTCTATAAGCTTTATTAGATGTTGAATATCCTAAGAATATGCCTTCATCTGATTTTGCATCAAATTTTCTTAGATTATCTTTACCATTATTATGAATAAAACATTTACAACCAAATGCAAAAAAATAACTAATGTTTGGTTTTCTATTGTTCCATAGTTCATAAGGAGTTTTCTTAAGGATTGGCCTAATTAAAGCTCTATTAAGAATGTAATATGCCATGTTTATAGCTTTCGCCCAAAAGTACTTTGGTAGGTTGCTTTCACTTAGCATGGTACGGGCCATGTCTTCTAAAGTTATATTTTTTCTTTCTACAACTCCATTTTGTTGTGGTGTTTCTAGGTGCAGAGAAATTATGATAGATGCCATTTTCAATGCAAAAGTTTTCAAATAAATAATTTTTGAATTCTGTGCCATGATCACTTCTAAGAGACACTATGGTGTTGTTTTTCTCATTTGTGACCTTCTTGAAGAATTTTAAAAATATTAGAAAGGTCTCATCTTTATGAGCTAAAAACAATACCCAAGTGTATCTAGAATAATCATCTACAATCACAAGACCATATTTCTTTCCTCCTAGACTAGTGGTTCTAGTAGGTCCAAATAGATCCATGTGAAGTAGTTCAAGTGGCCTAGAAGTGGAAACAATGTTTTTAGTTTTGAAAGAGTTTCTAGTTTGTTTTCCAAATTGACATGCATTACAAATTTTGTTATTTTCAAAATCTAGTTGTGGAAGGCCTTTTACTAAATCCATTCTAATTAATTTTGAAATTAGGTGTGTGCTTGCATGACCTAATCTACGATGTCATAACCATCCAATCTCATTCATATTAGCATTATTAGCAACTAAGCAATGATTACTAGTAGACAAATTGTCTAAATCAATCAAGTATACATTGCCATTTCTATTTTCAGTAAATACAATGCTATTATCAATGGGATTAGAAACAGTGCAAATAGAAGCTTCAAATGATACTTTGAAACCTTTATCATATAATTGGCTAATACTAATTAGATTATGCTTTAAACTATTAACATATAATACATTTTCAATAAATGTGGAGGGAGTTATTTGAATTTTACCAAATCCCATGATCTGGCCTTTGCCATTATCACCAAACGTAACAACTCCTCTCTTTTGCTTTCAAAGGTGATGAATTGATCCTTGTCACCCGTCATGTGTCTTGAGCAGCCACTATCGAGATACCACTTTTGCTTTGATCTTTTGGCCGCAAGACACTCCTTCAAAAATGATCAAGTCTTATATTTAGGTACCCAAGCCTTCTTGGGTCCTTTATGGTTAGTAGCAAAAAGATTATTCCTTTTGGAACCCATATTTTCCTTCCTTTAACTATTAATTTCTTGTTACTATTTCTTGTATTACATTCATAGGATTTATGGCCTTTCTTGTTGCAATTGTAACATATAACATCATTTATTTTCTTAACAAAGAAATTATTTACAAATTTTTGTTTTATGTTTGGTCTATATCCTAATCCAGCTCTATCAAAAATAGCCGTTGATTACTTAATAATAAATAAAGTTTTTCAGAACTATATAAATTTATCAACTATATTTTTATATTTATCAACTTTCTTTAATCTATCATTTTCATTGGAAATTGATCCTTTTTCTTCAATCAAAACTTCATATTTTGATTTCAATTTTTCAACTTTATGAATTAGTTTATCCTTTTCTTTGGCAAGATTTAAACTATCATTTTTTAAAGATTTGTTCTTCTTTTTCAGAACTTTAAAATCACTTACTAACTCATTAAATGCATCATATAATTCTTCAAAAGTAAAATCATCATAAGGTGTTTCAGAACTTACCTCAATATCGTCGTTTTCCATAAAGTAAATATTGGCAACTTCCTTTTGTTCCTCCTCGGAAGAGGATTCTTCACTATCACTCCATGTTGCAATATAAGCCTTTTTCTTCTTCTTGTATATTTTCTTCAATTGAGGATAGTCATATCTGAAATGCCCCAGTTTTTTGCACTCATAACATATCAAGGGCTCTTTTTCTTTTTCTTTGTCCTTCTCTTTCTCTTTTTCTCCTTCCATTTTTGTTCCAGACTTTTTCTTATGGAACGGTCTCCTTCTTTGCATGAATTTTTTAAATTTTCTAGCAAGAAGTGCAGTCTCCTCATCATCATCACCATCACTGCAGCTTTCCTCACTTTTTGCAGCCTTGAGAGCAATAGTTTTCTTCTTCTTGACCTCCTCCTCTTGATGTTGCTTTATAGTCAGCTCATGAGTCATCAAGGATCCAAGTAGCTCCTCCAAAGGTAAAACATTTAAGTCTTTGGCTTCTTGGATTGCAGTCACCTTCGCTTCCCATGATCTTGGAAGTGACCTAAGAATTTTACGTACAAGTTCAGAATTAGTATAAGTCTTACCAAGACTTTTCAATCCATTTACAATATCAGTGAATCTTGTGTACATGCATGTAATTGTTTCAGTTTGTTCCATGCTAAATAGTTCATATTTATGTACCAAAATATTAATTTTTGATTCTTTAACTTGATTTGTACCCTCATGGGTAACCTCTAATCTATCCCAAATTTCTTTTGCAAAAATACATGTAGAAATTCGATTAAATTCATTTGCATCCAATGAACAATACAAAACATTCATGGCTTTAGCATTGAGCTGAGCCAACTTCTTATCATGTTCATCCCATTCCGTTTCTGATTTAGGAATCACCATGTTGTCTACTCTAATTGTGGGTGTGTGTGGACCATTAACTATGATTCCCCATAAGTCATAGTCAAGTGCTGGAATAAAAATCTTCATCCTAGCTTTCCAATAACTATAATTAGTTCCATTAAATAAAGGAGGTCGATTAGTGGATTGACCTTCTAAATAAGATGAACTAGCTTGAGCTACCATTTGGATCTTTAGCTCTTGATCGTTAGATCAATATCAAATGAGCACTTGCTTTGATACCAATTGTTGGCCTAGATGGCAACCCAAGAGGGGGGGGGGGGATAAATTGGGTTCTTAAAAAATTTAACCTTTTAAATTAATTGGCTTTGGAATACACAAGATTAAGTGCAGGATAAATATTAACCACAAACAAAGAGATAGTGAGAGAGAATCAAAACATGGAAAACACACGGATTTTATCGTGGTTCGGTGTATCCAACACTTACGTCCACTCCCAAGTACCACTTGGGTCCACACTATAATCTATTAGATTACAGCCGAGTTGTTTTACAAGCTCACAACTCAAAACTTATTGTTTCCCCCGGGATCACAATGAACCCAGCTGGTTTTTCGGGCTCACCAGCACAAAACCCAAACCCAAGCTAATCTAGCTTGACCCAAGGTATACTACCTCCACTAATTCAATCCCCCTGATTGAACTAGCAAAAACTAATGAGAATAGAGTTTACAATAACAAACAGCTCCTCAAATGAGCAAATATTCAATATAAATAAACAAGGTTAGAAAAGCCTGTTTGAAGCAGAGTTGATTTGAGCTTTTCTTCTTTTCCTCTTCTCCTTTGAGATGTTGAATCAGGCCTCAGCTCGGATTCTTCACAAAGATTGCAGATGAGAAGTTGGAAAAAACAGGGCTTTTGGCTCTCTTTTTCTTCTTTTGGAAAATCCTTCGATTTTGAACTTGAATGCCTTGGATTTCTCTTTGAGCTTTCTGGAGTTGATGGATTTGAACTTTGACTCTTTCCTTTTTGATTTCTTGCTCAAGACTTCTCGGATTTTTTAAGTTATTTTCTCTCTATTTTTTGTCTTCTTTTTCAAACGAATGAGCTCCCCTTTTATAGATTCTTCTTAATCCATGATTAGGTGAAAAACTAGCCATTATTTCTGTCCTTGGATTCCTCCTACACACAAAAAAAGTATCCGTTAGAGATTAGGTGAGAAAATATTACCGTTGAAGGCTGTTCTGACACTTTGAAAATCCGTTCCTGACAGGTTGGAGTCGGATCCAACTTTTCAGGTGTCGGCTCCAAGTCGAGTATCCAAAAATAGAAAGTAACGGTTCGTTGAGGAGTTGGCTCCGAAAAAGGTAAGTGTCGGCTCGTCGCATTCGGGAGTCGGCTCTGGAAAATTGTAAGTGTCGGCTCCAGGGTAGTCCAAAAAACATGCTTTCTGTTCCCGAATTGGAGTCGGCTTCAGACACTGTAAGTGTCGGCTCCGAAACACTAGGTGTCGGCTCCAGACTGTGCCAAAAATTAGGAAAGCATTTGATCGGCCATGGGATCGGCTCCAAACCTTCTAGGTGTCGACTCATGCTCTGAATTTTGAAACACACCTTTGGCATTTGATTCAAAACACGTTTCTTTATACCTTTTGATTAATCAAACATTTTTAAGCCCTGAAACACTTGTTAAATTTATTAGTAACAAAATGAATATACTCATATCTTTTATTAATCATCAAAATCAATAATTGGGTCAACAGTGCTCCATAAAGACCTAGAAAACTCCAATAAATTATTACAAGCGATAGACATTTAAAAATGCATCCTATTAAAAACTTTTTATTTTCTGCTCATATATTTTTCATGACATCCTTAAGCAGTTTATAAGATCACATTCATAATTGATAGCACAATCATCGTTACCTACATTATACTCATAATTCCTTTCAAAACATAAATCTTTCTTTCATTTCAAAAGAGTATAAGATACATCACCAAATTTCACTATATACATATACATATACATATACATGAATGCCACCACACTAACTCAATATACAAAGCTATCATTTATACTCTTTGCATTTTGGCAGGCTTCAGCTACTAAGGGTCCCAATCCCGCTAACCTTAATCCTGCCAAACATGCTCACTGATCTAAAAATAAAATATCAATAATAGAGGGGTGAGACCTAAGTCCTAGTAACTGGATAACCATCAAACCATGAGAAAATTGAGAACCACAACAACCATTTCATTTTTTTACAGTATACAGATACAATGTAGTATGTATAAACCAAAGAACATTGTTAACATGTATATTATTCTTCAAATAATACACATCTTTAATTGAAATATCATACAAATATCTTTTTCACTGAAAAAATATCTCCATAATTGTATACATATACCTTTTGCAATGATAAAAGATAACTTGTAAGCTAGCTTATGCTTATAATAATATACCAGTACTGAAATACTCTATAAATAACTTTTTCTACTGGAAAATAACTCAATTATTTGAAAATCCATAAATGATGCATTTTGTTATAAAACACAAAAATCTCTTTATACATGCCAGCTTTTCTTTTCTTATTTCTCTGATCCCCACTGGGATCTAATTTGTCACTAGCATCTCATATAAACCCTCCCCACTAGAATAAATACTTGGCCCACTAGCCTTTTTTTTTAAAATCATAATACAAGCTTTTCAAATCTCATGATGCTGGGCTGTGTGTGATGCCTCTGAGGTACCATATTGTAGTCACCCTCATCAGGTGTACTCTCATCGGGTGCATGATTGACAATAGGAACCCCACACAAATAACGTCCCTTATCCATGCGGTTCATCCGGTAATGTGATCTTGCACCTTTTTCCCTGGGCCTCCTCTTTGCCCCTTCCACTACAAGAGATTTTAAATATTGCGACGCCCAATTGCGTCGCAATTACGTCGCTAAACATGATATTGCGACGCAATAGCGACGCAATGAGGGCGTCGCTCAACTGTCCGTCGCAATACCCTTTTGTCGCAATTGCGTCGCAATATTGCGACTCTCTGCGACGCTCTTGCGACGCCACATTGCGTCGCAATATTGCGACGCATGCAAATGCATCGCTAAATTTAAAAATAAATTTAGTTAGAAAAAAAATTATTATTAAATATTGCGACGCACTAAATTGCATCGTAATATTTAAAATTAATTTTTTTAAAAAAATTATTATTAAATATTGCGATGCACTAATTTGCATCGCAATATTTAAAATTAATTTTTAAAAAAAAAAATTATTATTAAATATTGCGACGCACTAAATTGGGTCGCAAAATTGACTCATCCAGATGCGTTGCAATATTTAATAATAATAATTTTGGTATAATAGCGACGCAATTTGAGTTAATTGCGTCGTAATATTTTAAAATAATTTTTAAGATAAAATAGCGACTCAATTGTAGTCGCTAATGCGTCGCTATTAAATTTATTTTTAAATTATTGCGATGCCAGGTCATTGCGTCGTAATATTTAATAATAATATTTTAAAAATATTAGCGATCCAATATCAGTCGCTAATGCATCGCAAATTTTATTTTTAAAAATATTTAAATGATTAAAAATTAAAACGGTTAATTCAATTTCGCTAAATCTAAATATTGATACAAACATTTTTCACTCAATCCAAACAATAAT
Organism: Calamus simplicifolius; assembly: GCA_900491605.1. Taxonomy (NCBI): domain Eukaryota; kingdom Viridiplantae; phylum Streptophyta; class Magnoliopsida; order Arecales; family Arecaceae; genus Calamus; species Calamus simplicifolius. The sequence continues at coordinate 136,718 of UESW01002625.1, read as the reverse complement.
ATATTTCAAAAAATAATTTATATATTAAAATTTTGAAGTTTTTACAACATAAAAAAAGAAAAAAAAATACATCAAGAATCTGAATGATCACGTGGAGGCTGTGGAGGCTGAAGACTCTGCGACAAGCGGCTAACCATATCCCGCAAATAATGCATCTCATCTCGCATGTCTGCAACCTCCTGATCCCGGCCTCGCATACGATCCTCAAAATCCTGCTCGACCTCCTGGCGAATCTCCTCTGCAATAGATCTGCGAAGCTCCTGTAAACGCTCGGGAGGAAGATCAGCAGGAACTCGCGAGCTGGAGGCCTGATGGGGAAAAAATGTAGAAGCTCTAGTGCCCATACCATAGACCCTGCGGTCTCGTGGCTGGGCACCAACAGCCTCCAAAAACACACGTCGACTCTCCTCTGCTGAGAGTTCGACGGGCGTCTCCCCATCAGTAGAGTCGACCTGCGATGCCTGGGAGCGAAGCTCCTCGACTCGTGTCTTGAAATTATGAAATCAACAATAAATGAGTTAATAAATTTCTCGAAATAAAATTTTAGAAATTAAACAGATACTACATAAATCTAATTTCTTACCGCAACCTCCCGTGATCGCGTGTCGACCCAGGAGCCGTCCCTCCTGGTGTGTGTCGCCCTGAATAGACGAAACTCACCAGGATCTCCGCCCTCCTGCTCAGTCTATAACAATAAAAAAAATGATATTAATACAAATATTTGTAAATAACTAAAATAGTAATTAAAATATTTATGTTTTCTTACCATACGCCGTCTGTGCTCCTGAATCGAAATGGAGCCCGAAGTATGACGGGAGAGACCCGTGCCAGGACCGCCCTTCTCAGATCGGCGGTTCGTGCTGGCTGATGCGGACCTCCTGCGCCAGCCATCGGACTCCCAGGCCTGCTGCCACTCGTGCCAAATACCCTCTGGCACGTGCGCAGGACGCTGACCCGATGACCTCCAACGATGAAGCATGTCGGAGTATCGGCGTCGCGTCAGAGCCTCCCATGCTGCCCTAATGGCATCATGGGTGGCAGGATCCCACGTAAACTTTTTCTGCATTAAAATAAACAGTTAGTTTCTGAATTTATTAACTTTAAAGAATTATATATCACTGATAAATTGTATTTAATAAGTTTACCTGAAACTCAGAAAAATAAAACTCCCTCGTGGCTGGCGATACGTGGCGCCAATCGTAGCCACTGGGATCTGCACGCCTCTGAAAAACGGCGCTGATGTGGCTGGAGACATGATGCTGCTCAATGAATCTGTTAAAAAAATGCAAGTTTATAAGTAAATGACTTAAAAACATAAATAAAATATTTTTAATTAGTATATACTTACATCCCCTGAGCATCAAGTCTAAGTACAGTGCGGGCCGATGGTGGAAGAACTCTCGGAGGTCTGTGCCGATCGGCTGGATGGTAATACTGCTGCAGAGATCGAAGGCTGCGCCTCTGCTGGAGATCCAAACTCTCCATCTCCGACGCTCATGTGATCTGATGTCGCAGGATCCAAACTACGTCTCTGCTCACCCAAACTGTCGTCGGTAGATCTACCTCTGCCCCTCATACTGAAAATACTAAAGATTCACACAATTAAATTACGATTAATGATTGACTATGTAAGAATTTAACACTTATAAAAAAAAGTTAAATTTTAAAAAACCTTTATGTTTAATCGGTGTCATTTGTTTCGTGAAATGTTGGTTCAACATCCGATGCCGTATCGGATTGCGAATCAGTTTCATTATCATCGGAAGGAAACCGAACATTTGCATCCGCAATTTCTTGGACATCACCACTTGGATCTCTAAGTGATGTTTCAGGAGCCCTTGTGTCATCCTCAATTGCATGCATTTCCATCTCATCCTCTTGAAATGCAGGGCACTCGGCTGATTGACTTGATGAACTCTCCTCTAATACGATTGTTGAACGTGGGACGATTTTAGAAACGGCCCACCAATCTCGCTTGTCGTTGCGCAAACTTGGATATCCGCAGTAAAAGACTTGCTGAGCTTGGGATGCAAGGATGAATGGGTCATATTTCTGCAATCTTCGTCGATGGTTCACTTCAACCAAATTATAGTCGTTATGAACCCTTTTGCCCACAGGAACTATCGGATCGAACCAATCACAACGAAACAATACGGTTCGTTTCATAGGCCAACCGGGATATTCAACTTCAACCACCTCTACTAACTTTCCATAATAATCCTGCATATTTGCTCCAACACTTTCTCCTTTTACACACACGCCCCAGTTCTGCGTGCCTCTTGAAGCTGCTAATCGTTCAATCTGAAATTTGTACCCATTTACAAAATAGCCAGTAGAGGTTGTTACGGTCTTCAATGGCCATTGCGATAGACATTTAATGAAAATATTGTCGGTTGTCGACCATGGACCGTTGACCTATAAATTAATAAGCTATTGACATCCAATTCAAAAAATAATAGCCATTATCGAAATTGATTGAGTGATACTACTCACAAATTCATAAAACCAGTAAGCAAACTCCGTTTCTAATTTCTGCCCAATTGCAACTTGACTGATGTCGGGATTCATCTGTCGTTGTCTATCACAAAACATCCTTATGGGATGAAAAGGATGAAAACTACTGTTAGAAATTAAATATTATGGTATATTATTATATAAATTTAAATTTTCAATTTAGCATTGAAGTATACACTTACTCAATATATGGATCGACTTCTCGACAGTTCATTAGGATGTAATAATGTGCTGCATTATACTCCATATCGCTAAGATTTCTTGACTTCTGCCCACCAAATGAACGGCCGATAGCTTTAAAAATTGATATTCTACCGTCATTAGCTTCTGCTTCGTCCACACATACGTCATCGTTACGACCATGATTTCGGCTCCTCGTGTGGACGTGACCCTCAAAGTAATGTGAGGCAAAAGCTGAAACTTCTTCGACCAAGTGTGCATTGCATATAGAACCTTCAACCCTTGCCTTATTACGCACATTATTTTTTAACTTCTTAAGATACCTATATGTAAAGTTGCAACAAAAAATTAACGAATTTTTCAAGCAATGAAATAATATTTGAAATGTCAACATATCTTAATGATGTATATATTTACCTCTCGAAAGGATACATCCAGCGATACTGCACGGGACCAGCTATGCTCGCTTCGTATGGCAAGTGAACCGGTAAATGCTCCATTGAGTCAAAAAAACTGGGAGGAAATATTCGCTCAAGCTTGCATAAAATAATTGGAATTTCCTCCTCAAGCCTTGCCATGGATGCAGAAGTAATGACTGCGGCAGATAACTCCTTGAAGAATAAGCTGAGCTCCGTAATTGCCTTCCAGACATGTTGCGGAAGCAACTCACGAAAAGCTATAGGTAATAATCGTTGCATGAAAACATGGCAGTCGTGGCTCTTCATGCCGAACAACTTGAGCTTATGCATGTCCACACACCTACCGATATTTGAGGCATAACCATCTGGAAATTTTAACCCTCTTAGCCAGTTACATAAAACTTCTCGTGAATTTCTGTCAAGAGTGTAACATGCTTTAGGATAGGTCCCATCGGCACTCCTTCTCAAATCACCTCTTCTGCAGTACTGATTAAGTTCTTCTCTTGACTTTGCAGTATCTTTTGTTTTTCCCGGGATGTTTAGCACCGTGTTAAATATGTTATCAAAGAAATTTTTCTCGATATGCATAACATCCAAGTTGTGCCGGATGAGATTTGTGCTCCAATAAGGCAAATCCCAAAATATACTTCGCTTCTTCCAGTTATGTTCTTTACATATACGGCTATTTATTCTATCTGCATCCGGTTCCCATGCATACATCAACCCCAAATGCTCTATAGAATCAAATAGATCCGTGCCGGACCTAACCGGTTCGGCAAATTTTGTGACTGCTTTGTTCTTCCGGAAGGCGATCAAGTTACGCCTGTAAGGATGATTTGGGGGCAAGAACTTCCTATGGTTATCAAACCATGACTGCTTACCACTCTTCTGCAATGTAAATGCATCCGAATCATACATGCAATGAGGGCATGCCAGACGTCCAGCAGTGCTCCAACCAGACAACATTGCATATGCCGGAAAATCACTTATTGTCCACATCAAAGCAGCTCTCATTAAGAAATTTTGTTTCATAGAAATGTCGTAGGCTACCACTCCTGTTTCCCACAACATTTTCAATTCGGCCACCAACGGTTGCAGAAAGACATCAATCTTTTCCTTTGGATTTGATGGTCCTGGAACCAAAACGGTTAAAAACATTGCAGTATCTTTCATGCACTTCCACGGAGGAAGGTTATATACAGTCAGTATCACAGGCCAACATGAATACTGTTGCCCCGCTTGACCAAATGGTTGGAAGCCATCGGTACAAAGACCTAATCTCACATTCCTTATATCTTCAGCGAAATCAGGATGATTTTCATTGAAATGCTTCCAAGCCTTTGAATCTGATGGATGCCGCATTTCATCCTCTTTAGATTCATGTTCGGCATGCCATCTCATATCAGCAGCTGTTGCCTCAGATCTGTATAATCTCTGCAGGCGTGGGGTAAGAGGAAAGTAATGCATCCTCTTGTAAGGCACACTTTTCCTCCTACTTGTACCGGCTCCTCCTTCGGTGTTTTTGAACCTCGATTGCCCACAAATCTTACACCATCTCAGCTCTGAGTCTTCACCCCAAAATATCATACAATTGTTCAAGCAACAATCGATCTTATTAACTGGGAGCCCAAGCCCACGCAACAACTTCTTTGTTGCGTAAAAACTGTCTGCGGCAACATTATCATTTGGCAGAATTTCTTTGATTAACTCAGCTACAGAATTGAACGCCTTTTCTGATAATCGATGTTCTGCCTTAATATTCAACATTCGAGCAGCTGTAGAGAACTGGGAATGACCCTCACACCCAGGATACAATTCTTGATTTGCAGCACGCAACATATCGTAAAATTGTTGTGCTTCTGGATTTGGTTCTTCCATAAATGTATTCTGATTGAAGTCATTACCCGATGCATTCATCACCATTTGTTCATATGTGTTTAAATTCACAAATGGTTCATCTACGGGAATTGACTCTTGTTGGCCTATAACAGCTGCTGGAATATCCTCTGGTTCACCATGACAGTACCAAACATAGTAATCAGGAACAAAACCCTTCTTACACAAATGCACCTTAACAGTTTCCACATCTCTGTAGGCTTTATTCTGACACCTGTGGAAGTTGCATGGGCACCTAATCCTAGGCCCATCCATCCATTCAGGTTGGCTACATGCAAATGCGATAAATTCTTCCAATCCATTCAGAAAATCTGGATTCAGCAAGCCATCTTTTATCCTTGCATACATCCATGAGCGAGTCCCGCTCATTTTTGACCGACTTATACAAAGTCTGGTAAATCATTAAATGAAACCAAAAATAAAACTATATTAGTATTAATAAATATATAACTAAATTATTTCTTGGGCACAACTAAGGTTAATTACAACCAATTAAATCATTTATAAGTACCCAATTTTTTTTAGGCAACTAAGGACCCTACCATGCAAGGGCGAGCCACGGCTACGATCCTTGGGGTGCTAGCAAGGACCGATGCATAGGTTCATGGCTAAAGGGAGGGCTTGAGTTTGTGTCGGGCCGCAAGGCGGTGCGTTTAGTCATTAGACTTCACAAGAATTCAAGTGTCTTAAATAATTCTACCTTCACTCCATGTCTATAAGGTAAGGCCCTATCCCATTCAAGAATATTTTTTGTGATATGTTATTCTGCTATTAATTATCATCGATCGGTAACATTGAAATTTCGGCAGCATTTCCTCATATGTTCTCCTACATGTGTGGTATCACTACAGTAAAAATTAAAATAGCAACTCTTTTTTACCGACGCTTTAATTAAGCGTGAAAAATTTTCGCAGCCTACCGACGCTTCCCCCCCCCCTCCCAAAAAAAAAAAAAAAAATCCTTCAAAAAAAAAAACTGATCGGGTGCCCCCCCCCCCCCCCCCCCCCCCCCCCCCGCGGCCATCTAGAAACAACCCAACCCCCCCCCCCCCCCCCCCCCCCCCACCACCCCAAAAGAAAAAAACGCCAGTGCCCTAGCCCCCCCTCCCGATCGGGTGCCTCCACCCGCCAGTGCCCTAGCCCCCTCGAGCTCCCGATTGAGTCCCTCCCGTCAGCCGCCTCTCGCCTCCTCCTCCTCTTCCTCCTCTCTAAGCTCCTTCTCCGCCCCCTCTCCACCTTGCCCTTCTCCGCCTCTGCCGCTGACGACCAGACTGTCCTGACCATCGAGACGAGCGTTCCCTTCACCGGCCTCAAGATCGAGCCCCCCTCCCGTTCCGTGGACACCACCCCAAATGATATCTTCTCCTTGTTCCGCGACATGGCCCTGATGCGCCGCATGGAGATCGCCGCGACTCCCTTTACAAGGCCAAGCTCATCCGTGGCTTCTGTCACCGTCGGCATGGAGGCGGCCATCACCAAGCGCGATTCCATCATCACCGCCTACCGTGACCACTGCACCTTCCTCGGCCGCGGCGGAACCCTCGTCGAGGCCTTCTCCGAGCTCATGGGCTGAAGCACCGGCTGCTCCAGGGGAAAGGGTGGCTCCATGCACTTCTACAAGAAGGACGCCGGCTTCTTCGGCGGCCACGGCATCGTCGGCGCCTAGATCCCTCTCGGCTGCGGCGTGGCCTTTGCTCAGAAGTACTCCAAGGAAGAGACCGTGACCTTTGCCCTCTACGGTGATGGGGCTGCCAACTAGGGGCAGCTCTTCGAGGCCCTGAACATCTCGGCGCTGTGGGATTTGCCGGTTATCTTGATGTGCGAGAATAATCACTGTGAGTGATAGTATTCAAGCTAGTCTTTTTGCCATCCGTGGTGTTCCTTGGCTTCTGATTGTGTGTTTTGTTTTGTATTTTTTAGATGGAATGGGGACTGCGGAATGGAGGGCGGCGAAGAGCCCTGCGTACTATAAACATGGTGACTATGTTCTTGGTCTTAAGGTTACTAATGAAAATTTCATATTTTTATTTTTCCTATTGACATCTGAAAGCAGTTTAGGTAAACGTAACATAAAAAAAAAGGGGGAAGACAAATTCTTAATGAAAGTAACCCAATGTTGTTACAACATTTGTTAGATGCCAATATACATAACGAAGCTATTATAAGATCTTTTTTAATAAATTATGCTCTTAACCAAAATAAGTTTAAATCTTTCTATGACCAACAAAATTATGAAATTGGATATTGGAGGACTAGAACTCTGAAAATACATGGAATCATGGAAAGCCTTTTCCACTTGGATTCCCCTTCTCAAAAGTTCAGCAATATCAGGATCCTTCTTCAGAGAAGTTTAGCATGGTTTAAAATTATGGGGGAAGTCCAATTAGGGTTATTTCAGGAATTGAAAATTGGGAAATATAGCAAACTTTTATATAGTGTAAGGATGATTGTCCAAAAGGTTAGTTTCTCAGGCAAACTGAAGAGCGCAAATTTAAGGAATTGTGGGTCATGTTGCATGAGAATAATGGAAAAGCTGAGGAGCCAAAAATAGATGCAGGTCAGGTACAAAGTTTCAGGCTATAAAAGATGATTCTCCCTAACTTAAGAGCATTGTTTCTTGATAGGACAGACTTTGTATCAAAAGAATGGGTATGTCCTGTGGAATATGCACCATAATATTGCAGAAGTAAGTCACTGTTGGTAACACCTGCAGCTAACGAGACTCACCTATACTTACTTCAAAAGGGAGTTATTAACCGTCACCCTAGTCATCTCTCAGCAGATGCATAGGTTGCTCCAAGAAGCGGAGAAAGAAGCTTCCTAACTTGGGTTTCCATGTTCCTAGCCTCTTACCTTTTGGGTTCAAAAATGTTTTAGTGACTTAAAAGAGTAACTCAAAAAATATTTGTGTGTTGTAGCATTCCTTCTTTATATTTGTATTGTGAATTGTGTCATTGTCTAAGTAAATTTTTTTAAGCTATTTTCCTTCGTTTGAAACAGCATTTCTTTTTTAGTTTGTGCTTCTCGAACTTGTCTCTCTAGCTGACCTATGATTCTTAAGATAGTTAAATTTTTGTATTTTCTACCTCTTTGGACCCATAAGACACTGGATACATAGATTATTAGGTCCAACGTGAAGTGCTTAACCATTTGTTGGACAATCACATTTTAGATGAAAGAATGCCACAAAATGAATCCTAGCATAATTATATTCACGATGATTTAAATCTCCAAATATTTGGTGTGTGAATCTCTCTCATTTCCACGACCAACCAACCTTTAGTTTCTTTGTTCAAACAAATCTTAAAAAAAAAAGCCAATTGGTTTAGAACATTTCATTTCCATAATTTTTGTTATTTATTGATTACCTACTAAACAATCATTTCAATAGACATCCATGGTTTCATTGTAAATATATGTGAAGTTATCAGTATCATGGTTTTTGAGTCTTCTATTTATTTCCTTTTATTATATGAAAAGATATTTTTATGATTGCTATGGTTTAAGTTTCTTATACTATCCCTATCTAAGCTATAAAATTAGAATATTAAATCTAACCACTTTTCCATGTGATTACTTCTAAAAATCACTTGATTAACTATTTACTCATCTATATCCATCCAGATCTCTTTCATACACTCTCAAAGCCTACTTCTTTTTTTTTTTTCCCCTTTCTAATTAATCTCTCTGTTTATCTCATATCTGAAAAAAGAAAAAAACCCTATCTTTTTCTAGAAATCATTTTCCTGCTTCTCTCTAATATATTTTTTCTCTTTCTATTTTTTTTAGTAACTTAGCTAAAATCAATTGTTAGTGGGACTTAGAACTAAGACCGTTGAATCACACCCAATATGCTTTTACTGGCTAACTCTGTTGACACCATTAATACATTTTGATTTATTGAAAATTGAATTCAATGTGACTCTTTGTTTGCTAAAAATTCATTTATCTTGAACACAACAATTGATTTTTATGTATTTCAATCTCTATTCCATGCCTTGTATTTACTTTCATCATTTAGTGAGTAAGGATTTTACTTGAACATAAATATCAAGCCCTCTTTGAGAGCAGCATTATAGTAGTATTTTTTCTTTTTTCTTTTGTTCTTCTTATATTTGTAAGAATGAAGGGATTTATGGGACATTTTATAAAGATAATCAATTAGTATAAGAACTTATTAATAATTTGAGCTTTTGGAGTCCAATCATTAGTTAACAAAAACACCGAATCTGTCCACTGAAAAGCAAGCTCATCAGCTGATTGAATTATTGAGACTAGGATGTTTTGTGATTTGTATAGGATTAGCTTAGTCAAAATTCATTCAAAGTATGGTTCATGCAAAAGTTATTTAGGTTTCATAGGCATCTAGATGTCATATGTTAAAGTTGAACTTGAATCATGTTGGCCAAGTTTGATTTTCCTAGAAGTATCAATAGAGGCCATACTGACAAAATGCTGCAACATTTGAATAATTTTAGGCACTCATGTTGGTGAAAGAAGAGATGGTTTGACCCGTATCAATACTGTAGGTGCCAGTATGGTATGCATGCATACCTTACTGATTCATGGTGTGGTTGTTGGTGCTGGCATAGCAAAGATGACACCAGCTTCCATGTATTGGTTTGGTATGGTACCAAGGGGCATATCAAGTTTTGGTCCATCACCAATATAGAATGGTCTGGCCAGTACAGACTGGTATGATATGATACTTATACTTTGAATACTTTGGCTTCTATCTCTCTAGAAGGCTGCAGAAAAACCAGGAAGCTATGAACTAAGACCTTGCATTTACATGTTCAGCTTATGATGTGAACTTATTTACATGTTCAACTTTGATCTCACAGCCCTCTCATATCCAGTTCCTCTTGCCCTATTATGATTGCATTGAATTTCCCGGTGGTTTTGTTTGCTTGCTAGTGGTTATGTGGTCATGTAAATAGGAGAATAAGGGATTGAACTGAGAGTAATGCAATGAGAGCATTACCTAGGATGGATGCAATCAACTGCAGAATGTTATCATGCTGCAAATATAGTAAAATGCTGATGTAATTAATGGTTTCAATCTGAGGCCTGACTTATCCATGTGCGATGGGTGTCTAATTGTTGGCTAGATGTGCTTTTTCTGACATGGATGTTTGGCATGCCTATATCACTCTCGAAAGATTCATTACAGTTGCATTTTATATTGTATGATAGTTCTAGGCAATATTTCTACCAGGCAAAGGCCCTTTTTTTTCTGTTTTACTAGCTGTTCTTCCTGTTGATTATTTTCCTAAATGATTATGAACTTTTAAAGAAAAGTCTTCAGTAGGCAATGCCTAAATTATATCTGATTCCCATGACTGTTGAGGTTGTGCCTTCAAGCTCCTCAGTTGTTTATATTTTCTTGTATTGAATGGAAGCTTCCGAGAAATGCATTTTTAATAATTTTTATTCTTTTCTTTACCATAATATCTGTAGGCACACCGTTCACGGTAGATGCTTTTTGTTATGGCCGATTGAAGGGTGCTCTGCATATTTTTCAGCCATTTCCACCACGATCATTATGGTGGCTTGAGCAAGAAATGGTCTCATGGCCCTATCTACTGCACTCCACTCACAGCCCGCTTAGTCAAAATGTGTCTCTCGGTAAATTCACTGTAAGACATCTATTCTTATAAAGATGTTTCTTATTGACAAACCATTACCTGTAATTTGCAGCTATTTGAATTTTAACCACAAAGAACTGTTGATCTGAAACATGCTTTCAGTTATATCTGCCCTTTGGAACTTGATGCTGAACATGCTATTGAGGGAGTCAAAGTGACGCTGTTGGAAGCCAATCATTGCCCTGGTGCAGCTCTGATCCATTTTAGACTGAGCAATGGGCAAGTTCATCTACATACTGGAGACTTTAGGGCATGCAAACAGATGCAGTCCTCCACTCTTCTTCTGAATCACCGCATCAATGTCCTTTACCTTGATACAACATACTGCAACCCCAAGTATAGGTGAATTTCGCCGATCATTTCAAGTCACTACTTTTATCCTTTTTCATCACCGTACAAGCTAACTTCTGAAATCCAGGTTCCCGCCAAAAGAAGATGTCGTTGATTTTGTTGTGAGGACCACCTGTAAATTTCTTGAAAAGCAACCAAAAACGCTTATTGCCGTTGGAGCTTACAGCATAGGGAAAGAGCATGTATATGTTGCGATTTCTCAAGCTTTAGAGGTGGAAATACCCAAACTCATTTTTAAAATACATATATATTCTTCATAGGCCCTTTCATATTGATGTACACAAACAGTGTTGGATGGAGGGTTAGTTTTTTGGAGGAGTTAGACATTGATGAAGCACATGCTTGCCATTTAACATGCTGTGTATCATCTAAGAAATTAGACTGCGCTCTATATTTATTTTGTCCTTTTATACCAATTAAGCATGATCAATATAATATTGACACAACTTTTTTAATTTTTATGGACAGGCTGTTCTGGTTTTAGTTTTAATTATTTAAGATGATTTCATATATAATTTAATTGTTTTTAATACATCTGAATTCTTACGATATTTCTAGTTCTTAAATTGGTGCTTTTGTTTTTCTAGGTCCCAATATACACAAATTCTTCAAGGAGACAGATTTTGCAGTCATTTGGCTGGCCTGAGCTATCTGGAAAGCTTTGTTCATGCGGACGGATCTCTCCACTGCATGTTCTACCAATTTCATTTTTGCGACATGAGGTCTGGCATTATTTGACTTTAAGTAATGCTATGAAGCACCACTCTTTTCACCACTCAATTCACCATCGAACATGGCAGGAGGAGATTCATAAGAGGGTGAATTGGGCAGTAAATATTGACACGGCATAACAATTTTCTATGTCTCATATCCAGTTCCTCTCATGACCACATGACTATCACTGTTATAGTCACTTTGCCTATGATGTAATGGTTCAATCATAAACCATGTCTCTGTATTTTGCTTGATATTTCTGCTTCCCATGCTCATATTCATTATCAATTTGTAAGCCTAAAGGTTTGTTATGCAATAATTCTTTCTGTAATTTTCAAGCTAGAAATCACCTTATATTTCATTCCTTTATTTTATTGTGGGATAATGAATCTTTATCAAATGTTTTGTAACGTTAACCAAAACAATTTTCTAAATTAAGAATCATCTTTATGTAATACATCCAAGCTTGAGTTAGCCAATCTGAATGCAATAAAGTCTTGACTATATCTCATCAAATTGGTTAATTTCTGAGGTCAATTTGGAGTGATAGAATAATTCCCGGGCTAAAGCATGTTGATATGACAGAGATTACTCAAACTTGGTATGCTTTGGTGGGTGGCCAATGGTTGCTTTAAGCATTTAATACTCAACAGAAGTATCTTGCCATGTGCACATGTCATGCAATGCTTAATTCACCTCTTTTAGATCCACCTCTTCTTACACCTATTATTATACTGTCAGACCTTTTAACTTTACCAAGGTTTTTGATCGCCAAATATATCTGAGAATCTCAGAATAAGCATGTTTGGTATGCTATGTCATCGCGGAAGAGATTTTATGCATGAAATCAATATGAAATAACACTTAACAACTTCAGAATTTTTTCATGAGACATGGTAGGATATTGACAGATGTCTCAATGTAGGCATGAAATTAGAGTTTAGAGTTAAGAGTCCTGGTCTTGCTGATGAAATTGGAGCCAAATAATTGTAATAATAGTGATACGGATCTAATTAAACAATAGTGATAGGGGAACTGGGTGGAAAAGAGAAGAAGAAGGGGGGAGGGGGGGGGGGTGGCGTGGTGTGTGGGCTGGGCGGTGGGTTGGGGGGTTTTTTGTTTTTTTAGAGGGGGGAGCGGGGGGGGGGGGGGGGGGGTCGGGGGTGGGGTGGTGGGTTGGGCAGTTTTTTGTTTTTTTTTAGAGAGGAAGGGGGGGGGGGGGGGGGGGGAGTGGGGGGTTGCGTTGGCCGGGCAATGTGTGTGTGGTGGTGGGCCAGGGGGGGGGTTGGGTTGGGTGGGGCGGGGGGTGCTGGGTGCGTGGGCCGGGGGGGGGGGGGGGGTTGTGGGCTGAGCGGGGGGGCATTGGAGTGGAGTGGGAGGGAGAGTAAAACATTGCCGACGCTTTTTAAAGCGTCGGCAGTTTTACCGACGCTTTGAAAAGCGTCGGCAAACTTCTTCTCCACCTCCTTCCTAACAACGCTTTTAAAAGCGTCAAAAGGCTATATCCCGACGCTAAAAAAGCGTCGGGAAATAACTTTAAAAGCGTCGTTAGCCTTTGCATTTACTGTAGTGTATATAACCCACACTAGGAGAACGTATGAGCAAATGCAATCCGAAATCTCACCCCACGATGATTACTAGCAGACTAACATGTCACAAGAAATATTCTCAAACTGTCTACCAGGACAATTTGAGAATTTGCAAGACTAAGGCTTACAAATTCTCAAACGGGTCTAAAGGTTAAAGTGCTGTGATTATGGAAGTCCGAAGACAATCGAACTTATGCTTGTTATTCTTAACTACTTGTGAATTATACATGTAATCACTAACTTTTTTAAGATTATTACGTCAAATACAAATGTTTTCGAATACTAAAATGTAAATCATTGAAACTACTAATTTGTTGCTAAAAATTAAATAATATTACAGCAAAACATTTTATTTAATATTTCAAACTGTAATGCATCATTCAGTTTGCAGCAGAATATAAATAATCAAGACATAACAATTGTAAATGAGTATAAATGCACAAATACTATTATCATAAACATTCTGCTTAAATTAATTATTACATAAATATTATGTAAAAATAATAATACAACAAGACTTCCTATCTAGCATTACAAATATTATTGAATAATCAAGACATACAAACAGTCTATCCCCCCTCCCCTGTTTAGGAAATTTTTTTTTTTTTTTTTGTCAAAGTGGCCTGGCCACCGCTGCC
>UESW01002625.1:37904-116804 GCA_900491605.1 Calamus simplicifolius | reverse complement strand
ATGGCAGCTCAAGCTAGTTCATCTTATTTAGAAGGTCAATCCACTAATCGACCTCCTTTATTCAATGAAACTAATTATGGTTATTGGAAAGCTAGGATGAAAATTTTTATTCAAGCACTTGACTATGACTTATGGGGAATCATAGTTAATGGTCCACACACACCCATAATTAGAGTAGAAACATGGTGATTCCTAAACCGAAAATGGAATGGGATGAACATGATAAGAAGTTGGCTCAGCTCAATGCTAAAGCCATGAATATTTTGTATTGTTCATTAGATGCAAATGAATTTAATCAAATTTCTACATGTGTTTTTGCAAAAGAAATTTAGGATAGATTAGAAGTTACCCATGAGGGTACTAATCAAGTAAAAGAATCAAAAATTAATATTTTGGTACATAAATATGAACTATTTAGCATGGATCAAACTAAAATAATTACATGCATGTACACAAGATTCACTGATATTGTAAATGGCTTGAAAAGTCTTGGTAAGACTTATACTAATTCTGAACTTGTGCGTAAAATTCTTAGGTCTCTTCCAAGATCATGAGAAGCGAAGGTGATTGCAATCCAAGAAGCCAAGGATTTAAATGTTTTACCTTTGGAGGAGCTACTTGGATCCTTAATGACCCATGAGCTGACTATGAAACAACATCAAGAGGAAGAAGTCAAGAAGAAGAAAACTATTGCTCTTAAGGCTGCAGAAAGCGAGGAAAGCTGCAGTGATAATGATGATGATGAGGAGACTGCACTGCTTGCAAAGAAATTTAAAAAATTCATGCAAAGAAGGAGACCCTTCCACAAGAAAAAGTCTGGAACAAAAATGGAAGGAGAGAAAGAGAAAGAAAAGGACAAAGAAAAGGAAAAAGAGCCCTTGATATGTTATGAGTGCAAGAAACCAGGGCATTTCAGATATGATTGTCTTCAATTGAAGAAAGCCTACAAGAAGAAGAAGAAGGCTTATGTTGCAACATGGAGCGATAGCGAAGAATCCTCTTTCGAGAAAGAACAAAAAGAAGTTCCAAACATTTGCTTCATGGCAAACAATGACGACGAGGTAAGTACGAAACCTCAATGATGATTTTACATTTGATGAATTATATAAAGCTTTCAATGAATTAGTCAATAATTTTAAAATTCTGAAAAAGAAAAACAAGTTTTTGAAAAATGGAAACTTAAATATGTGTAAAGAGAAAATGAATTAACACTTGAAGTTAAGGATTTAAAAGATGAAAAGGAAAGATTTCTAAAAGAAAAAGAATCAATCATGAATGAAAACCTTAACTTAAAGAAAGAAGTTGAAAAATAAAAGAACATAGTCGATAAATTTACATATAGCTCTGAAAAACTGAAATTACTTTTAAGTAATCAACGGGCTATTTTTGATAGAGCTGGATTAGGATATAGACCAAACATGAAACAAAAATTTATAAACAATTTCTTTGTTAAGAAAACAAATGATGTTACATGTTACAATTGCAACAAGAAAGGTCATAAATCTTATGAATGTAATGCAAGAAAAAGTAACAAGAAACTAAATGTTGAAGGAAAGAAATATGGGTTCCAAAAGGAACAATCTTTTTTACTAACCATGAAGGACCCAAGAAGGCTTGGGTACCTAAATATAAGACTTGATCATTTTGCAGGAGTGTCTTGCGGCCAAAAGATCAAAGCGAAAGTGGTATCTCGATAGTGGCTGCTCAAGACACATGATGGGTGACAAGGATCAATTCATCACCTTGAAAGCAAAAGAGGAGTTGTTACGTTTGGTGACAATGGCAAAGGCCAAATCATGGGGTGTGGTACAATTCAAAAAACTCCCTCCACATTTATTGAAAATGTCTTATATGTTAATGGTTTAAAACATAATCTAATTAGTATTAGCCAATTGTGTGATAAAGGTTTCAAAGTATCATTTGAAGCTTCTATTTGCACTGTTTCTAATCCCATTGATAATAGCATTGTATTTATTGGAAATAGAAATGACAATGTATACTTGATTGATTTAGATAATTTGTCTACTAATAATCATTGCTTAATTGCTGATAATGCTAGTATGAATGAGATTGGATGGCTGTGGCATCGTAGATTAGGTCATGCAAGCACACACCTAATTTCAAAATTAATTAGAATGATTTAGTAAAAGGCCTTCCACAACTAGATTTTGAAAATAACAAAGTTTGTGATGCATGTCAATTTGGAAAACAAACTAGAAACTCTTTCAAAACTAAAAAATTGTCTCCACTTCTAGGCCACTTGAACTACTTCACATGGATCTCTTTGGACCTACTAGAACCACTAGTCTTGGAGGAAAGAAATATGTCTTGTGATAGTAGATGATTATTCTAGATTCACTTGGGTATTATTTTTAGCTCATAAGGATGAGACCTTCCCAATATTTCTGAAATTTTTCAAGAAGGTCACAAATGAGAAAAACAACACCATAGTGTCTCTTAGAAGTGATCATGGCGCAGAATTTAAAAATCATTTATTTGAAAACTTTTGCATTGAAAATGTCATCCATCATAATTTCTCTGCACCTAGAACACCTCAGCAAAATGGAGTTGTAGAAAGAAAGAATAGAACCTTAGAAGACATGGCCTGTACCATGCTATGTGAAAGCCAACTCCCAAAGTACTTCTGGCGGAAGCTATAAACATGGCATGTTATATTCTTAATAGAGCTTTAATTAGGCCAATCCTTAAGAAAACTCCTTATGAACTATGGAACAATAGAAAACCAAACATTAGTTACTTTCATGCATTTGGTTGTAAATGTTTCATTCATAATAATGGTAAAGATAATCTTGAAAAATTTGATGCAAAATTAGATGAAGGCATATTCTTAGGATATTCAACATCTAGTAAAGCCTATAGAGTATTTAACAAGAGAAACTTAATTGTAGAAGAATCTATTCATGTGGTTTTTGATGAATCTTTAGCATCGAGTTTGAAAAGATTGATGATGAGGAAGATACAAATTTACTTGAGAGAGATATTAAAAAATTGAATATAGATGTATCTTCAGATCATGAACAAGAAGCTAAAGATGATGAATCTCCTAGTGTTGATGTTGTTGATACTAATCATAATGATGTAGATCTTCCTAGAGATTGGAGATATGCCTATAGTCATCCAAAGGAATTAATTATAGGTGATCCATCTCAAGGAGTAAGAACTAGATCATCAATGAGAAACATCAATAATCATCTTGCATTTGTTTCTCAAATTGAACCAAAAACTATTAAAGAAGCTGAAAAAGACAATAATTGGATGTTAGCTATGCAAGAGGAATTAAATCAATTTACTAGGAACAATGTCTGGACCTTGTAGATAGACCTAAAGATCATTCAGTTATAGGATCAAAATGGGTATTTAGAACTAAATTAGATGAAAATGGCATAGTAATTAGAAACAAAGCTAGATTAGTCGCAAAAGGATATAATCAAGAAGAATTGATTTTGATGAAACTTTTGCACCTGTAGCTAGATTAGAAGCAATTAGATTATTACTTACATTTGCATGTCATATGAATATCAATTTATTTCAAATGGATGTTAAAAGTGTATTTTTAAATGGATTTATAAAATGAGGAAGTTTTTGTTGAACAACCACCTGGTTTTGAAGATCATAAATTTTCAAATCATGTTTTTAAATTGCACAAAGCACTTTATGGTTTAAAACAAGCACCTAGAGCTTGGTATGATAGGTTAAGCAAATTTCTAATCGAAAATGATTTTTCTAGAGGAAATGTTGATAAAATGCTATTTTTGAAAAAAAAATATAAGATTTATTAGTAGTACAAATATATGTTGATGATATTGTATTCGTGCTACTAACAATCTCTTGTGTCAAGAATTTGCTAAGTTAATGCAGGGTGAATTCGAGATGAGCATGATGGGAGAACTCAATTTCTTCCTGGGACTCCAAATCAAACAAGAAAAAGAGGAAATCTTCATCAACCAAACAAAGTACACAAAGAAAATCCTCAAAAAGTTTGGGATGGAATCAATCAAACCCCTCGGAACACCAATGAGTCCTTCATGCAAACTAGACAAAGATGAAGACGGTAAGCCAGTTGATCAAAAATATTATAGAGGTATGATCGGATCACTACTTTACTTAACGACAAGTAGACCTGATATCATGTTTGATGTTTGCTTATGTGCTAGATATCAATCTGAACCTAAAGAATCACATTTAATTGCTGTAAAAAGAATACTAAGATACTTGAGCGAAACCAAAAATGTAGGTTTATGGTATTCTAGAGACTCAACACTAAATTTGATTGCTTATTCTGATTCTGATTATGCTGGTTGTAAACTAGATAGAAAGAGTACAAGTGGAGCATGTCAATTTTTAGGAAGTAACTTAATCTCTTGGTTTAGCAAAAAGCAAAATTCGGTTGCATTATCAACTGCTGAAGCAGAATATGTTGCAGTTGGAAGTTGCTATGCTCAAATCCTTTGGATTAAGCGACAACTTGAAGATTATGGTATAACACTTGATAGAACTTCTATTGGATGTGATAATACTAGTGCAATAAACCTAACTAAAAATCTAATTCAACATTCAAGAACTAAGCACATTGAAATTAGATATCATTTCATTAGAGAACATGTAGCTAATAATGACATTTGTCTAGAATATGTTAATACTGAAGAACAATTAGCCGATATATTTACAAAACCTTTAAGTGAAGAGAGATTTTGTTATCTTAGAGGAGAGTTAGGGATTTGTAATCCGTTGGAATGACTCGAAACCCTTAAGTTCAATTATCTAGATTTCATTCAATATCTTGAAAATTTCTTCATGATTTTAAGGAAAATTCATCTAGATTGTTGAACCAATTGATTCTCCATATTCCAAGGATTTTTATCATATTTATTGATTTTTATTTTGATGAGTTTTGGATTTTTGAAACTCTTATCTATTTTTGAATCTGTCTTGGAGTCGACACCTAATCTTTGGAGTCGACACCTTATTTCTATGTCACTCTTGGTCAGGGACCTTGGAGCCGACACCTGCTTTAGCGGAGCCGACTCCAGTTCGGGCGCTAACCATTTTAGCGAGTTGGAGTCGACACCCGACTTTGCGGGAGTCGACACCTAGTGGACCCTTTTCGACTATTTAGGACCGAGTCGACACCTCTTCGACCTAATCTTACTCAAATCATCACCAAATCCTCTCTAAACCTTATCAAAACTTGAGATTCCTTCAATTAATCATTCCCTAGGATTCCATGGCACCTAAGAGAAGGGGAACGATCTATGGAGGTCCGGTGGCAACGAGGAAGTGGACGGTGAGACGCCCAATTCGTCAACTGTCGCCATCTTCGGATTCTTCATCCTCGTCCTCTACTCCTAGTGCGATTCCAGATCCTTCCTCACCTCCTTCACCACACATTGACACTCTAGCCGGATGGATGATTACAATGGGAAGAAAGGTCAATTTTGGATTTTTCAAAGATGAGGGATTCGCTATCGGACGACAACTAAAGGAAATTGGTTGGGAAAAGGTGTGTTCTTTAGACATTCCTACACATCCTGCTTTAGTTAAAGAATTTTATCAAGATTTGTCAAGAGGAGACGGTGGCATAGTAAGTGTTGTAAGAGGAAAAAGGATACATCTTACTTCCGAGATTCTTGGAAACCTTCTTGAGATTCCTACTCTTGGACCTATTGCAAACTTTCACAGTGATAGGTCAGGAGCTTTGTCAAGGATGTTAGGAAGAGATGTTATTGATTTTGAGGAAATCAGGGCAAATCAGTTGCCTCTTGAGCTTAGATTGTTACATAATATTTGTAGTCAGATTTTATTCCCTAAGACTGGTAGGTTCGAGTATGTCTCGGAGCGAGACATTGTGATCATGGATAGTGTTTTGACTGGACATCCTATTAATCTTCCTGGCATGATGATTTGGTACATGGCAGAGGATGGTGGCAAGAAGAGATATTCCTTACCCTATGGCATGATCCTAACCTTAGCATTCCGAAGTTAGGGTGTAGTTATCTTAGAAAATGAACCTAAAAAGAACCTAAGGCACATAAATTACTACAGCATCGCTACTATTCATCGCATGGGATTCATTAAGGTAAATGGGAACTGGGAAAGGAAAGGTCATTCAGAGGACAGGGCAGCTGAGATTGGAGCTTCAGCACCATCAGAAGCTGGACCATCCATGAGACATCCTTCACCGGAGCCTAGCAGACCAGAGCCTTCACCGACACCTATGCCTGCTTCAGTTCCGAGTGCTTCTGGTTTTTCTGAGTTACAATTAGAGTAATTGAAGACCTTGTTGGCTGAACATGAAGAGAAGATGAATAATAGTTTTGAAAATAGACTTTGAAGTTTAAAAGAATCATTTCACTCCTTAGAAGACAAAGTGAACATAGGATCCTCTCTTGGAACTTCTTCTGAAGCCCTAAAATATGAATTAATGAATATTTTTGATAAGATCAAGGACATTGCTGGTGATTCTGACACATATTCTAGAAGCAATATAGAGCTACAAGAGAATATAAGAGAGGCTGCTAACATGGTTCAAAACAGCTTAAATGATTTTATGAAGATTCAAAAGAAGGAATGGAAAAGATCTTAAAGGACTGAAGAAACGCTTCAGTTTTGGATTTTAAAGTTTTAGTTTGCTTTACACTTTGATGTAATAGAATGTTTTGATGTTTTAATAGAATGTTTTGATGTAATGTTTTAATGTAATAGAATGTTTTGATGTAATGGAATGTTTTGATGTAATGAAGCTTATGTATTGAAATCTTTTGATGCAATGAAATTTCTTTGAACTTATATTGTCTTATTCAATGAGTTCGCTTGTGGTTGAATGTTAACCTTTTTGTTGACAACAAAAAAGGGGGAGAGAAGAAATCGTATATGCATTAAAAACACTTAAGTAATTTGATTAAGTTGATTATTGCATGAGTTTTTGATTTTCAAAGGGAGAGAAATGAAATTAAGGGGGAGAGAAATGAAATTTCAAAATGAAACGGTATATAAGGAGAGAAAATTTTATTTTGAGTTTCATAGGGGGAGCTATCTCATTTAGGGGAAGCTTAACTATGATAACTTAATCATGCATATACTCAATATTTTTGTCATCATCAAAAAGGGGGAGATTGTTGACCCAATTATTGATTTTGATGATTAACAAAAGCCATGAATATATTCACATTGTTTCTGACAAATTTATGAAGTGTTTCAGGTATTAAGAAAGTTTAACAATTCAAATATCACTCAAAATTGATTTTAAGATGAGTTTCAAATTGTAATTTTCAAAAGTTCAGACCTTGGCGTCGACACCTATAAGTCAAGAGTCGACACATGGGCGTATCATAATAGTTCTCAAAATTCGGCATGGTCTGGAGTCGACACCTGGATGTCGGGAGCCGACTCCAACCTGAGAGACAGAAGTATGCTTTTCTGCGTCAGTTTCTGGAGCCGACACATGGAATTCGGGAGCCGACACCTAAGATTCGGGAGCCGACACCTAAAATGAGTGGAGCCGACTCTAACCTAAGAACAGAGAGCGTATTTTGAGCCATATTTAGAGTCGACACCCTCTATTTTGGGAGCCGACACCTGGATGCGGGGAGATGACACATAACTTATCGGGAGCCAACCCCTCAATGAAAACTTTTATTATTATTTTTGGATACACGAAGTGGAGCCGACACATGAAAAGTTGGAGCCGACTCCAACCTGACAGAAACAGATTTTCAAAGTGTCAGAACGGCCTCCAATGGTAACATTTTCTCACCTAATTTCTAATGGCTATTTTTCTTGTGTGTAGGAGCAATCCAAGGACAGAAATAACGGCTAGTTTTCCACCTAATCTCGGATTAAAGAAAATCTATAAAAAGGAAAGAACGGACCGTTTAAAAAGAGAACGAAAAAGAACAAAAATGGGAGAAAGATCAAAAAATCAAGATATTCAAGAGAGCCATTTCAAAAAGAGAAATCTCTGTGAGCTCGTCCATCTTCTAAAGAAAGATTCAAAAGAAATCCAAGGCGTACAAAGTTCAATATCGGAGGATTTCAAAGAAGGAAAAGAAGAAGCCAAAACCTATTTTTTCCCATCTTCTCAACAACAAATTTCTGGGTGAAATCTGAGCTGGAGTTTGATTCAACCTTTCAAAGGAGAAGAGGAAAAGAAGAAAAGAAGCCAAGCCTACATTCAAATCGCTTCAAATAGGCTTTTCTATTCCTTGTCTATTTATATTGTATTCGCTCATTTGAGGAGCTGTTTGTCATTGTAAACATTAATTGATTTCATTTGATTGCTAATTCAATCGAGGGATTGAATTAGTGGAGGTAGTATACCTCGGGTCAAGCTAGATATAGCTTGAGGTTGGGTTTTATGCTGGTAAGCCCGAAAAACCGGCTGGGTTCGTTGTGATCCCGGGTAAAACAACAAGTTTGAGTTGTGAGCTTGTAAAACAACTCGACTGTAATCAAGAAGATTATAGTGTGGACCCAAGTGGAGCTTGGGAGTGGATGTAGGTATTGGTTACACCGAACCACTATAAAATCTTTGTGTTTGTAGTGTTTTGATCTCTCTCTCTCTCTTCTTTAATTGCTTGTGCTTAGCTTCGATTAACTCCATCCGCTTGCATACTTTGATATCAATCAATTTAATTTTAAAAAGAGTTAAAATTTTTTTTAAGAACCCAATTCACCCCCCCCCTCTTGGGTTGCCATATGGGCCAACAATTTGATGAAGGGCAATCAACTATGTATTCTTTAATCCTCTTTAAGGGAGAAGTTAATCAGGGACTTGAATGGAGGAGGATTGGCAATCCACCTGGGAAGGGATAAGACCCTTGCAGGTGTAGCTGAACGATATTTTTGGCCTCAGTTGAGGAAGGAGGTGTACAAGATTGTTCAGAGGTGCTATACTTGCCAAACATCCAAGGGACATTTTTAAAGTACTGGGTTATATACACCCTTGCCAGTACCTGAGAATATTTGGGAGGACCTTTCTATGGACTTTGTCCTAGGTTTGCCTCGTATCCAACGAGGTGCTGACTCTGTTTTTGTAGTGGTTGACAGGTTCTCCAAGATGGCTCACTTCATTCCTTGTAGGAAGACTTCAGATGCCCATGCCATTACCAAACTATTTTTTTGGGAGGTCGTGAGATTGCATGGAGTACCCAGATCCATCACATCCGATAGAGACACCAAATTCCTCAGCTACTTTTGGAAGACATTGTGGTACATGTTTAATTCCACCTTGAATTATAACAGCACGATGCACCCACAAACAGATGGACAAACAGAAGCTACCAACAGGACTTTAGGGAATCTCATCAAAAGTATTTGTGGAGAAAAACCACGACAATGGGATTTGTGTTTGCCACAAGCGGAGTTCACCTACAACAATTTCGTCCATCGAACCACAGGAAGATCTCCATTCTCCATCGTCTATACCAAAGTACCACAACATGCACTAGATTTGGTGAAGCTTCCAAAGCTGGCTGAGTACAGCATACCGGCTAAACACATGGCAGAGCATTGGCAAAGCACTTCAGAAGAGGTCAAAGCAAAGATTGAGAAAGCCAACGCCAAGTACAAGGAGGTGGCTGACAGAAGACGGAAGGAACAACTCTTTGAGGTAGGGGATCAGGTGATGGTCTTTCCAAGGAAAGAGCAGATTCCCGTGGGTACTTATAACAAGTTACGACCATGAAAGTATGGACCTTATAAGATTGTCCAAAAGATCAACGATAATGCTTATGTTGTTGATCTTCTTGCGACTATGGTGATTTCGAGGACTTTCAATGTAGCAGATTTACATCCATTCTTTCCGGATAATACACCTCTATATCCAGATGAGAACTCGGGGTCGAGTTCTTCGCAGGAAGGAGAGAATGATGCAAACAGGGTTGCAATGAGATATATGGACAAGTTGGATGCATGGAAAGCAGCCAAACCCAAGCAAGGACGAAGAGAAGTTGTTTGAGAGCAAGGCTAGTTAGTTTCTTAAATTATTTTTTTCCTATAGCTTTTAGTTTCCTAAATTATTTTATTTTCTATAGCTTTTTAGTTTCCTAAATTATTTTATTTCTATAGCTTTTAGTTTCCTAAATTATTTTATTTCCTATAGCTTTTTTAGTTTCCTAAATTATTTTATTTCCTATAGACTATAAATAGTTGTTTTAGGGTTTTTGAGACGGGGGATCAATTTTATTAAAAGTTGAAAAATTCATCTTGACAGATGTTTTCTCTAAATCGCTTGCGCTTTCACACTGTTATTCCAATGCTTTCGCACTGCGTGATCTAGAATTATGGTCGATCTGTTGGGCCCATGGCCCACTTATTCAGCCCATTAGGGCAAAAGGGAGCGCTACTCCTTTTTCTACTAGGGTTTGTTCTCTCTCTTTTATAAAAGGAGTAGCCGCCTTCCTTTTTTGGTTTTCTCTATTTTAAGGAGCAGCCGTATGGAAAAAGAGGAGAAGCATGTAGCATGTATTTCTTTTTTCTAGGAGCATGGATTGCTAGGAGAAGAGAAGGAAGGGCTGCTGCTTGGTGCTTAACTACGTGGGAGGACTTCCACTCCAGGAATCACGTGAAGGTGCTGCAGAAGAAAATAAGAGAAGAAGAAGAAGAAGAGAAGGGAAGAAAATAAAGAGGTAACGCAGGAGACCGTATTTTTGGTGACGTAATCCTTATATCCCTATTATTCTCTTGTGATTGTTTCTCAAGTTCTGGCAAGGGACTTTGAGACTTGGATATTTATTATTTTATAGTGGATCTTCTTCTCTGGCTTGCCCATGGTTTTTTTCCCTTTATCTTGAAGGGATTTCCACGTAAATCTTAGTGTTTCTGTGATTGTGTGGTTTGCGCATTTTTATTTATTATTCCGCTGCGTATTACGGTCTTCTAGTATTTGCTCGTACACGGATTCTTTCCCATCAACTGGTATCAGAGCTTGTGAATTTTTTTTTTGTGTGTGCAAGCATGGAGGCCGGTAATGTTTCCCGCATGATCAGTCTGAATGGAAACATTGGATGATATAAAAACCAAGGATGGAGGACCTCTTATATTGTAAGGATCTATATGGACATTTAGAAGGGGTTAAAGCAAAGCCCGCTACAGTGACAGACGATGCTTGGATCATGTTAGATCGGAAGGCAGCCGGTTTTATTCGGCAATGGTTGGATGATAGTGTCTTTCACCATGTTTCCACTGAGACTTCTGCAAACTCTCTTTGAAAAAAGTTAGAAAGTCTATATGAGAGAAAAACAGCTGGCAACAAGGCTTTCTTGATCAGAAAACTAGTGAATCTGAAATATAAAGAGGGTGCTTCTATTGCTGAGCATTTGAATGAAATGCAGAGTATTAATAACCAGTTATCCTCTATGAAAATGTCTCTTGATGATGAGTTGCAGGCATTGTTACTTCTCAGTTCATTGCCAGAAAGTTGGGAGACACTGGTAGTTTCCCTCAGTAAT
Source organism: Calamus simplicifolius (assembly GCA_900491605.1). Classification (NCBI taxonomy): domain Eukaryota; kingdom Viridiplantae; phylum Streptophyta; class Magnoliopsida; order Arecales; family Arecaceae; genus Calamus; species Calamus simplicifolius. The sequence continues at coordinate 105,336 of UESW01002625.1, read as the reverse complement.
TCTGCACCAGACGGTGTTATCACCATGAGTCAAGTAACAGGCAGTTTGTTGAATGAGGAGTTAAGAAGGAAAAATTCAGCAACTTCTCAGATTGATTTACAGGCACTTGTCTCAGAGAATAGAGGACGGTCAAATTCTAGAAATAGAGACAATTCATACAAGGGTAGAAGCAAATCAAGGTCAAGAAAAGATATTACTTGCTATAATTGTGGTGAGAAAGGGCACTACAAGAATCAGTGTAAGAAGCCTAAGAAGAGTAAGAAAAAGGGAAAAGAAGTGGAGGATACAGAGTCAAAGGAGAATATCACAGCTACTGTGCAGAGTGATGATTATTTGATTTTGTCTACTTCTGATGGTATCTTCTCATGTAAGTGTCAGAATCATGAGTGGGTGATTGACACAGGTGCTTCTTATCATGCTACACCACGGAGGGAGTTTTTTTCTACATATAAGACTGGAAATTTTGGTGTTGTCAAGATGGGAAATCAAGGCACAGCAGACATCATTGGTATGGGTGACATCCACATGAAGACCAATCTTGGCTGTAAGTTGGTGCTCAAGGATGTAAGGCATGTAGCTGACTTGAGGCTAAATTTAATCTCAGTTGGAAGACTTGATGATGAAGATTTTGATAGCAGATTTCATAAAGGGCAATGGAAGCTCAGTAAAGGTTCACTTGTTGTAGCCAGTGGGAAGAAATGTCACACTTTATACAGGTTGCAGGCTAAAGCTTATGGTGAACAGTTGAATGTTACAGAGAATGACTTCAGCATGGAGTTGTGGCATAAACGACTGGGACACATGAGTGAGAAGGGGCTGCAAGTTCTTTCCAAGGGAGAAGTTCTACCAGACTTCAAAGGTGTACATCTGAACCCATGTGTTGATTATTTGGTTGGCAAGCAACATAGAGTTTCTTTTGCTAGTCCTGCTTTATCTAGAAAAATGCATGTTTTGGATCGTATCTATACAGATGTTTGTGGTCCTATGAGGACAAAAACTCCTAGTGGATCAGTTAATGTTCCAGGTATCAGTGGTGCACTTTATTTTGTCACTTTTATAGATGATTTTTCTAGAAAAGTTTGGGTCTATGGTTTGAAGACTAAAGATCAGGTTATTAATGTCTTCAAAGAGTTTCATGCCAGAGTTGAAAGAGAGACAAAAGAAACTGAAATGTATAAGGTCAGATAATGGTGGTGAGTACACAGGGTTATTTGATAATTATTGCAGATTACATGGCATTCAACATGAGATGATAGTTCCTGGTACTCCTCAGCATAATGCAATTGCAGAGAGAATGAACCGCACCATCATGGAAAAGATCAGATGTATGCTTTCATAGTCCAAGTTACCTAAAAGATTTTGGGATGAGGCATTGAAGACAGCGGTTGATGTAATAAACTTGTCACCATGTACAGCTCTAGATGGTGATGTTGCAGAGCGTGTATGGTCAGGAAAAGATGTCTCTTATAAGCACTTGAGAGTGTTTGGTTGTCGTGCATTTGCACATGTTCCAGACATTGAGAGGTCCAAGCTGAATGGTAAGACAAAATGTGCTTTGCTTGGTTACTCACATGATGAGTTTGGTTATAGACTTTGGGATCCAGAAAAGCAGAAGGTTTCAGAAGCAGAGATGTGGTATTTTTTGAAGATCAAACCCTTCAAGACTTCAAGAAGGAGGTGTCAGTCAAGTCTTCTGCAGGAGGATTAATAGACTGTGATCCAGTTACTCCTCTAGTAAATCAGGGTGATAGGGGAGATGTGCAAGAAAATAGTGCAGGAGCAGGTATTAACTCACCTGTAGGACATGTTGAGCAGGAAGGAGATCAGGAGCAACCTCCTACAGAGCCTCAGCTGAGAAGATCTATCAGACAACGTCAACCTTCCAAAAAGTATTCTACATATGAATATAATGCTTACTGATGCAGGTGAACCAGAATGTTACCAGGAGGCAGTTGAAAGTGAGCAGAAAAAGGAGTGGTTAGTAGGTATGCTGGAAGAAATGGATGCCTTACAGAAGAACCACACATATGATTTAGTGGAACTACCAAGAGGAAGGAAGGCTTTAAAGAACAAGTGGGTTTTTAGGTTAAAGACTCAACAGCATTGTTCTCAACCAAGTATAAGGCCATATTGGTTGTGAAAGGCTTTGGTCAAAAGAAAGGTATTGACTTTGAAGAGATTTTTTCTCCTGTTGTTAAAATGTCTTCAATTCGTGTTGCTCTAGGTATTGCTGCTAGTCTAGACTTGGAGGTTGAGCAGTTAGATGTGAAGACAGCTTTTCTTCATGGTGATTTGGAGGAGGAAATCTATATGGAGCAACCAGAAGGCTTCAAAGTCAAAGGTAAAGAAAATCTTGTCTGCAGATTGAAAAAAAGCTTATATGGGCTGAAGCAAGCTCCAAGGCAGTGGTACAAGAAATTTGATTCATTTATGGTTGAAAATGGATACAAAAGAATGGCTTCAGATCATTGTGTGTATATCAAATGGTTTAGTAAGGATTTTGTCATACTCCTACTTTATGTTGATGACATGCTTATTCTTGGGAAAGATATGTCTATGATTGACAGGTTGAAGAAGGAGCTAAGCAATTCATTTGAAATGAAGGATATGGGACAAGCAAAGCAAATACTGGGTATGCAGATTTTCGTGATAGAAGAATCAAGAAAATATGGTTATCACAGGAAAAGTACATTGAGAAGGTATTGGATAGGTTCAGTATGATCAATGCAAAGCCAGTTGGTTCTCCTCTTGCAGGTCACTTCAGGTTGTGCTCAGAGCAAAGTCCTTCAAGTGATGAGGAGAAGGAGAAAATGAAGAAGGTTCCTTACGCTTCAGCAGTCGGAAGTTTGATGTACGCGATGGTATGTACGAGGCCAGACATCGCATATGCAGTGGGTGTTGCTAGCAGATTTCTTGCAATCCAGGGAAAGAGCATTGGGCAGCAGTGAAGTGGATCTTCAGATATCTCAGAGGAAGCTCCAAAGTTTGTTTAAGCTTTGGGAGTGGTCCAGCTGTGCTGATTGGTTACACAGATGCAGATATGGTGAGAGATATTGATACAAGGAAGTCCACATCAGGTTTCATACTTACTTTTGCAGGGGGAGCTGTGTCATGGCAATCCAGATTGCAAAGGTGTGTAGCTCTCTCTACCACAGAGGCAGAATATATTGCTGCTACAGAGGTCTGTAAGGAGATGCTGTGGATGAAAGAATTCTTACATGAATTGGGATTGAAACAGAAAAATTATGTGGTACTTTGTGACAGCCAGAGCACCATCCACTTGTGCAAGAACCCAACTTTTTATTTCAAGTCAAAGCATATAGATGTGAGATACCACTGGATTCGAAATGTGTTTGAAGAGAAGCAGTTACAGCTTCAGAAAATTCACACAGATGAAAATGGGGCAGACATGTTGACAAAGACCTTATCAAAAGAAAGGCAAGAGATATGCCGACAGCTGGTCGGCATGATTTCACACTAAGGAAGCATGAGACAGCCTCCCTTATGGGCTGAAGGGGGAGGTTGTTGGGCCCATGGCCCACTTATTCAGCCCATTAGGGCAAAAGGGAGCGCTACTCCTTTTTCTACAAGGGTTTGTTCTCTCTCTTTTATAAAAGGAGTAGCCGCCTTCCTTTTTTGGTTTTCTCTATTTTAAGGAGCAGCCGTATGGAAAAAGAGGAGAAGCATGTAGCAGGTATTTCTTTTTTCTAGGAGCATGGATTGCTAGGAGAAGAGAAGGAAGGGCTGCTGCTTGGTGCTTAACTACGTGGGAGGACTTCTACTCCAGGAATCACGTGAAGGTGCTGCAGAAGAAAAACAAGAGAAGAAGAAGAAGAAGAGAATGGAAGAAAATAAGAAGGTAACGCAGGAGACCATATTTTTCGGTGACGTAATCCTTATATCCCTATTATTCTCTTGTGATTGTTTCTCAAGTTCTGGCAAGGGACTTTGAGACTTGGATATTTATTATTTTATAGTGGATCTTCTTCTCTGGCTTGCCCGTGGTTTTTTTCCCTTTATCTTAAAGGGATTTTTCACGTAAATCTTGGTGTTTCTGTGATTGTGTGGTTTGCGCATTTTTATTTATTATTCCGCTGCGTATTACGGTCTTCTAGTATTTGCTCGTACACGGATTCTTTTCCATCAGATCTGATAGAGTAGTTAATATTTTTTAGGACATACCCGTGCTCATGTCCATAGAAGTGGACGATTGCCGTGGAGGAGTTATCACAGGCGACCTCATGAAGCCCTCTGCATTCAGAATACTCTGTGAAGAAAGGAAATCCGATATCGAAAGAATCAGGCCCACATGGTAGACGCACTGGAGGACATGAGGAAGAGAGATTGGGGAAAAGAAAGAAGATAAAGAAGAGGATTACGAGGCAGGAAAAGGATAGAGCCATAACAGGTAACGTACGAGCTTTGCAACACACCACGCTAGCAAGAAGCGGACTTGTTGAGCTCCAACCCTATAAAGAATAGAGAGAAAAAAAAAATGAAGGAGTTTTAAATTCCGATACAGATGCTGATTGCTGGCGGTCTAAGTTTGACTCGGTCGGAAGGACCAAGACGCGTGGTAGAACCAAGTTGTTGGGCCCTACCGCGGCCCTGTGAAGCGTACTGAAAGGGGTGGAGGGTTTTTTCAGCCTTTGTCCTTCACCTTGGCTTCTACATGATGCCGGGGAAGAGGGCGACCAAAATTTTTTTTGATAGGGAGTGCGAAGAGTTTTCTGTATATCATACTTTTGACAGTGTGGGTGGTATCGTAGATGATGGTGAGTTCAAAAGTATAAGAACTTTGATAAAATTCTAAAGCATTGAATAATGATTTTAGAATGGTTGAAATTGAAATTCAATTTCCAACCAAACTTCAAAAAGCTATAGGAACTAACTTTTTTTTTTATAACTTGACACCTTGGTGTTACAGAGAAAAGCCGAGGTTCCATGCAATTTTGGCTTTGTTTTTAAGTATTTTTAAAGCCTGATAAAAATAAAATAAAATTTAAAAAATTTAGTAGCTTAAGGTAATCTTTGCACAAAAGAGACTTTTGAAACCCGTAAAGAAGTGTTTTTGGTCCTTATATATCTTTGAGTTTTCTTCACCAAATATTAGGCACAATTTCATATACAACCGTCATATGTTTGATTGAGCATAATTTCATATTAGATATAATTCTTGGATCATTCTATATATTTGATTAGAAGTAATTCTATATTAGATGTAATTCTTAGATCATCGTATATTTGATTGGATATTATTCGATGTTAGAATCCTTCTTATTTGATTAGGTATAATTTTATATTGGATGTGATTTTTGAATCGTTATATTTGATTAGGTATGATTCTATATTGGACATAATTCTTGTATGAATGTTGTTTTAGGTTTTTTATATTTATTAGATGTAACCTTTATATGTTAGGTGTATTTGTTTTGTTTTATATTCTATTATTTTATTTATTCTTAGTTAATAAATAATTTTTGTCTTATTATGTTGCCATGTCATGGAAACTATTTGTATATATTTACAGGAGCAACGGTCGTGCAGCATCAATATTTTATAGAACTTTACCTTCTTGTTGCTTATAAAAACATTGTTTTTATATATTTTTTAATATATAAATTCTGATATGACTGAGGAATGTGCTCACTTCCTCTGTTTTTCTTTTATTTTTTTATAAAAATCCTGTAGCTTTCGATCAATCCATTAGACTTGGATAATAATGACAAAGCCTTTGACATGGATAAAGCAAAAGCAAGGAACAATGCGAGGAACGAGGACCATGAGTGATCAGTAGGTGCATCATGAGACTGAAGTCTTGGTGTCAGTGAGCTCCAAGTCTTCTCTTGTCGTGTTCAAGGAGGAAAAATTTGCGCTCGTCCGTTCTCACAGTAAAGTGGGCCTACAATAATACAGGAAAACTTTTCTACAATAAAGGATATCTCAACATCACTGATTCTAACTGAAATGAGAAAAAAAAGAGAACCAAACAACATAAAAAAAAAAGGTTCTGTTCAATGAAGCGGCAATGTGATAATGGAGTTTTTGATTATGCAATAGGATAAGAAGATTTGAAGGGAACAATACAAGGGAATAAATACAAATACCCCATAGATGATGTTCCAAAGTTTGGTTATTGTTACTATATTTTGAGGTGCAATATGCCCAAGCCTGCATCAATTATATATGTTCAATTTCTGTATGCTAGAAAGATTTTATAGTGAAGCAGAACTAAGAAACTTAAATAGTTTATTTTGGTTAATAGTTTTGTGTGGGATCATCAATCATTATAAATGGTACTAGAAAGGTTCAAAACTATGCCTTATGTAGATGAGGAGACACTGAAGTATTGATTCTTTCATACAAATATTTACTATATGCTAGGGTATGTGATTGCTTGTGTACAAATATATTTATTTCTATGTTTATTTTATGTGAAGAAAATGTAAAGTGTTGCCGTCAAATCGCGTTCCTCGAACGTCAGAGTAACAGAGGGCCTCCTCCTCATCGGTGTTCATGCAAGAAAGTCCTTGGGGACCGGTTTCACCGCTAGAGACACTCCGACGCTCAAGTAAGTAACTTGGGAATAGTAAAAAAGAGTTAATGAAGGAGAATAGCTTGAGAACTTAAGTTTTTCCTCCGTCATGAGCGAGGGGTTTATATGCTTGCCCGGGATCCCTCTTACCCTTCTTGAAAAGTTGCTGGATCGGAGACGCCGCCATTGTCAGGGGACAAATGGCAGGATTAGTGGGGGATAGGCCACAACTGTCTCTGAGGTTGTCAGAGGTACCTTGGTATACCATCCCCCTGCTAGATGCAACATCGCAGGTGGTTAGTGGGTCTGACCGTGTCAGATAGGTACTGTAACCGATAATGGGCACATAGGGGTGCGGAGATTGGTGGGCCACGTAGAAGTTGCAGGTGTCTACCGAGCCGCGTGGGGTTCTCAGGCACCAAGGCCGAGGTTGAGGTCGGGGCCAGGTCGGCACCGAGGCCGAGGTTAGCACCGAGGTCGAGGTCGGGGCCGAGGCCGAGGTTGAGGTCGGCACCGAGGCCGAGGTCGAGGTCGGGGCCGAGGCTGAGGTTGAGGTCGGGTACTCCTCGTTAGCCTATTACTAACAGAGCCTGATCAGCCACACTAGATGCCCCCCCTCGCCCCTTAGGATGGTGTGGGCGCGCTTTTTGTCCAGCAAAATGGGCATCATGTCACCTGGTGGTTGATCCTGATACACCGCTGATTGCTGAGCGGTACACATGTTTCTAGAGGTGACAGCTCTTTAATGCCGGATGCGTGGGATATCACGACGCCATTGCCTCGCATGCCCCCACCGCCCAATCCGATGGAGATCCTCCTCAGGATGGGGGAAACCCTTTTGGACTCCGTAAAAAGGGTGATCGCCATCATTGGACCTACGTCATCAGTATCCTACCGTTGGCTGAGGATCTCGTGCATCGAGCACTGGGTGGTTGCCGAGATGACCCTCCCAATGGGAGGCATGCACGTGGCTAGTCCAGCCGGATGGGACGTTTTAAAGAGGGGGTAAAAGGGAGGATCGTCCCTAATCTGGCTCCTCATGCTTCCAGAGTTCCTCTGTCCTCCCACGCCTGGGTCTTCTTCTACCTCTGCCCAAGCCTCCTTCTACTTTCTTCGGTCTCCATTGTTTCCCATCCTTCTAGGTCAGTCCTTTCGGCTCTGTACTCTTCCATGGCTTCCTCTCCTGAGTCTTGATCCTCCGCCCCTCCTTCTGGTGACCACTTCTCTTCTTTCCAGTTGCGACCATCCCCAACTCCCTCCATCCCCTGGTCCTCCTTCGATTCAACCGAGGATCGGGTTCCTTTGTCATAGTGGCAGATCGCTAGACGAGCCCCCGCCAGGGATCGTCCGGCAGTCGCTAGTCTCCCCTAGGGCTAGAGGGGAGTCCCTCGAGGGATCCATCTCCACCATCACCGACCAGGACCTAGTGAACCTTAGGGCCCAGTATAGGATCCCGGCCAATGTTCGATTATTGGTCCCCAGTCCCGATGATAGAGTAACATCCTTCCGACCCGGAAGGGTTGCCCTGTATGAGGCATCTCTCAAGGTGGGCCCTTCAACTACCTATCCATCCTTCATAGTCAACCTCCTCGATAGGTATGCTTTAGCACCTACACAGTTGGTTCCGAACTTCATTCGGACCATCTGTGCCTTCCTAGTACTGTGCCACCTCCAAGGCATATAAGCCAAAGTCTCCTTCTTCTGTGCCTTCTACAACCTTCGCCAGCAGTCGAGCTGGTGGATGTTCCATCCCAGGCCCGATCGAACCCTTAGGCTTAGTCTTCCCTTGTCCATCAAAGGGTGGAAGACCCATTTCTTCTTTGCAGGCCTCGAGGTGAGGCCGAGCTGGGAGGACCCAGACATGGGTCCAAATAAGAACCAGATGGTGGTCCCAAGGGACAAGAAGGAGTTTCACCAGTTGCTGACCATCGAGATCCCTCGCTGCCATGAGCTTCTATCCGAGGAGAATCTGTGGCTGGCAAGCGCCTTCTCGAGCGGTGGGGAAGGCCCTTTTTCCCTTTTTTCTCTCCTTTTTTTATTGACCAGCCTAGGATGTGTGCAGACATGAGGCTGCCTGACCACGCTGTGAGGAGGGCAGCGGCCAAGAAGAGGAAGGCCATTGACGACGCTGAGGGGTCGAGGAGGTAGCCTCGATCTTGGTTTCCAGCCCGTTCTTCGATCCGATCCACTACACCGGCTCCTCCGACCCACCGGCCCTCGGAGGACCGCGAGCCTATCCCGACCGTCGACCTCACTGCCGATACATCATGAAGGAGCGGAGGGCCGAGAGAGATCCACCTGCGGGGCCAACTTCCCCATGCGTGGAGATGACCAGCCTGGGGGCTGAGCCAGCCTTGGCGGGAGGCTTGCTCGTGGGAGAGCAAGTGAGGGAGAGCCCGATGGCAGCGGGCCCACCGACGGGGAAGGGACCGTCGGCACTCGATGCAGCACCCACGCCCTCGGATCCGGTTGGGATCATCAGGGAGTGGGGGCTGGCGCTGTTCCCTCCCGACCTTCGCTCATGAACCAGGGCCACAGAGCCGAGCAGCTGATGGCTTGGGTCTGCCTGCTCGAGTTCCAAGGGAAGCTCCACCGCCAGGGGGCTTCCTCGTTCTTCCGTGACGTCTTCGTGGCCCAGCTGTGGGTAAGTACTTCACTACTTTCGTATACAATTCTTTGCTTGCTCTAGTACTAACAACAGCCTTCTGGTATAGATGGTGAACTCCATAACTACCATGAGGGATGTCCTTACGCAGAGTGAGACCATGCTTCGCCATACTCGGTGGGAGCTGGCCGAGGCATAGGCCCGTGCCGAGAGGGCTGAGGGGGCGCTGGGGGCAGCCCATGCCGAGCGAGCTGAGGAGCTCGAGGAGGCCAAGTGCTAGGCTGTGGCCGAAATCAAGCGCGCTTGAGTAGCCAGCGAGATGCTGGATGCTGCTAGGGTCATGATCAATGCCCGGGACCTGCACATCAACTTTTGCACCTTCGAGGTGAAGGCAGCCGAATTGCGGGCCACCGGGGTGGAGGAGTCTACCCAGACAGCCGAGGCTAGGGCGGCCGAGAAGGAGGCAGCAGCTCGAGTAGCGGAAGAGAGGGCCGTTGCTGCCAAGGAGAAGGCCGCCAGGGCAGTGGATGACTTTAAGAGGTATGCGGCCTTCGAGAATTAGCTGGCCGAGGCTTCCACTGGTGCCTACCACCTCGGGTTCTGGGATGGGAAGGAGAAGGTCGATCGCATCTTTGTTCTCACCGACCTTAACGATATCGAGTCGGACGAGGTGCCGGATGAGGCGGCCGCACCACCAGGGTAGGCTGACGATGGGTCAGCATCGATCGAGGCCTGAGCATACTTGTACTTTTTATTTCTTTTTTGTACTAAAGTCCAACTTGTGTCAGCATTTTGTAAACCTTTTAAAGTATCAATGAAAAGTAAGGAATTTCATTTAAAGTGTTGATCTTTGGATCTTTTCTTGGGTACTTGGCCTTGTTAGCTCGTCATTCCTTATGAGGTTGAGTGAGCTCGGAACAGCAGCCTACGACCGAGGTAGACTTCAAAGCAAAAACCGAGGCCAGCCAAGAAGTCGGGCTATGTTCCATGCGGGTGTCAGTCTCCCAAGGCCAAGCTGACTCCGAGCCTTGGTGCCGACTGGAGTCGGGCTTGGTGCCGAGCTGGCCTCGGGCTTTCAGTGACAACTGGAGTCGGGCTTTGGTGCCAAACTAGCCTCGAGCTTTTAGTACCAACCAGAGTCGGGCTTTGGTGCTGAGCTGGCCTTGGGCTTTCAATGTCGATTAGAGTCAGGCTTTGGTGCCGAGCTAGCCTCGGGCTTTCAGTGCTGACCGGAGTCGGGCTTTGGTGCCAAGCTGGCCTTGGGCTTTCAGTGCTGACCGGAGTAGGGCTTTGGTGCCGAGCTGGCCTTGGGCTTTCAATGCCGATCAGAGTTGTGCTTTGGTGCCGAGCTGGCCTCGGGCTTTCAATTTCGATCGGAGTCTGGCTTTGGTGCCGAGCTAGCCTTGGGCTTTCAGTACCGACCGGAGTTGGGCTTTGGTGTCGAGCTAGCCTCGGGCTTTCAGTGCTGACCAGAGTTGAACTTTGGTGCCGAGCTGGCCTTGGGCTTTCAATACCGATTGAAGTTGGGCTTTGGTGCCGAGCTGGCCTCAGACTTTCAGTGCCGATCGAAGTTGGGCTTTGGTGCCTTCAGTGCTGATCGAAGTCGAGCTTTGGTGCCAAGCTAGCCTCAGACATTCAGTGCCGATCGGAGTTGGGCTTTGGTGCCGAGCTGGCCTCGAGCTTTCAGTGCCGATCAGAGTCGAGCTTTGGTGTCGAGCTGGCCTCGGACTTTCAGTGCCGATCGGAGTCGAACTTCGGTGAAAAGGGCGAGATTCTTGAACACGCCTTTGTTAATCAAAGGAAGATGAGATATTCAAGGCTACCTTTATTTCAATAAGTTAAAAGGATGGGGTACTCAAACCTAAAATTAGCTGGTTGTATACATCATTGATAATATCGGTGGAGGTTGTCCAAATTTCAGGTGCGGGGGAGTGGAGTTCTATCAAGCTCCTCAATTCGGTATGCCGCGATAAGAGCCTCTATAATCCGATAGGGTCCCTTCCAGTTGGAAGACAGCTTGCCTCCTTTGTCGGCTTCGAGACTTCGGCTTGCCCGAGGATCAAGTCTTCCGGAAGGAATACCTTGGAGCGAACACGAGCGTTGTAGTACTTGGCGAACCTCTGGCGATAAGCTGCCATTCTGAGCCGCGCCCTATCGCGTACTTCCTCGATAAGATCAAGGTTGGCTCGCAGTCGGCTTGCGTTGTCCTTCTCATCGTACGACTCCACTCGAGGACTTGGGATCCCGACTTCCATGGGATGACGGCCTCAGAGCTGAAGATGAGGCAAAAGGGGGTCTCGCCAATGGGAGTGCAGGGTATCGTGTGATAGGCCCATAGCATGTTGGGAAGCTCTTCCACCCACCTTTCCTTGAAGTCATCCAGCCATGTTCTGAGCTGCTGAAGGATGGTACAGTTTGTTACCTCGGTCGCTCCATTTGTTTATGGGTGACCGATCGAAGTAAACCGCTGGCGGATGCCTAGCTCGGCGCAGAATTCTCTAAAGAGAGAGTTGTCAAACTACCAGCCGTTGTCGGTGATGAGGGTGTGGGGTAATCCGAACTGGCAGATAATGGATTTCCAGAAGAAAGACCTCACCTTGCTCTCAGTTATCTTGGCTAGGGCTTCGGCCTTCACCCACTTGGTGAAATGGTCAATGGTGATGAGTAGAAATCTTTGCTGGCCGAAAGTCAGAGGAAATGATCCCAAAATGTCCATCCCCCATTAGGCGAAGGGCCATGGGGGCCAACAAAGAGCTTAGATGGGAGGTTGGCAGTCACTGGATGTCGGCATGTCGCTGGCAGCTATCGCACTTTCGGACTAGCTCGGCGGCGTCCTCCTTCATTATGGGCCAGTAGTATCATTGGCGCAGAGCCTTGTACACCAGTGTTATGCCATCCAGGTGGTTCCCACAGATGCCCTCATGGATCTCACGGAGGACGTAGTCGGTGTCCCTAGGGTTGACACACTTAAGAAGTGGATAAGAGAAGGACCTTTGGAATAACCATCCGTCTAACACCAGGAACTTAGGGGCTTGATGCTTGAGTAGTTTTGCCTCTGCAAGGTCCTTGGGAAAAGTGTCATTGGTGAGGTACTAGATATAAGCCTTCGTTCACACGGGCTCTTGGTCGATCGACAAGACCTCCTCCGTAGCATCGATGCTCGGGGTCTCCAAGTGCTCCACATATGTCCTTCCCAGGGTCCCATTAGTCGAGGTGGCTAAACAGGATAGCACGTCGGCTCTAGCATTTTCATCCCTGGGATATAGCTAATGCTAAAGTGAGTAAAAAGTGAGGCTTGTGCTTGGACCTTACTTAGATAACGGGACATGGTGGTATCCCGGGCTTTGTATTCCCTAGCGATCTAGCTGAAGATGAGTTGGGAGTCGGTGAAGGCTCTGAGGTACTCAGCTTTGAGCTTCTAAGAAAGTATTATTCTGGCCAACAGTGCCTTGTACTCAGCCTGGTTGTTGGTGGCGGGGAAGAGAAACCAAATAGCATACTCTACCACCATCCCCTCGGGGCTAGCAAGTATGAGGCCCGCTCCACTTCCCTGAGAGTTCGATGCGCAATCTACATGGAGGATCCACTCCTCTCCCGTCACCTCGGGAGGGGTGGCCGAGGGCATCACGCCGAATTCTTCCAGCTACCCCTCGGCCCAGTGCACTCGACCAGAAAGTCCACCAAGACTTGGGACTTCAGGGCTGATCTTGGCCGGAATGATAGGTCGAATTCCCCCAGCTTTACTGCCCACTTTGCCAACTGACCGAAGGTATCAGGATGAGACAAGATCGCCTTCAGCGGCTGATCCATGAGCACCACAATCGGACGGGTTTGGAAGTAGGGCCTAAGACGTTGAGCAGAGACTATCAATATGAAAATAATTTTTTTGGTCTTGGAATACCTGGTCTCCGTGTCTTGAAGCACTTTGCTCGTGTAGTAGATTGGTCTCTGACTAAAGGTATCGGGATGAGACAAGATCACCTTCAGCGGCTGATCCGTGAGCACCATAATCGGATGGGTTTGGAAGTAGGGCCTGAGACGTTGAGCGGAGACTATCAATATGAAAATAATTTTTTCGGTCTTGGAATACCTAGTCTCCATGTCTTGAAGCACTTTGCTCGTGTAGTAGATTGGTCTCTACGTCCCATCAGAGTCCACGCGGATAAGGACCGAGCCGACGGCCTCTTGGGAGGCAGCAAGGTACAGGAAAAGGTATTCTCCCTCTGTTGGCTTCGATAGCAATGACAGGGTTGACAGGAACTCTTTCAGCCCTTCGAAAGCTATTTTGCACTCCTCCATCTAGTCGAAGCCGTTCACCTTCCATAGTGCCTTGAAGAAGGGCAAGCACTGCTCGGCCGACTTTGATAGGAATCGACTCAAGGCCCACCCTTCCGGTCAGGCGCTGCACCTTCTTCTTGTTGGTCAGAGGTTTCATGTCGAGGATGGCACAGATCTTATCTGGGTTTGCCTCGATTCCTTGCTGGGTCACCAAGAAACCCAGGAACTTACCCGCTGTCATCCCGAAGGCACACTTGCAGGGGTTTAGCCTCATCTGGTACCGGCATAGGTTATTAAAAGTTTTTGCCATGTCAGCAATGTGATCGTTGGCATGGATGATTTTAGTCAACATATCGTCCACATATATCTCCATATTGCGCCCGATCTGATCCTCGAAGACCTTGTTCGTTAGCCTTTGGTATGTGGCTCCTGCATTCTTTAGTCTAAAAGGCATTACCTTGTAGCAGTAGACGTCCTTCTTGGTCACAAAGGAAGTGGCCTCCTCATCCGTCAGGTCTATCCTAATCTGGTTATACCCCGAGAAGGCATCCATGAAGCTGAGAGTGTCGTAGCCTAACATGGCGTCCATCAACTGGTCGATCCTGGGTAGTGGGAAGCTATCCTTGGGGCATGCCTTGTTGAGGTCGGTGAAGTCCATGCACATTCTCCAGTTTCATTAGCCTTGCAGACCATTACCATGTTCGCTAGCCAATCTGGGTAATGCACCTTCTGCATGTGACCGGCGGCAATCAGCTTGTCGACCTCCTTGTCAATGGCCTTTTGCCGCTCAAGGGAAAAGCTCCTCTTCTTCTATCGAATCGATCGACACTGCGGTTGATGCTGAGTTTGTGAGTGATCACCTCTGGTGGTATACCCAGCATGTCAGAAGCCGATCAGGCGAAGACATCCGAGTTGGCCCGAAGGAAGATGAGAAGTCGGTCTTTTGCCTCCTCGGAGAAAAGTACCCCGACTCTAACCATCCTTGCCGGGTCCTCTCCCAGCGGAAACATCAATAGGTGCTCGGCAGGCTCTCCCCTCCTTTCATTCTCTCTAAGGTCCAGCGACTCCGATGCTGGGGTAGCGACTATGGCCTACGGACTAGGGGCCGTATGGTAACAGAAAGGCACTGGGCCCCTCTCTCCATGCATCTCTCCGACCCCAGCGTCGGTAGGGAACCTGACCAGTAGTCGCTTGGTGGAGATGGTTGCATCCAAAAGGTTCAGACCGGGCTGTCCGAGGATAGCATTGTAGGCTAGGGGGACTCGGATGATCAGAAACTTGATGAGGACCGTGCTTTGGCACGGCAATGTTTTGGCCGTTACTGGGAGAGTAATCTCTCCCTCCACCTTCACGGAGTTTTCAGTAAAGCCCATCAGGGACGTGGTCATGGGCCGAAGAGAATCAACAAACAAATTCATCCGAACAAAAGCATCATAACTAAGAACATCGACTGAGCTCCCGCTATCAACTAAAATTCTTTTTATAGGGTGTTTTACGATTGTCATAGACATGACGACGCTATCATCATTAGGATTATCCATCCCCTCTAGGTCCCCTTTTGAGAAAGGGATTATAGTATCTACTCCCTCAACCTCTCGCAGCCTCTTAGCTGCGCCTCTCGCCCCCCAAGAAATCATGGCCACCGTCTTCTTGGTCGGAGCGTTGCCAATGCCAATCTGGATAGGTGGGGGAATCGACAGGCCCGACACTGTCGAGTTCCCCTTTTGGACAAACTTGCCGAGGTACCCCCGCTGGATGAGGTCATTGATCTTCTTCTCCAACTGGCGGCAGTCCTCAGTATCATGGCCGTGGTCGCAGTGAAAGCGGCAGTAGAGGTTCCTATTGCGGGGGGCTCTTAGCTTCAAAGGAATGGGGTGCTGAAGATACAGCTCACCCTCGATCTCCATTAAGATATGGGATATCGGAGCGAGCAGGGGGTGAAAGGCCCCTCTCTCGGGGCAAGGGCCCATGGTCGATTGTCCGATCGACGGGGTGACTTGGGCCTTCTGGGACGAGGCTTGTCAGGCTCCGAATGGGCTTGCCTCTTGCTGGACCCTCCATCAGCCTCTCTCTACGAGGAGTCTGCCTCGTCAGTGCGGATGTACTTCTGCTCTCGGGTCAACAATTCAGCATAGGAGCTCGGAGGCTTCTTGTTGAGAGAGTAGGCAAAGCGAGAAGGGCGGAGTCCTCGCTTTAGGGCTAGATTGACTACAGAGTCATCGAGATTGTTGACCTCGAGGGAAGCTTTCTTGAACCGAGTGATGAAGTCCCTTAGTGACTTGCCGCTCTTCAGCTGGAAAGAGAATAGGTTATCGGCCACCCGCAGAATCTTTTGGCCTGCATCAAAATGCACAAGAAAGGCCCTCTCTAGCTACCGAAAGGAGTTGATGCTTCGGGAAGGCAATCGGGAATACCATACTCAGGCGGCCTTCCGAAGGGTGGCCGGGAAGGCGACGCTGATGAGAGAGTCAGTCGCTCCTTGGACTTGCATGAGAACCTTGTAACTCTCCAGATGGTCCAGGGGATCCGTGATGCCATCGTATGGGTCTAGCTATGGAAGGCAAAACCGGGTTGATATTGGTTCCTTCATGATGTGGCGAGACAGCGGAGGGTGGCTGTCGTAGTCCATGTCAGGTTGATTGGTGATCTTGCAGCTGAGCTCCTTCAACTGCTGGTTGTACTCCTCCAACCGCAGCTTGGCCCGACGAGCGACACGACCGTTGAAGGACCCCTCTTGAGAAGATCCTGAAGATGGGGAGGGGCGATGCCAATGGTGATGCGCCCACTTGGTCTCTCTCCCGCACTGCCGCTTGCAGGAGTCATCAGAGTGGTAGGAGGGGGACCGAAGCCTCTTAGAGGTCTTTCGGTGATGATGCTGGGATGAGGTACGGCGGTGATGAGCCTCCTGCTAGGAAGATCTCTCACGAGTCAACTGCTGGCTAGGTTGTTCCGCCTCCGCGCCTAGCGAAGGTGGCATTGGATGCTGCTGTAGCTGGTAAACCGTCGTCACAAGCGATTGAACTTGCAAGGCAAGGGTGACGATTCAGTTGTCTTATGGTGGTGGCGAAGGAGGAGCTGAGAAGCTGGCCTAGGGAGTGGGGAGACCGGTCTCCCATTGCTCTGGTTCCCAGTCATGCCCCTCGACGTGACTGGTGGAGATCTTTGAGCGCGTGTTACCACCATATTTGCTCAGTGGGGAGGTAGAGATCTACTACCTACTTCCACAGGTATTGCGCTTATCTCTTGTCGCCTTCCTTTTCGGTGCACTAATCTGTTGCCGCCAAATTACGTTTTTTGAATGTCAGGGTAACAGAGGGCCTCCTCCTCGTCGGCGTTCCTGCAAGAAAGTTCCCGGGGACCGGTTTCACCAGTGGGGACCCTCCGACGCTCAAGTAAGTGACTTGAGAATAGTAAAAAAAGAGCTAATGAAGGAGAATAGCTTGAGAACTTAAGTTTTTCCCCGTCATGAGCGAGGGGTTTATATACCTGCTCGGGATCCCTCTTACCCCTCCTGAAAAGTTGCTGGGTCGGAGATGCCGCCATTGTAAGGGGACAGATGGCAGGATTAGTGGGGGACAGGCCACAACCATCTCTAAAATTATCAGATGTACCTTGATGTACCATCCCCCTTCCAGATGCGGCATCATAGGTGGTTAGTGGGTCTGGCTGTGTCAGACAGGTACTGCAATCAGTAATGGGCACACAGGAGCACGGGAAATTGGTGGGCCATGTAAGAGTTGCAGGTGTTTGCCGGGCCGCATGGGGTTCTCGGGCACCAAGGCCGAGGTCAAGGTTGGGGCCGATGTTAACACTGAGGCCGAGGTCGGCACCGAGGTCGGGCCGAGGTCGAGGCCGAGGTTAGGGCCGAGGCCGAGGTCGGTACTGAGGCCGAGGTTGAGGTCGAGGCCGAGGTCGGCACCGGAGGTAGGTCAAGGTCGGGGCCGAGGCCGAGGTTGGCACTGGGGGCAAGGTCGAGGCCGAGGCCGAGGTCGAGGCCAAGGCTGAGGTTGGCACCGAGGCCGAGGTCGAGGCTGAGGTTGAGGTTGGCATCGAGGGCAATGTGATGACGAGTACTCTCAGTTAGTCTATTACTAACGGAGCCTGATTAGCTACACCATAAAGTACTTAGACAGTGTTAAGAAACTTGAATTATACTTCTCATATCATTACACAGTATTAAAGCTAATCCGGCTCATGATATATGTGGATTAGGGATGGTTGACTTAAAATTTAGGATGAAGGATTAAAGATACATGATTGAATAATTCAAAGAGACTTTTGTTAAGATAATAAAGTCTTCTAACCATGCAAAAAAAAACTAACACCAACTCACACCCCTATGAACAAAGTGTTAGCAATGCCTTAAAAATCTAGGGTTATTTCAAGCAAAGGTATGCAGAGGATTTTCACCCACCTGCAAATAAAAAGTGATGCTTGGATGCTAAGAAATTTGTGTGGACTTATGTATTTAGTTTCACAACATTGTATTTCTCTCTATATACATACATACATACGTATGTATCTATTTACATATTATACATACACACACATAAACATATATACATACACACATATATATATGCACAAGCAAATATGCACACACATACATACATACATACATATATATATATATATGTATGTATATAACATATATATAAATATACATATATACATACATACATATAAACATATAAACATACATACACACATATATATAAACATACATACATACATACAAATGTATATATATGTATACACACATATACATAACGTAGGATTGATTATATTTAAAAATAATTAAGTTTAGGAATCGATAACCTTCCTCTTGCATCCATATAGATTCTGAAGTTATTCTATCTTTTTCATTCTTTTCAATCTTTTGGATTTGTGAACTGTGTATATCCAAAAATAAGGAAGCTAACCACATTTAGACTTGATTATATCCAAATATAATTAGGACTATCTTATATATATATATATATAAAGTGAAGAAATTTAAATTACATTTTTTTTGACTAATTTTGGTGAATTCCTAAGTTGTCCCAACAAAAGACGAATTGAGAGGTGTCGGATATATGTACAAAAGTTAGGTCACCAGTTATTGTTGTAGCAGAAGATAAATCAATTGAGGTATGCATGCTGATACAAGGTCTCAGATTGTTATAGTTGGAAGTGAAGTGCGGATGGTTAGGAAATAGTCATCATCTTTGATGTCAAGTTGGAAGTGAAGCGTGAACGGCGAACTTAGATGCGCACCTGATTGGTCAAGTAGTTCAGACTTCATAAATGCGTGTGAGCAGTGGTCAAGTTGGAAGATTTTATGGAGGGACAACGGTAAACAATGGTTCAATGAACTTGTGGTAAAAACTAAAAAGCCATAACAGAAATACCATCCGAGAAAAAGTTGGCCATCTGACGCTGTAATTTGGTATTAAATTTATGCACTTTTATTTATTTGTTTCACTGGCACGTTAGACACGCACGGTAGACTTGTTGACCTTATCTTCTCCTGAGGGCCTACCGCAGCAAAACTACTGCCACGACCGATGCGATCAGTTCACAACATCCCACTGACCAGAATTCTGTTCCTTGAACTGGCTTAACTATTTTTTCACCCAATAGAAAAGACAAAGAAATGGTGGTAGATCAGGTGTTACAGAAATCTCATGATGCCATTTTGTAGAGCCATCAAAATTTAATATAACAATAGAAAATGATCGATGCCACACATCTTCCCCCGGCAAATAAATACATTTTAAGAAACTTATCTCTCTCGTTCCCCATGGCTATGGCTGATGAGATAGAATTCCCATGTTACTAGGAAGAAAGGTGCAGGAATTGATCCCGTACACACTATCGAAGACATGAAGATTTAGAAATGAATAGATGTGTCATGTACTTCACATTTGCCATGCGATTACTAGCATGTAGCATCAAAGGTCTGTTCAATGAAAAAAGATCAGAGGCTCAATTACTTCCATGGAATTGAACAGAAAATATCTTCTCATTTCTATATCAGTTGTAGCTAGACATTCAACAACATATAAAGATCACATTCTAGAGCAAAATACAATATTTCAGCATGATATCTGCATGACCAAGAAATTCTTGTTTGTTTTGACAATCAATTTGCATTACTCGTTTGTTGTTTAATGCTTGCATGCCCACATTGCAGAGAGTCATTTGTGGAGAAACTGCAGGGAGAATGCAATATGCCTAATCACCATCGTTATGCAGTTGGACGAAGCATATACTTTTTTGATGCAAGTTGATTAAGCATATATATATATATATATATATATATATATATATATGCCTTCTCTAAAAGGATAAAGCAAATTATTTCAGTTGAGGTTCCCTATTTTTTCCAGTTCCATCTTCAGAAGTAATTTCTATTGATGAATTAATCAACAATCCTTGAGGAGAAGATAGATATGGCTTTGGAGGAAGTTGTATGCTACTTTGGCTTCCCTGCAACATATCTATCACCTTGCTCATTGAAGGTCTATTTTCAGGCCTTGTTTGGATGCACCACAGACCAACTAAGATCATTTTTCTTACAACATCTTCGGTTTCCTCGGTCACACCATAAACTTGTAAATCTCCGCCATGCTCAAGATGCTCATAGATCCCATCTGGAAAATATATTTCACTAGATTTTCCAACTCCAACATTTGTTTTTTTTCTTCCCCCAACCATTTCCAATACCATCATTCCAAAGCTATATACATCAGATTTACTAGAAACAGCTCCAAAATTTCTTGAGAAGACTTCTGGGGCAATATAGCCAATTGTTCCTCTAGGATCTGCCATAGAAAGTATACTAGTTTTGGGTGGGCATAACTTAGCTAATCCAAAATCAGATATCTTGGGACAAAAGCCCTGATCTAATAGGATATTTTGAGGTTTGATATCAAAATGTACTATTCGTGCGTTGCACCCTCGATGTAGGTATGCTAAACCTTGGGCTATGCCAATTGCTATTTGGTATAATATTTCCCATCCAAGAGTTAAGTTCTCTGAGTATATGTACTTCTCTAGTGACCCATTGGGCATGAATTCATAAATAAGAGCTCTTTTAGATCCCTCTGAACAAAAGCCTAGCAAACTCACAATGTTCACATGAGAGGTCCTACCAATGCTTGCAACCTCATTGAGAAATTCCTCTCCATCACCTTTGGAGTTAGATAAGATCTTTACAGCAACCAGACAACCATCCATAAGACTACCTTTGAATACAGTGCCATAACCACCTTGTCCTAGTTTGTCATGAAAGTTTCTGGTGATCTTTCTCACATCCGCGTACCTGTACCTTTTTGGAGCAATAGATCCATATCTCTCCAGAAAGGCTTCGATGCTCTGTGAATTATTTGATTTCTTCCTCCAAAATATGATTGAGCTGAAAATTTTCTTATGCTGGAGTGAATAGAGAGAGCATAAAATGCATGCCAAAAGGAGACCACCAGTACATGTTGCGGAACCTACAAATGAAGAAAAAAATGAATGTGTGATTAAACAATGTCAATGCTAAGAGGATCTGTTATGAATAAGCATTAACACTATCATTTATAATTAATAAGATTAAAGGAAACATGTGAATAAATCACTTTTAGAATTTCTATGGTCATCTTGAACATTAAACTTTTGCTTCAAGGAACAGGTTTAGAGCTACATAATTACTTCTTCCTCTTCTTCTTCTATTTTTGTTTTTTCACTTGTGTCTGATAAGTAGGTGCCTCAGCCTTCAATTTTGAGAAGGAAAAAAAAAAAAAAGAAGAAAAGGAAACAAATTGAAAATTGAATAAAAAAAATTCAAGGCCCTCTGTAGCTTTTTATGCAAATTTCTTTGCTCTGTTTTGTTCTGTCAAAAAATCAACCTTAATTAATTGTGCAATGAATGACATTACCATCTAGCTATTTTTAAGTACAGTTATGCCGATTAAAAACTGTAGCTGTCAATAGTCGTTGCTGAGCATGCTTGGAAGAATAATTCCATCAGCTTGTCATGCAAACTACTATTGCACACGATTAGTTACCTTGTTTATTTGCTACTAACAAACCACCAATGCATGAGGTAGTCATGACTATCAATTTTAAGATCAAAATGGTAGTCAACAATTTCCTCCTTAGTTGAGCACGTCTATCATTCTTAGCTGAGTGATTATCATTTTTTGCCTAGAATTTCCAATGTATGTAGCTCAACATAAATGTTTTTGCATTGGAAATACTGATTGTTAGGTGAAGTTTGATCACTTGATTGGCTGAGTTCATCAGACAAGATCACTGGCTCCGCAGAAGTTTGATATGTCTTCTTGTATTCAAAAAAATAAAAATAAAAATAAAAGCAGAGGCAGTAGCGCATAAAGATCCCCATCTAGAGACTAGAATTTTGGCCTGTTCAACAAACCACAAAGCTAATTTGAAGCCATAAATCGTGGCATTCTATAAGAAGAGAACTAGATCTGCTATACCTCAACTATTGAACACTTCCAAAGCTTATATACATACATATGATTTCTGGGTGACTTGAACACAAGAAATAAGGATTAGCAAGATGAAACCCAGTAACCCATAACATCTAAAGCTAACTGCTTCAGAGTAATACCTACACTTTGCCCCACCTCAACAAGCTAGAATATGTTTTCAGAAGCAAAATAACTCCACAAAGAGGTAGAGTTGCGGGCAAGCCTAGAAAGGAATGGAATTAGTTCTTAAATACATGAATTATAGCTGAGCGACTGTCCTATTGGAAACTTTGTAGCGCTAATAACTCTAGGTAGTCTTTTTCTTATCCAGAGCTAAACCTAGAAATGACACTATGTTCGAATTTAGATCGTTCATTTGCAGCAAATTTCTTGCATCTCATAGCATGCTACTTGTTTACATGTTGAAGTCTTATTTTAGTTACTCGTTATCCAGCTCTTTTCCCCTCCTTTCTTCTAAAATCATTATGCACGTAAAAATCGAAGAAAAACAAACACTATCTAAAGCAATTGGCTGGAATGAAGTGCTTACCTATTATAATCCACTTCTTAGCACTTTTGCTGCCTGCAACAATGTGAGCCATGAAAGGACAAGGTTAGCATGAGAAAAAATTGGTGACATAGAAAGAAGAATGGCCTAATAGTTATCAATGCATTATTTTTGAGGAATGGTATCAATGGATTGTCATACATAATATTCCCAGCATTTAAAATTAATCTGATTCAACCTATCAAATGAGAGCAGAATAATGCATACTTATTTAGACATTATCAAAAATGAAGCATGATTTTAAAGATGCTCAAAAGCATAAAAGGATCTAGCCAAGAAAATAAATATATAAGAATAATTATTCTTAATGCTGGGAAACAATAAGAAGATACACCATCACATGATGTTAAGAAAGATAATAAACATTTAAAACAGAGTTCAGTACAAGGAAAAATGATTGAACAAATTTTACCATAAATTAGAACTCTTGGAAATATCTGTTTCCTTCAAGACTTGTCTAATTACCACTCGTAAAATGGATGAGTTTCGATATAATTGCCACTATTATAAACCTTTGACTTCTAGGTGCAACTTCAGAGGCCCATTTGATTGGTTAAAGCAAGTAGGCAGCAGTGATACCAAGAACATTATGAATATTTAACAAACACAGAAGGTTATAGAAGTCTACTTTGGCATTTTGTTGCATAGGCACTTAAAATCTATTCGAGCGACATGTTTGAAGTAGCCCAAGTCCAGTTCTGTAAATCATAAAAAAAGGTTATCATTTTACCAAGAACATTATGAATATTTAACAAACACAGAAGGTTATAGAAGTCTACTTTGGCATTTTGTTGCATAGGCACTTAAAATCTATTCGAGCGACATGTTTGAAGTAGCCCAAGTCCAGTTCTGTAAATCATAAAAAAAGGTTATCATCGTCATCTTCTTCATGGAATAATAGCTCCCATTGAAACAACGGGCTAGGACTGGTCCAACATTCTGCAGGTCCTGCATCCTCTGATCTATTGGAAAAGCCCAGCGTGTAATCTTTGCAAAGAGTACCATCATAGATTTCGTGAAAAATGTCTGGCAAAAAAATTATAATCATTTGGCATGCAATTGAAGAATGATCGGTTCCGGCCGACAAAGTCAGGGAGGAACAAATTCTCGGATAGATCAGTCTGGCATCGGCAAGTAATTGGCCAACTCCTGTTCTATAATTATGGCCGAGTTGGTAGCGTAGTCATTTGCTTATAAGACATGTCAATGCTCATGCCCATCAAAGCGGATGATAGGTGTGGAGCCATTACAGACGAGAACATGATGCCCCTTGCATTCGGGATTAGTGGTGCTTTCTTTTGAGATGTTGGGTGAAACATAGATGTTGTTTTTGGGAGGGTTGGAATGAGTGAAGTTCGTGTAGAAAAGAAAAAGAAACCTTACTTTAACACTGCCGCATGGTAGAAAGACTCGATTCGGCAGTCATGAGCAAGAAAGAGTGGGGAAAACGAAGAAGATGAAGAGGGGATTATGAGGCAGGAAAAGGAAAGAGCCATCATAAGTAACGCTACGAGCTTTGCAACAGACCACACTAACAAGAAGCAGCCCTGTTAAGCTTCATCCCTAAAAAGAAAGGAATAAAAACAATTTTTCAATTTCAATGCAAATGCTGATTGCTGACAGTCTGTGGTTTCATGTCCACTGCGAGGTTCCATGTTTACTTGGACTGAAGGACTACGACGCATGGTAAAACCAGGTCGTTAGGCCCCACCGCGGCCTTGAAAAACATTTTGGGAGAAGGAACATCAGTGGGTGCGTCACGAGATGGATGGCTTGAGTCAATGACTTCTGGTTATTATAAGTCCTTTAAAAAAAATAAAAATAAAAAATAAAAAATAAAAATAAAAAAATAAAAAATAAAAAATCTTTGTTATTAAAAATTAAACCTATATTATTAGAAGTAAAACCAATTCAAGCCTCAGAAAGACATAAGGCCTTGTTAAAAGCATACTCTATGCTCTAAGAGCATCAATCTCAGCTTCTCTCATGTTAAAAAAAACTTTGACATAAGGCCTTGTTAAAAGCATACTCTATGCTCCAAGAGCATCAATCTCAGCTTCTCTCATGTTAAAAAAAAACTTTGTGCATCGATCTTCAATGCACAAAGCGTGCACCAGATGTGCGGCGTTTGCAAGTCTGGTCCTCAAGCTAGTCCATAAGGTTATTTCTGGGCCTACTGCTCTCTGGTTGGTTTCGCTTAACAAAAGCACAGTTAACGTCAAGAGACCAGACTTTTTTGTCTGATTCGTTCATGATGCATACAGTGCACCAAACGACCTAGTCTTTTTTATAAATTCGAGTCTTCACGAGAATATCTAAACTTAGTAGGTCTTGTTCCTTTTTGTTATTTTTTTTTCTTTTGATATCGTTAAAAAAAAAAGCATGTCACTTTTCAAAGTCTTTCTAGTTGTCCATAAGCTCCCAGCCTCTACACATCCATAAAAAAATCTCCTCACATTATTTTCTACGAGGAAAATCTAGCACGCTCCTTACTGCGACGAAAATTTGTCTACAATAACGGACACCTTAAAATCAATCATTCTATATGAAATGAAAAAAAGAAAACTAAATAGCATGAAAAAGTATCTATTCAATGAAGCAACAAGTGGCAATGAGTGTTTAATGATGCAATGGGATAGAGAAGATATGGAGAGAAGAAAATGAGACACAGATACACGATCAAGATGTTCAAAAAAATTAGCCGCTACCACTATTTTGTTGCACTGAAGAGATTTTGAATATAACATCTTAATCTGTAGTAACATGTGCTTAATTTTATAGCAATTGTACACTAGCAAGATTTTATATACTTCACCAAAAAACCTAAATGATGCTTTTTAATTTTTTAGATAAGTTATTATAAATAGTATCAAAAAGGAGACCACTACAAGAAAATAGTATAATAGTGACGAAAATTTCCATCACTATTTCATCACAAACTGGGTTTAGTGATGGATTAGTGATGGAAATCTTATCGTCGCCATTTTTGCCGTCACTAAATTTAGTGACGGAAAGAGCGTCCGTCATAAAATAATAGCGATGGATTTGTGATGGAATATTCCATCATAAATTTGTGATGAAATATTCCGTCATAATCTTGTGACAAAATATTCTGTCAAAAATTTATGACGGAACATATTTTTCGTCACTAAATTATGATGGATTAGTGACGAACCATCTGTCACTCATTATTCCGTTACTATTACGTCACAAATATTTTCATCACTATTCCATCACAATTTAGTGATGAATTATTGACGAAAAATTTAGTCACTAAAACTTTCGTCATTAGTCCGTCACAAATATTTTGTCACGGTTTAGTGATAGATTGTTGATACAATGCATGTCACTAATAGTTCTATCACTATGCCATCACAATTTGCTGATGGATTAGTGAGGAAAGAATCCATCAGTCATCCGTTATTGTTCCATCACTAATCAATCACTAATATTTTCATCACTAATCCATCACTATTATTTCTATCAGAAATCCATCACTAATCCATCATTAACCTAATAAAATTTCATCAAATTTTTATTCTTATAAATTTAAAATTATTTTTAAATTATGGAAGAAAAAAATTTGATGCATTGGGTCTTGCTGTTCAGTTTAAATCGCAATCTCTCTCTCTTTTATATTATTTATTGTGATTACAAGCAAACTGTAAGTGGTTTTAACAGTGTTTACCATGGAAATGACATTTAATGAACGATTTCTATGGTTTCCTTTCCCAAATGGTTTCACATTCCATTGCAGCATAAAAGAAATCCGGGAATTTAGCTCCAATCCACAGGAGCCATTTTTCTGAAAAAAAAAAAAGCTCTCTTCTTTCACAAAATTCCTCAAACGCATTAAACCACAAATTAAATATCCAGAATAGTTTGATTGCCTTATCAAAAGAAAAGAAAAGAAAGAATGATCTGAAGATGAGGAAAACATAAGAACCATCCAACTATTAAAAATTTCATTAAGGAAGTGCTCTGTTTGTAAAATGAGATTCCCACCTACATAATCTTCAGTCATGCATAGGTTCTCCGCAGCACAGCGCAGACAGACTACATTGAAAGCATTCAGCTCTATCATTACATCATAGCAAAATTTTGCTACAAGCTCAAAAGCCTTGGCGCCACCAGGAATGTCATGAAGCTGCAAAGCATAGGCTTTTCCTTCCTCACCAGGAAATTTACTTATCATTTTTTTTGCAGAAGCCCACTCCTATTAAGCAATGGAAACTGCAAGAATTCATGGCCAATATAATGCTTGTTGCAGACATAAACAATTCAATAAGAAAAGATGGCAAACATATTGTTAGATTAAATCATATTTTGCAAGAATGATAAAAGCATATTAGAGAGACTTGTATATCTATAATTTGGACTTCATCAAGTCAAGAATAGTGATGCTTAGGGTGTTAAAGCAAGTTCTTTACACACCAATATGAACCATAGCACATTTACATTAGTACAAATATAATGAACTAAATGAAGCCTCTGCAGATTTTTTTTTAAAAATAAAAAGCCAATCAAATCATAATATATTATTATGCTTAAAACCTACAAGCATCTGCATGCAGATAAATCACAATAGCATCATGAAATGTTTTATGAAGGTCCATTTCTACGTGCATTTGTCTGGTTGAATGATAGCCACCATGGCAAGAGCTGAATATAATATGCCTGGATGTTTAAAGGAGATGACTAGTTCTCCTTTAAGGAAAAGGACCCTGGTAAGCCAGATTGAGCATGTGACAGCTACAGTAAAGAGTTTTCAATCATTTTCCCCAAAGAAAAGGTAGCGGCACTTTCTAACAAAACAGAACTTGGACCACCAGCCCACACAAAAGCTGGAACTCTGTAGCTTGTGTATTTCCAATACCCATCTGTTATATAGAAGTTGATAACTTTTAGTTGTAATGTCATTACATTAAAATCTTTCAAACGAAATTCTGACAGAACAGATTTTATTTTTATTTATTTTTACATATGCATAAAAATTTACAATGCCCTGCAAGATGGACTCTGTAAAAGATTTTAAACAAGATCAAGAGGTAAAAAGTTATTATAAATTTCTGGTACTAATAGCACATGCTGACAATACATGTAAATTTGGATGATTATTGGTTATGGTCTTCATTGAAACAATAGGTTTGTCTTTTGCCAGCATTTGGTCTAGGTTGCTGATAAGAAATTTTCCACTAGAGCCATTAAGTGGCAAAGATGAGAATACTAGAAAGATCTATGATAATAGTAGGAAGGATAAACTAAGAAATGAATGTATTAGAGGTGCTATAAAAGTTGCACAAAATAAGGACAAAGTACTGAAATACCAACTGAGATGATTTGGAAATATACAAAGAAGCTATAAGACGGCTCCTATAAGGTAAAAAGGGTTTGTTGAAGGTTGCAAGAAAAGAAGAGGAAGATCTAAATTAACATGACTAGAGGTTATAAGAAGGGTATGGAAAAACTTAGAATAACATTACAGGTGACATACATAGGAATACTTGGCAAATTATGATCCATAAAACATAAATATAGTACCAAGATAAATTATGTGGATGCTGCAAGGTCAACATAACATGCAACAGCAAAGCCAATGAGCTCAAAAGTGTAGAAGAGAACAGTTTCATATCGTTTATGGTTCCCTCAATATGCCTTTACATAAACCAAGAACAGATTCTTCTTCAAAAGTCATCACTTAACTGCCCTGCAATGTAATCATTTAAAATAATAGGAAGACCATGAATATAGATTGTGATTTTTTGCATAATATGTTTCTGTCGTTTAATAAACACTGATTTTATCTTCAATTATAGTAGTCACCTAAAGCCATCAACATGCCGAATCAAAACTCATTTGGTTCTCATGTAACTGAAACGGGAACAGAGTATCAAACATTGCCTACAAAGTAAACATACCTTCACAAATGAGCAATATGGACTGTTTAACGAAGGGTGTCGTAGTCACTGGACAGAGAATCATGTACGCTGCGAGTGAAGTTAAACAAATTCTAGAGTTGAAGTGTTAGAAAGGAGATGATTCAGTGGAAGAGTTCCATGAAAGGATTGATTCTGTAGGTACAAACTTCTATATTTAAATTATGACCATTTATATCACATGGAGAGTTTGTTGTGATTGATGCATTTTCCTTCGCAGCCATCTCAAACACCAGTTTTTCTAACTTCTAGTTGGTAACAGTTGGAAGTAAATATGCAATATAGATTTTTAATATTATCTGGAAGGTCAAATGAAAACGAGAACCTATGAGTGGTTAAGCCCAATCTAAGTATATCATTGGAATTCACAGAAGATATTGAAGATATTGCTTGATGAGAGGTTTGTCAGAATCCAGCAGTTTGTGGATTGGATCTTCATGCACTTCATCACTGATTTATTAAGGATTTGATAAGTAGTTACCCTTGCTCTTTTTGGTAGAGCGAGGTCAAGTTTACCATATTGAAATGATAAGACAATTAATGTTGTTGTTATTGTTGTTGTCATTGTTTTGACAATTCAAACAGTGAACTGAATTGTTTTTTAAGTGAATAAGAAAGTGATTACTATTTGGGATGAGAAACACTGGCTGAAGATATTATTAAAAAGAAAGTTAATGAAGTGACTAAATTCAATAACTTTTTTCTTTCCTGAGAAAGAAAATCAGAACATATGAAACCTTATGGATTTGACCTAAAACATCTATTGCTGAAGATAGTTGTAAATGTATATGTGAGGTATTATTAAGGGGATCAATTTTCAAGAGTTGTTATATGTGAGAAACTAGTAATTTTGCAATTATCTTGCAGCTTGTTGGAGAAAGACACTTGAGAAAAACTTGCAATCAAATGTTTCCATAAGATCCAAATAACATACAGATTATTATTTCAAAAATAATATAGACTTATTCATGTGTATGTCTACAAGATGCCTACAAGATGTCTTAAATCAATAATGCAAAAAAATCTCCAGCTAAAGAAAAAAATTGTGTTTTTTTTTTCCTTTTTCTACTACTGCATAATACAGTGCAAAGAGTTGGAAAAACGTAGCTCAAATATTATCAGCACCAAATGCAGATTGGCTGGCAAAACGTTCTGAAATTCCAAAGATGCTGCATAAGAGGTCCTGGAGAGGATTGCTTGATGCAATTTGCATAAAAAATAAGAAAGTTCTTAATAAAATCAAAAATGCTAAAAATATGCAACAACTTACAAATATAATGGAGTAGCCTGGCTTCACATCTTTACAATCCTTAACATCTAATGAAACCAAGTACTTGAAAATCTGGATAAAAGAAAATTTATTTACATTAACACTTCTAGATCTACTAAGGGTTCCAAATAATACCAGATATCAGACAAATCCATAACTTGCCAAAGGTCATAGAATAATTTCTGAAATTGATATAGTTAACATATTTATCCTGGATGCATTAACAACTTCCACCACAACTAGTTTGATCAAAGCATGTTTTAGTAATAACAGCATACACACCTTTTGGTCTTCTTCAGTGAGAAGATCGCTAAGAGCAGGATGACTCAAGAACTAAGAGTTAAGCATGACACACAAATACAAAAGAGAAACAAATATTAGAGGAGTATGTTCCAGAAAAGAGGTTGTAGCTTCATTATATATACTAAAAAGAGAGACTACAAACCGCAGTTAACCAGAAGTCTGGAATGGATTGGATGATCTTATTCCGTCTAACGTAGACAGGTCTTCGGATCTCATTATATTTCTGTTCCACCTCCAAAACTTTATCACTTACTTCCTCATTAACCTACAATCATAATGAGATTAGCATATGGCAGATAGGCAAGAGGCACACAATTTCAGGAACTTAATCTTGCCATACACTAAACAAGTGAGCCAAGTCCACGGATGTTCAATGAGAATAGTAGCACATACAAACAACGGAACCAATAAGCAATTCAACCATTGATGCAGTTACACATTTCTTAGATAACCAAACTAGAACACATTAATTCTATAATAGGAATCAACAAGAATAAATTAAGATGCTTGATTATCAGCACATGCATTTTCATCAAAGTTTAGACATCTCCTAGAGCATTTATAAATTTAAGACAAGCAGGAAGAGTCTAAAGAAAAGAGTCTAAAAAAATCATTGAAAAGTTCTGAGCTTTTACCACTGGATGAAAAAAGCCAAGAAAGAAATCTGCAGGCTCCTAATTT
Source organism: Calamus simplicifolius (assembly GCA_900491605.1). Lineage (NCBI taxonomy): Eukaryota > Viridiplantae > Streptophyta > Magnoliopsida > Arecales > Arecaceae > Calamus > Calamus simplicifolius. Next base: position 74,695 of record UESW01002625.1, on the reverse strand, counting down.
AATGCCAACAATGCAAAGGAATTCTTAGCACAACAGTGCAAAGGAATTCTAATTTATTTCATTTTTAAAGAAATCTTTATACCCAGCACTACTTAATTTGTAATGACCTAAGAGCTGACCCAAATTGGCCAAAAGGAATTCTTAGCACAACCAATGTGAGACTAGAAACACAACCACACGAGTCCTCGCATACTCCCCCTATTTAAGCTCTTGCACCCTTATCAAGTTAAGATGCAGAAGATCCTGATCCATGGAACTCTTGTGCAAAGTCCATATGCTCCATGAAGCGCTTCATCTGCCCCTCCATCTGATGTAGACGCTCCGTTTGCGCATTCAACTCAGCAATCTTTATATCCATCTCTGCTTGCTTCTCTGCAAGCTCCTTAACTTGAGCTGCAACCTATGATGGATATGAGATTCTGCAGCTCTGAAATGAAGCAGGATATAAAGACACTGCTCGTGAACCAAGACCATATATACGCCTCTTCTTCTCTCCACCTGCAGCCTCAAAGTAAAGAGCATCAATATCAATTGGTAGAGGTTCTGAACCCTCATCCAAAGACTGAGATACAGAAGACACCAACTCCTCTATGCGATCCTATAATAAAATAAATTATTTAAGTTAGATTAAGACTTTGCGATTTAAAAATTACAAATACAATAAAAATTAATAGAAATAGTATATAAACATACATTTACTTTTTTGGACTTCGCATCTATAAAAGTTCCATCTTTTTTGGTGTGCACTTTTTTAAATAGCTCCCAACTATTGGGCCGACGTTTTAACTCTTCAGCCTACAACAATAATAAGTTAGTAATTACATGTTTAGATGATTACAAAATGAAAACAAGTACAATTTAAACCATTAAGACAAATACATTGATACTTTACCATTTTAAAGAATGCTCCACCATAGATCAAGATCCACATGTATGCTTAGTCACACCGGTACCTGGACCATTTGTCTCAGTTAGACGACTTTGTTTAGCTTTATTAGCTTTATCTTTCCAATCTGGACTGCTCCAAAGTTGTTGCCAAGTATCCCAAATTTCTTGAGTAACACAGCCTGGCTTGCCATTCTTAGAATGCCTCCAACTATGAATATGCTTGGTATACTGCATTTTAACATTTTGCCACCAACAGCTCTTAATAGCCTCATCATCTAAAGGGTCCCAAGTGTACATCTTCTGCAATAATTATAAGTTATGAGCACAACAAAAGTGTTAATTATAGAATATATTTTAAAATCTAAACTTATAATTGTAAAATCATTTTTGAATCTATTTGACTCACAATAATAGATATATTAAATATTACAACCTTAAACTCCTCCCAATAAAATTCTCTAAGAGCTGGTGAGATATGCTTCCCACTATATGTAGTTGCTTCTTGTCTTTCATCAAATTTTGAAGCCATATAAGTTGATATTGCTTGACCTGGAGGAAATGAACTGGCACTGACGGGAACTAACCTGAAAAAAAAGAAATGGCACAGACAGAAACATATACTATAACTTGAAAACAACAAAGTCTTACACGCACAACAGACAAATATACATAAGATAAAATTAAATAGAGAAATTCTTTACTTATTATCTTCAACTCTAATCAATATCCTGCTACTAGGATTTGTGGATGATATTTCAGAAGGTGTTGTGACTGCAGTATATGCTGAAGACGGTACTGTGAAGACATTCTCACCATGTCCACTAGAACTGGATGGTAAGCTGCTCATAGCTATAAGAAAAATAGATGGAGATTATACCAAAAATAATAAGTGAAAATATAACATAAGACTAGTAATCATCATTATCAAATACAATAAAACAGATCCATTGATGTCCATCAGTTATCATCATCATCAAATTGTGCATTTGTTGCTTATATAAAACATGAATCTAGTAATCTAGTGGTCATCGTCGTCATCATCAAATTGAAGGTCTCCATCATTGTCGTTGTCGCCATCTTCTTCTTCTTCTTCTTCTTCTTCACCATTAGTGTCTTCATCGTCATCGTCATCATTATCATCATCATCAAATTCTTGTTCTACATCAATGTCTTCATCATCATCTTCAATTTACAAGTTTGGTTCAATAGTTTTCTCGATTTGAGTATCATCAATATCAATAAATGAACCATTCACATCATTTAGAGACCGATGTCTATCATCTGTTTCTATATTAATTCCATGTTGATCACAGACATCCTCTTGAAATGCCATCACATCAGAAGGCATGCATGCATTTGTGTCTGGCACCTCCATAATTGACCTTGCTTTAATCTTGCAAACAGCTAGCCAATTAGTAGCATTTCTCTTCAAAGTAGGATAACTTACAAAATATACTTGTTCCGCTTGCACAACAAAATAAATGGTTCATATCTATTGAATACTCTTCCTCTCTTGACTTCAACAAGTTTGTATTGCGGGTGAATTCTCGTACCACGATTTAAGGTTGGATCGAACCATGAGCACTTGAACAGTACAGTTCGCTTGATTGGTAGAGCAGGGTACTCCAACTCCAAAATTTCTTGCAACTGACCATAGTACTCTAGCTCATTTGCACTATGGCTAGAGCCTTTAATGCATAATCCACCATTCATTGTTCTACTATTTGAACTATGTTCCTCTGTATGGAACTTAAATCCATTAACATAATAACCTAGAAATGATTTCACCCTATGCAATGGTCCTTTTGCAAGGTCTTTGATCATTTGGTTATGGATGCTACATGATTGTAAACGTGCCTATATTAATAAATATAAGAAATTAATTAGTTACAAAATATACTATCTATTAAATCAGCATTATATTTTGAAGTATAGTGTACTTACATAATTCTCAAACCATGATGCAAACACTGTCTCAAGTTCTGTATCAATTTGTGAAGCTTCAATATTAGGTCGAAGTTGCCTCAACTCTAATTCAAAGATTCTATAATGATAACAATAAATTTAATGTTATTTTTTAAGATCATATTACTTTGCAATATAAAAAAATACAATAAGAATATTAAAGTATAGTGCACTTACTGAATGTATGGTTTAACTTCTGGACAATTCAATAATATGTATGTGTGAGCTGCATTATATTCCATATCATTTAAACGTCTGAATTTTGCTTTTCCAAATGATCGACCAGCACATTTAAATATGGAAAGCATTTTAGGATGTTCTTCAAAATCAAATCCACAACCATGACTGTTGTGCGGCACTTTTCTATGTCGTGTATATACAGAAGGTTGAAAGTAATGTGCACAAAATGATGAAGCTTCTTCAACCAAGTATGCATTACAAATTGAACCTTCAACTTTAGCTTTATTCCTAACATTATTCTTCAACTTTCGAAGGTACCTACAAATAAGAAACGATTTTAACTATCACATTATACTTAAGTTAATAATATATAAAAAGAACTTAGTTTCTCAACTTACCGCTCAAATGGATACATCCATCTATATTGCATTGGACCAGCAATTCTTGCTTCATAAGCTAAATGAACTGGAAGATGTTCCATGGAGTCAAAAAAACTTGGTGGAAATATGCGATCTAGCTTACATAGCACAATAGGAATCTCCTCTTCCAAACGTTTCATGTCAGCCTCTGTTATGACTCTAGCAGTTAAATCCTTAAAAAAAATGCTCAACTCTGTCAAAGCTTGCCATACATTTGCAGGCAATAACTCATGAAATGCAATAGGAAGTAGCCTTTGCATAAAAATATGACAATCATGACTTTTCAATCCATACAATTTATTCCCACTCAAATCAACACATCTTGCTAAGTTAGAAACATAACCATCTGGAAATTTTAATTTCTTAATCCACTTGTAAAGCTGTTCTTTCCCGTCCTTATCCAATGTGTAACAAGCCTTAGGATATTTATTTGCATTTTCGTCCCGATGCAACTCTGGACGATTGCAAAATTCCTTCAGATCTTCCCTGGACTTAGCATTGTCCTTGGTTTTTCCTTTAACATTCATCACCGTATTAAAAATATTATCAAAAAATTTTTTCTCAATGTGCATAACATCCAGATTGTGCCTAATGAGATTGGTTTTCCAATAAGGTAAATCCCAAAAGATACTTCGTTTCTTCCAACCACATCCACATACTCTTTGAATTGTATGGTTTATCTTTTCTCCACCAGGTTCTGTCACTTTCTTAAACCCAAAGTAATCAATTTATTTATCAATTCCATACCTGTCCTTATAGGTGGTGCACTTTTTCGAACTGATTGTCCCTTTCTAAACCATTTTTTATTCCTTCTCCATGGATGATCATCTGGTAAGAACTTGCGATGATTGTCAAACCATGATGTTTTTCCTCCTTTAGTAAGAGTAAAAGAATCAGAATCTCCCATGCAATAAGGACAAGCAAGCTTTCCTGCAGTACCCCAACCAAACAACATCGAATAAGTAGGAAAATCACTTATTGTCCACATCAAAGCAGCTCGCAACTGAAAATTTCTCTTCGTGGAAACATCATATGTTTCTATACCAACATCCCATAACTCTTTCAGCTCAGCAATCAATGGTTGCAAAAAAACATCCAACTTGGACTTAGGATTGTTCGGCCCAGGAATGATGACAGTCAAAAACATATACTCTTCCTTCATGCACATCCAAGGTGGCAAATTGTATGGAGTTAGAATTACAGGCCAAGATGAATACTGTTGACCTGTTTGCCCATATGGTTGGAACCCATCAGTGCATAAACCTAACCTCACATTTCGACTTTCATATGCAAAAGATGGATGTATCCGATTAAAATGCTTCCAAGCAGGAGAGTTTGAACAATGGCGCATGACAGCACCTTCCTCGCTTGATTGCTCAGCATGCCACCTCATATATTTTGCAGTTGCATCAGATGCATACAACCTCTGTAGACGAGGAGCTATAGGGAAGTAGTACATCTTCTTATATGAAACATGTCTTTTATATTTGGAAGATCTACGGCTTTGTCCCTTAAAACGAGGACAGGAACAAATTTTGCAACAAGTCAATTGACTATCTTCGCCCTAATATATCATACAGTTTTGCTCACAACAATCAATCTTCTGCACTGGCAAACCCAAACCTCGAACTAACTTCTTTGTGCTGTAGAAGCTGTCAGTCATTAAATTATCAGTTGGAAGTAATTCTGACATCAATTTATAAATTTCATCATAACACCTTTCAGAGATATGATGTTCAGCCTTAATATTCAACATTCTAGCCACTGCAGATAACTGAGAATGACCATAAGGGTTTTCCTTCCACACCTCTTGTTGTGCTGCTTTGAGCATATCAAAAAGATGTTGTGTTGTAGGATTTGGGGTCTCTTCCATTTCAATCGGATTAAAGAAGGACCACCAACATCATACACCATAGACTGCATTGCATTGACAGTCTCGCTTTCTTCGCAATGTACAAAAGAATCAGCTTGACAAGTACTTTGTTTCATTGCTTGAGGCACATAAGTTTCCCCATGATGATACCAACAATAATAATCTGCCACAAATCCATTAGTTCCAAGATGTACCTTAACTGTATTCTCATCTAGATAATTCTTATTCTGACATTTTCGATGATTACAATGACATTTAATCTTTACACCATCCATACATTCTGGATGCATTTTTGCAAAATCCATAAATTGCTCAATCCCAAATAGAAATTCAGGTCTTATCCATCCATTTTCTAATCTTGCATACATCCACTGCCTATCTAAACTCATGATTTATTGTCCTGATATATGAACAAAACCATGTATAGTTTTCCAAAAATTAGTAATTTTCAATAATCATATCAATGATCAATTGCATGTATAAAATGCTAACTATTTGCAAGAGTATCAAATAATCATATCAAATAATCATTTGCATTTGCAGGGTCCTAAGTAGTTGCACAATCATATCAAATAATCAACTTAAATTATAAGCAACAAGATGGGGTTTAAGAGTATGCTTGAAGAAAAGTTCTGTTAAGCTGCTTATTGAAAGCCATACAGCAATAGTAGTAAACTTGGCTTCTTTGTAAGGTATCGTACCATGGAATCTCAGGAAGTCACTAGTGAGATAAATAGAGATCAAGGAGAACTATAAGTGGTTTCTGCTGGGACGAGAATCAAAAAAATAATGTGCTGATTTAATGGAAGGTTGATGGGCCTTCAATAGTGAATCTAATTTTATGATAGACTTTCAGCCAAGAACATTTAAGAAAAAGAATTAGGCTTCACTTCTTATCAAAATAAAAGCATTCTTGTACAATTGAAACCTTGTGTTCCATATTATGAATTGTAATATTTAAAATTATTAAATATGTAACATTACTTTAATATAAAGATAATAAAGTGATGAGGGTCCTATCAAACTCATACCAAATCTGAGAAAACGCAACGAGTACATACATAGATATGTTCCTAGATTGCTGCATACGTCCATTAATCATGCACCAACCATATGCAGAAAGTGTGTTCTTTTGATATGAGATATCACTTGTTTTGAATAATTCAACCAAACAGTGCATGGGGAAAAAATATTTATGAGAAATTATATCATTCTAGTGTTCCAAAATTTCACTTAAAGTTTTTACTGATAACTGTAGAGGATGCATTGTAATTTATAAGCATATGCAACTTGTTATTTGTACATGCTCTACCATATAATGGTATATCTATTTGTCTAGCTATAAAGAAAGATTTTACTGATAACTGTAGCGGATGGCTTCATATTAAATGAACTAAACCAATAGTGCATGGCTTCATATTAAATGAACTAAACCAATAGTGCAAGAATGGCTTCATATTAAATGAACTAAACCAATAGTGCAAGAATGTTTTTGAAGTCAACAAACTAAAACATCTAAGTTTGAAGTTTAATGCTTCTCCAATGGCCCTTGCATACTTGCTCTCTAGGAGCAGTAAATGAGACATTTATCACATTCATTTGAAGAAAATAAAGAACTCTTTGGTTATCGGCAATCAGACCGATCGCCACGGTCCGAGATCGGTCGTGGTCGATCGGGATCAGGGCTTGGATCGATCGCAACCGTCGGATCGTCACCGATCGGATCGATCGCCATGGTCCAAGATCGGTCGTGGCCGATCGGGATCACGACTTCGATGATCGCAACCGTCGGATCATCGCCGATCTCGGATGGATTGCAATGGTCCGAGATCGATCGTGGCCGATCGGGATCACGGCTTGGATCGATCGCAACCATCGGATCATCGCCTATCGAATCGATCGCGATGGTCCAAGATCGTTCATCGCCGACCAGGATCAATCAGGGCTTGGATCGATGGCAACCGTCGGATCGATGCCGATCGATCCAGTCGTCACGATCCGATATCAGTCATGGACGATCAGGATCAGGGCTTGGATCGATCGTAACCGTCGGATCATCGTCAATTGGACCGATCGCCACGGTCCGAGATCGGTCGTGGACGATCGGGATCTGGGCTTGGATCGATCGCAACCGTTGGATCGTCGCGATCTCGGACCGATCGCAACGGTCCGGGATCGATTGTGGCCGATCGGGATCAAGGCTTGGATCGATCGCAACCGTCGAATCATTGTGATCTTGGACCGATCGCGATGGTCCAGGATCGATCGTGGCCGATCGGGATCAGGGCTTGGATCGATCGCAACCGTTAGATCATCGGCGATTGGACCGATTGCCACGGTCCGAGATCAGTCGTGGCCGATCAGGATCAGGGCTTGGATCAATCGTAACCGTCGGATCGTCGGTGATCGGACCGATCACCACTGTCCAAGATTGGTCATGGCCAATCGGGATCAGGGCTTGGATCGATCGCAACCGTCAGATCATCAGCGATCGGACCGATCGCCACGGTCCGAGATCGGTCGTGGCCGATCGGGATCAGGGCTTGGATCGATCGCAACCGTCGGATCATCGCCGATTGGATCGATCGCAACTGTCGAATCGTCGCGATCTCGGACCGATCGCAATGGTCCAGAATCGGTCGTGGCCGATCGGGATCAGGGCTTGGATCGATCGCAACCATCGGATCATCGGCGATCGAACCAATCGCCACGGTCCGAGATCGATCATGGCCAATCGGGATCAGGGCTTGGATCGATCGCAACCGTCGGATCATTGGCGATCGGACCGATCGCCAAAGTCCGAGATCGATCGTGGCCAATCGGGATCAGGGCTTGGATCGAACCATCGGATTGTCGCCGATCAGACCGATCGCCATGGTCCGAGATCGATCGTGGCCGATCGGGATCATGGCTTCAATGATCGCAACCGTCGGATCGTCGCTGATCTCCAACGGATTGCAACGGTCCGAGATCGGTCGTGGCCGATTGGGATCACGGCTTGGATCGATCGCAACCGTCAGATCGTTGCCTATCAAATCGATCGCGACGGTTCAAGATCGTTCATCGCCGACCAGGATCGATCAGGGCTTGGATCGATGGCAACCATCGGATCAACGCCGATCGATCCGATCACCACGGTCCAAGATCGGTCGTGGATGATCAGGATCAGGGCTTGGATCGATCGCAACCATCGAATCATTGCCGATTGGATCGATCGCCACGGTCCGGGATCGGTCGTGGACGATCGGAATTAGGGCTTGGATCGATTGTAACAGTCAGATCGTCGTGATCTCGAACCGATCACAACGGTCCAGGATCGATCGTGGCCGATCGGGATCAGGGCTTGGATCGATCGCAACCGTCGGATCGTCGGCGATCGGACTGATCGCCACAGTCTGAGATCGATCGTGGCTAATCAGGATCAGGGCTTGGATCGATCGCAACCGTCGGATCATCGCTGATTGGATCGATCACAACCGTCGGATCGTCGTGATCTCAGACCGATCGCAATGGTTCGGGATCGGTCGTGGCCGATCGGGATCAGGGCTTGGATCAATCGCAACCATCGGATCAATGCTGATTGGATCGATCGCAATCGTCGGATAATCGCGATCTCGGACCGATCGCAACGGTCCGAGATCGGTCGTGGCCGATCGAGATCAGGGCTTGGATCGATCGCAACCGTCGGATCATCGGCGATCGGACCGATCGCCACGGTCCAAGATAAAACAATTTTTAATATTGCGATGCACATATTGCATCGTAATATTTTTAAGAAAAATAATAGTAATAAAAAAATTTAAAAAAACATTGTGATGCAACAGATGCGTCACAATTATTTTCAAAAAATATAATTTATATCAGTTATAATTATTAAAAAAATATTACGACGCATTAGCGATGCATTTTTCTAAAAATTAATTTTTACAAAGAAAATAATTTTTAATATTGCGACACATGTGTTGCATCGTAATATTTTTTAGAAAAATAAATGTAATTAAAAAAATTAAAAAACATTGTGACGCATTATTTGCATCGCATTTATTTTCAGAAAATATAAATTTTATCAGTTACAAATATTTAAAAAATATTGCGATGCATTTGCGACGTAATTTTTCAAAAAATTTAAATTTATCAGTTAAAAATATTTAAAAAATATTACGACGCATTTGCGACGCAATGTCCTAGAATGTTTAAATAATTTTTCTATAGAAAACAAATTTTAATATTACGATGCATTCATTACATCGCAATGTTTTAAGAAAAATAAATGTAAGGAAAAAATTTTAAAAAAATATTGCGATGTAATATATGCATCGCAATTATTTTTAAAAAATATAAATTTTATTAGTTATAAATATATTAAAAATATTGTAATTTAATTTCTTAGAAAATAAAAATAATTTTTTCAGAGAAAATAATTTTTAATATTGCGACGCACTTGTTGCGTCGCAATGTTTTTAAGAAAAATAAATGTAATAAAGCAATTTTAAAAAAAACTTATGACACAATATATGCATCGTAATTATTTTTAGAAAATATAATTTTTTATAAATATTTAAAAAATATTTCGATGCATTTGCGACATAATTTCCTAGAAAATAAAAATTATTTTCTAAGAGAAAATAATTTTTAATATTGCGATGCAGTTATTGCGTCGCAATGTTTTTAAGAAAATTAAATGTAATAAAAAAATTAAAAAAAAAATATTGTGACGCAATAAATGTGTCACAATTATTTTTTAGAAAACATAATTTTTATCAGTTATTAATATTTAAAAAATATTGCGACGCAATGTCCTAGAAAATAAAAATTATTCTCCTGCCGGACATTGGCGCCAAGTTAGCGACTCATTAGCGACGCAATTAATTGCGTCGCTACATTTTGCATAAAAAAATAAAAAAGCCAAAGTAGCGATGGATTAGCGACGCATTGATGCGTCGCTAATCCATAATAATAAAAAAATAGCGAGTGATTAGCGACGCATATATTGCGTCGCTAATCACCAGTATTTATGGCTTGGTCGGGCCGCCCCCCCACCCCCCGGCTGCTTCCCTTCTCGTCTTCTTCCTTTTCCTACCCTAGCCGCCACTGTCCGTCCGCTCCTCCGGCTGCCTCCGTCTTCTCTCCCGGCGGAAGCTCCCCCCACTCCGGCGGTGTCCCTCGCGACCGAGGTAAGCCCATCCTCCTTTTTTTTAAATAAGGTTCGGCCATGGCACCGACCGTGGCCGTCTTCTCCGGCCGCCGCTGCCATGGCCCTCTTCTTCGGGCACGGCCGGTGTCGTGGCCGGCCATGGCCTGGCCACGGTGGCCTGGCCACGGTGGCCTGGCCACAAAAAAAAAATTCTATTTGGGGGGGGTTTTCCCGCCCCCCCCCCTTCGTCTTCTCCGGCCACGGCCACTGCCGTGGCCGTCTTCACCGGCCACGGCCGTTGCCGTGGCCTGGCCATGGTGGCCAGGCCACAAAAAAAAATTTCTCTTTGGAGAGGATTTTCCCAACCCCCCCCCTTCGTCTTCTCTGGCCACGGCCGCTGCCATGGCCGGCCGTGGCCTGGCCACGGTGGCTAGGCCACACAAAAAAAATTTCTGTTTGGGGGGGGGGGGGTTTCCCGACCCCCCCCCTTCATCTTCTCTGGCCACGGCCGTGGCCGTCTTCTCCAGCCACGGCCGCTGCCGTGGCCGGCGGTGGCCTGGCCACGGTGGCCAGGCCACCGAAAAAAATTAATGGGGGGTTTTCCCCACCCCCCCTCCCGTTCGTCCTCTCCGGCCACGGTGGTCAGGCCACCGAAAAAAAAAAAGTTAGGGGGGACTCCACGGTGGCGAGACAAAAAAAAAAAATAAATAAAAAGATAATAGCTAGGAGGCTTTTCCCCCACCCCCAGCCCCTTCAATTAAAAAAAAAATAGCACTCATAAAAAAATTAACAAAAAAAATTAGATTATATCATATTTTATTATTTTTAAAAATATTTTCAAATAATTTGATGATAAATATAAAAAATTATAAATATATTTTTTAAAACATGGGCAACTTAATTTTTAAAAAAAAAGTAACAGCTAGGGGGTTTTCCCAACCCCCGGCCCCTTCAAAAATTTTTTTTTTTAACACTCATGAAAAAAAATTAACTAAAAATGTAGATTCTATTATATCTTATTGTTATTAAAAATATTTTCAAATAATTTGATGACAAATATTAAAAAAAATGTGACCACTAATCTAATTTTTTATTAGATTAGTTATAAATTAATTAATTTATGTCATTAGTCGGAGCTCTTTGGATAGACTGATTGTTATGTATTGATTATGCAATAATATTTGTAATGCTAGATAGAAAGTCTTGTTGTATTATTATTTAATTTGTAAATATTTATGCAATAATTAATTTAAGCAGAATGTTTATGCAATAATATTTATGCATTTGTAGTTATTTACAATTGTTATGTCTTGATTATTTACATTCTGCTTCAAACTGAATAATGCATTAAATTATGTAATGCTAGATAGAAAGTCTTGTTGTATTATTATTTAATTTGCAGCAACAAATTAGTATTTTCAATGATTTATATTTTAGTCTTCACAAACATTTGTATTCGACACAATAATCTTAAGAAGTCAGTGACTATATATATAGAACACTATTCCTATATATGTAATTGACAAGAAGTTAAGAATAACAAGCATAAGTTCGATTGTCTTCGGACTTCCATATTATTAATCACAGCACTATAACCTTTAGACCCGTTTGAGAATTTGTAAGCCTTAGTCTTGCAAATTCTCAAATTGTCCTGGTGGACAGTTTGGGAATATTTTTTGTGATATGTTAGTCTGCTATTAATCATCGTTGGGTGAGATTGCGGTTTGTATTTGCTCATACGTTCTCCTAGTGTGGCTTATATGCCACACATTTAGGAGAACATATGGGGAAATGCTGCCAAAATTTCAACGTAACCGATCGATGATAATTAATAGCAGAATAACATATCACAAAAAATATTAGGGCCTTACCTTTTAGACATGGAGTGAAGATAGAATTAATTTAGGACACTTGAATGCTTGTGAAGTCTCATGATTAAACGGACTACCTTGCGGCCGACCCGAACTCAAGCCCTAGCATTAGCCTGGCATGAACTGTGCCTCGGTCCTTGCTAGCACGCCAAGGATCGTAGCCGTGGCCGGGCCTTGCAGGGTAGGGACCTTAGTTGTCTAAAAAAATTGGTTCAGTTATAAATTATTTAAATGGTTATTATTAACCTAAGTTGTGTAAAAGAAATATTTTAGTTATATATTTAGTAATGCTAATATAGTTTTATAATGTGGTTTCCTTTAATGGTTTACCAGAAATTGTATAAGTCGGTCAAAAATGAGCGGGGCTCGCTCGTGGATGTATGCAAGGATAAAAGATGGCTTGCTTAATCCAAATTTTCTGAATGGATTGGAAGAATTTATCGCATTTGCATGTAGCTAGCCAACCTGAATGGATGGATGGGCCTAGGATTAGGTGCCCATGCAACTATCATAGGTGTCAGAATGAAGCCTACAGAGATGTCGATACTATTAAGGTGCATCTGTGTAAAAGGGGTTTGTTCCTGATTATGATGTTTGGTACTGTCATGGTGAACCAAAGGAAATTCCAGCAGTTGTTACAAGCCAACAAGTGTCAATTCCCGTTGATGAACCATTTGTGAATCTAAACACATATGAAGAAATGGCGATGAATGCATCGGGTAATGAATTCAATCAGAATACATTTATGGAAGAACCAAATCCAGATGCACAACAATTTTATGATATGTTGCGTGCTGCAAATCAAGAATTGTATCCTGGTTGTGAGGGTCATTCATAGTTGTCGATGGCTGCTCGGTTGCTGAATATTAAGGCAGAACATCGATTATCAGAAAAGGCGTTTAATTCTGTAGCTGGGTTAATCAAGGAAATTTTGCCAAATGATAATGTTGTAGCAGACAGTTTTTACTCAACGAAAAAGTTGTTGCGTGGGCTTGGGCTCCCGGTTAATAAGATCGATTGTTGCTTGAACAATTGTTGATATATTGGGGTGAAGACTCAGAGCTGAGATGGTGTAAGATTTATGGGCAATCGAGGTAAAAACCGGCGAAGGGGGAGCTAGTACAAGTAGGAGGAAAAGTGTTCCTTACAAAAGGATGCATTACTTTCCTCTGACTCCACGCCTGCAGATTATACAGATCTGAGGCTACAGTTGCTGATATGAGATGGCATACCGAACATGAATCTAAAGAGGATGAAATGCGGCATCCATCAGATTCAAAAGCTTGGAAGCATTTCAATGACAATCATCCTGATTTCGCTGAAGATATAAGGAATGTCAGATTAGGTCTTTGTACCGATGGCTTCCAACCATTCGGTCAAGCGGGGCAACAGTATTCACGTTGGCCTGTGATACTGACTGTATATAACCTTCCTCCATGGAAGTGCATAAAAGAGACTGCAATGTTTTTGATAGTTTTGGTTCCAGGACCATCAAATCCAAAGGAAAAGATTGATGTCTTCCTACAACCGTTGGTGGCCGAATTGAAAATGTTATGGGAAACAGGAGTCGTAGCCTACGACATTTCTATGAAACAGAATTTCATCATGAGAGTTGCTTTGATGGACAATAAGTGACTTCCCGGCATATGCAATGTTGTCTCTGGTTGGAGCACTGTTGGACGTCTGGCATGCCCTCATTGCATGTATGATTCAGATGCATTTACATTGTAGAAGAGTGGTAAGCAATCATGGTTTGATAATCATAGGAAGTTCTTGCCTCCAAATCATCCTTACAGGCGTAACTTGATCGCCTTCCGGAAGAACAAAGAAGTCACAAAATTTGCCGAACCGGTTAGGTCATGCACGGATATATTTGATACTATAGAGCATTTGGGGTTGAGGTATGCTTGGGAACCAGATGCAGATAAAATAAATGGTCCGTATATGTAAAGAACATAACTGGAAGAAGCGGAGTATATTTTGGAATTTGCCTTATTGGAGCACAAATCTCATCCGGCACAACTTGAATGTTATGCATATCAAGAAAAAAATTTTTTGATAACATATTTAACACGGTGCTAAACATCCCGGGAAAAACAAAAGACACTGCAAAGTCAAGAAAAGAACTTAATCAGTATTGCAGAAGAGGTGATTTGAGGAGGAGTACCGACGGGACCTATCCTAAAGCCTGTTACACTCTTGACAGAAATTCACGAGAAGTTTTATGTAACTGGCTTAGAGGGTTAAAAATTCCAGATGGTTATGCCTCAAATATCGGTAGGTGTGTGGACATGCATAAGCTCAAGTTGTTCGGCATGAAGAGTCACGACTGTCATGTTTTTATGCAACGGTTATTGCCTATAGCTTTTTGTGAGTTGCTTCCGCAACATGTCTGGAAGGCATTGACAGAGCTCAGCTTGTTCTTCAAGGAGTTGTCTGCCACTGTCATTACTTATGCATCCATGGCAAGGCTTGAGGAGGAAATTTCAATTATTTTATGCAAGCTGGAGCGAATATTTCCTTTCAGTTTTTTTGACTCAATGGAGCATTTACCGGTTCACTTGCCATACGAAGCGAGCATAGCTGGTCCCATGCAGTATCGCTGGATGTATCCTTTCGAGAGGTAAATATATACATCATTAAGACATATTGACATTTCAAATATTATTTTATTGCAAGAAAATTGGTTAATTTTTTGTCTCAACTTTACATATAGGTACCTTAAGAAGTTAAAAAATAATGTGCGTAATAAGGCAAGGGTTGAAGGTTCTATATGCAATGCACACTTGGTCGAAGAAGTTTCAGCTTTTGCCTCGCATTACTTTGAGGGTTACGTCCACACGAGGAGCCAAAATCTTGGTCGTAACGATGATGTATGTGTGGACGAAGGAGAACCTAATGACGGTAGAATATCAATTTTTAAAGGTATCGGCCGTTCATTTGGGGGCAGAAGTCAAGAAATCTTAGCGATATGGAGTATAATGCAGCACATTATTATATCCTAATGAACTGTAGAGAAGTCGATCCATATATGAGTAAGTGTATACTTCAATGCTTAATTGGAACTTCTAATTTAAATTACAATATACCATAATATTTAATTGCTAACATCAGTTTTAATCCTTATCATCCCATAAGGATGTATTGTGATAGACAACGACAGATAAATCCCGACATCAGTCAAGTTGCAATTGGACAAAAGTTAGAAACGGAGTTCGCTTACTGGTTTTATGAATTTGTGAGTAGTATCACTCAATCAATTTCAGTAATGGCTTTAATTTTTTGAATTGGTTGTGAATAGCTTATTAATTTATAGGTAAACGGTCCATGGTCC
This sequence comes from Calamus simplicifolius, assembly GCA_900491605.1. Lineage (NCBI taxonomy): Eukaryota > Viridiplantae > Streptophyta > Magnoliopsida > Arecales > Arecaceae > Calamus > Calamus simplicifolius. The sequence goes on along the minus strand of UESW01002625.1, from coordinate 59,031 downwards.
CCAACCGATAATATTTTCATTAAATGTCTATCGCAATGGCCATTGAAGACCGTAACAACCTCTACTGGCTATTTTGTTAATGGGTACAAATTTTAGATTGAACGATTAGCAGCTTCAAGAGGCACGCAGAACTGGGGCGTGTGTGTTAAAGGAGAAAGTGTTGGAGCAAATATGCAGGATTATTATGGAAAGTTAGTAGAGGTGGTTGAAGTTGAATATCCCGGTTAGCCTATGAAACGAACCGTATTGTTTCGTTGCGATTGGTTCGATCCGACAGTTCCTGTGGGCAAAAGGATTCATAACGACTACAATTTGGTTGAAGTGAACCATCGACGAAGATTGCAGAAATATGACCCATTCATCCTTGCATCCCAAGCTCAGCAAGTGTTTTACTGCGGATATCCAAGTTTGTGCAACGACAAGCGAGATTGGTGGGCTGTTTCTAAAATCGTCCCACGTTCAACAATCTTATTAGAGGAGTTCATCAAGTCAATCAGCCGAGTGCCCTGCATTTCAAGAGGATGAGATAGAAATGCATGCAATTGAGGACGACACAAGGGCTCCTGAAACATCACTTAGAGATCCAAATGGTGATGTCCAAGAAATTGCGGATGCAAATGTTTGGTTTCCTTCCGATGATAATGAAACTGAATCGCAGTCCGATACGGCATCGGATGTTGAACCAACATTTCACGAAACAAATGACACCGATTAAACATAGAGGTTTTCTTAAATTCAACTTTATTTTATAAGTGTAAATTTTTACATAGTCAATCATTAATCGTAATTTAATTGCATGAATCTTTAGTATTTTCAGTATGACGGACAGAGGTAGATCTACCGACGACATACGAAGTGAGCAGGAACGTAGCTCTGCTGCATCAGATCACATGAGCTTTGGAGATGGAGAGTTTGGATCTCCACACATCGCACAGCCTTCGATCTCTCTAGCAATCGGCAGTGATCCTGCATTGGTATTACCATCCAGCCGATCGGCACATACCTCCGAGAGTTCTTCCACCATCGATCGCACCGTACTTCAACTTGATGCTCATGGGTTGTAAGTATATACTAATTAAAAATATATGTTTATATTTTTAAGTCAATTACTTATAAACATGCATTTTTTAATAGATTTATTGAGCAGCATCATGTATCCAGCCACATCAACGCCGTATTTCAGAGGTGTGCAGATCCCAGTGGCTACGATTGGCGCCACGTATCTCTAGCCACGAGGGAGTTTTATTTTTCTGAGTTTCAGGTAAACTTATTAAATATAATTTATCACTGATATAAAATTTTTAATCTTAATAAATTCTGAAACTAACTATTTATTTTAATGAAAAAAAAGTTTACGTGGGACCCTGCCAGCCATGATGCCATTAGGGCAGAATGGGAGGCTCTGACGGGACGCCGATACTCCGACATGCTTCATCGTTGGAGGTCATCGGGTCAGCGTCCTACGCATGTGCCAGAGGATATTTGGCATGAGTGGCAGCACGCCTGGCAGTCCGATGGCTGGCACAGGAGGTCCGCATCAGCCAGCACGAACCGCCGATCCGAGAAGGGCCGTCCTGGCACGGGTCTCTCCCGCCATACTTCGGCTCCATTTCGATTCAGAGCACAGACGGCGTATGGTAAGAAAACATTAATATTTTAATTACTAATCTAGTTATTTACAAATATTTGTATTAATATCAATTTTTTTATTGTTATAGTCTGAGCAGGAGGACGGAGATCCTGGTGAGTTTCGTCTATTCAGGGCGACACACACCAGGAGGGACGGTTCCTGGGTCGACACGCGATCATGGGAGGTTGCAGTAAGAAATTAGATTTATGTAGTATCTGTTTAATTTCTAAAATTTTATTTCGAGAAATTTATTAACTCATTTATTGTTGATTTTATAATTCAAAGACACGAGTCGAGGAGCTTCACTCCCAGGCATCGCAGGTCGACTCCACTGATGGGGAGACGCCCGTTGAACTCTCAGCAGATGAGAGTCGGCGTGTGTTTTTGGAGGCTATTGGTGCCCAGCCGTGAGACCGCAGGGTCTATGGTCTGGGCAGTAGAGCTTCTGCACATTTTCCCATCAGGCCTCCAGCTCGTGATTTTCTGGTGATATTCCTGCCGAGCGTTTAGACGACATTCGGAGATCTATTGCGGAGGAGGTTCGGCAGGACGTTCGGCAGGACATTCGGTAGGAGGTCGAGAACGAGTTCGAGCAGCGTATGCGAGGCCGGGATCAGGAGCTTGCAGACATGCGAGATCAGATGCGTTATTTACAGGATATGGTTAGCCACTTGTCGCAGGGTCTCCAGCCTCCACGTGATCGCTCAGATTTTTGATATATTTTTTTTCTTTTTTTATGTTGTACATGAAAACTTCAAAATTTTAATATATGAATTATTTTTAAAATTGATTATTGTTTGGATCAATATGAGTGAAGAATGTTTCTATCAATATTTAAATTTAACAAAATTGTATTAACCGTTTTAATTTTTAATATTTTATATTTTTTAAAAAATTTAATTTGCGACGCATTAGCGACTGAAATTGTATCGTTAATATTTTTAAAATATTATTATTAAATATTACGACGCAATGACCTGGCATCACAATAATTTAAAAAAAATTTAATAGCGACGCATTAGCGACTCAAATTGCGTTGCTATTATATCTAAAATATTTTTAATAAATATTGCGATGCAATGACCTTGCGTCGCAATATTTATTAAAAATTTTTATTTGTGACGCATTAGCGACTCAAATTACGTCGCTATTATATCAAAAATATTATTATTAAATATTGCGATGCAACTAAATGCGTCGCAATATTGCGATGCAACTGAATACGTCGTAATATTACGACGCAATTGAATACATCGCAATATTTAATAATAATTTTAAATATTAAAAATTAGTTTTAAATTTAGCGATGCATTTGGATGCGTCGCAATATTGCGACGCATTGTTGCGTCGCAGAGAGTCACAATATTGGGATGCAATTGCAACAAATGGATATTGCGACGGACATCTAAGCGATGCCGTCATTGCGTCGCTATTGTGTTGCAATAGCATGTTTAGCGATGCAATTGGGCGTCGCAATATTTTTTTCCCCTTGTGATGATAGATTTGAAAAAATATCCAAAATTTGGGAATCCTACCATTCCACCCTTCCATCCCCTGAAAATTAATCTTATCTACAAGGTTGTAGAACAAATAAAAAGCCATTAGTAGAATAAACTTCAACTTTAAAACTACCAAAAATTAGTTGCTTATGTTCAATCTTTGAAACTCTAAAATGCAGAGGTATGATCATAAGTTTGTCAGGCCTTAAGCTTGTTTTTGGCTTTAATGAAGAGGTCAGAGCAAAGTATCTAGATAATATAATAGAAGAACTTTTGACTAATTCTGATGGCTTGACTCATAAAAAGGTAGCTCACTTTCCTTTATACAAGAATATAGCAAAGTCTCTTTTAGCCTCCATCATTTTCATGATGTGGCTACTGAAAGTTTCCATGAGCAAAGCTTTAAAACCTTCTAGCATACATTTTTTCCTTTCAATCTTAAATGGCATGAGAAGCTTAGAGAAATCCGATGTCCTAGGGTGTGAAGCTAATGTGCCCCAAAAACCAGATTACACCCTTTAAGAGGTAGCATATGAAAATCCAATATGAATTTAAGATTTTATATAGATAGGAAGATTTTTATATGTACCTTGGACTTGTATGCGAGCACCATTTGCCATCATAACATCTGTAAATTTATTGTTTGATCAACTAACATTAAGATACTTGATTAGCTCTGGATGAATAAAATTGTGAGTGCTGTCAGAGTTAATGAGAATGGTAATGGATTGCTTCTTTAATTCTGCTTTTACTTTCATTGTCTAAGGAGATGAGTTACCTATAATAGCATACATAAAAATTTATAAGGGTAAATTGTCCAACTGCTTCTTATAGTTTTTGTTCAACTCTATTTTCGATATATCATCGAACTAGTCATCATCAATAAAAAATAGTTGCTTAGTTTTATAATGGTGGCTTAATTTAAATTTTTCATCATAGTTGTAGCATAACCTTTTTCCTTTCTTTTTTTTACTTCTACCGATGTTAATCTTTTGACTAAAGCAAAAAAAGATGTAGAATCTTCAATAGGAATTGGAGTGATTGCTATAGGTTGAATCGCCTTAGGTATATGTAAAGCAAGCATCTGCTCTTCCTTGAGTCTCGCTAACTTAATAGTGTCAATCATATTGGTTAGTTGGAACATTTGAACATCATTCTTGATTTCTTCTTTTAATGCACTTACAAAGCATCTCACAAAAAACTTAGTCAATCCTATAGTATGGTTGGCGAGTTGCTCAAAATACTATTGTTAACATAATATTGATAATTAAATAATATGATATCATTAAAAGCAATGAACATAGAAATACTATTATCTAAATTAAGCTAACTCAAATAGGCAATCTAACGTCCAATTTGATAAGTTCTTGGTTTGCTTCTACTCGCATTTTTATTTTATTTATTTGTATCTAAAACAAAAATAAATAAGAGAATTTTATAAGCCAACGCACAATAAATAACACTAATTATAAATTAGGTGGATCAAGTAAATAAAAATTTGCAAAAACACTTGTTTCAAGTGTTGTTACATAATGCATATCAATAATTATCAATTCAAAATTAATATTTATAATTTTCATATAATTATTATATTAATACTTATAGTTTTTATGTCATCATTATACTAATACTACTTATACTTACAAGTTCAATGTCATCGTTATACTAATACTTATAGTTTCTATGTTATCATTATACCAATTCTGTATAGTCATTAAACTATGGCCACACATAATTTCTATGACTGAACCAATGCACCATATTTAATCCTACTAAAGAATATCAAATCATTGCATATATTTCTTATTGAAGTGAGTCCCGATATCTATCATTTGTCATCTCTCATAACATATATAATGGATTGAGTGTTACATATTGTCAGTCATATTTTAGTTATCAGTATTTTCAGTTATTTCGTGTTCAATGTCATCTACTTATTCATGTTATCGGTTATCATATAATTTTATTTAAAATCTTAAATTATTTTCTTATGGTAAAAATTATAATAAATAATAGTGTTCGCAACCAATTACAATCTACTCTCTTGATCCGAATTTTTAATAAACATATTATGTAAGATCTAAGCCTTTAACTCTATTTATAACATTTCTAAAAAAAATTACTAAACATTATTATTCCAAAATAATTAATCAACAATTATATCATATAGTAATTATTTAAATCTAAATATTTAGTTACCCGCTATAAAAATAAGTATCTAGCAATTAGAGGTAGGCACTGGGCCGTGCCACCCATGGCATGGCACGGCCCAGGCCCACATGGGCCATGCCAGGCACGACCAAGTAAACCGTGTCGTGCCGGGCTCGAAAAATTTTTTTCGTTGGCCCAGCCCGACATGGCCCATGACGGGCCTGGGCCGGCCTGCCATGCCGGCACAACCCAGGCCCACCTGGGCCTGGGTCGTGCACGGGTCAGATAAAAAAATTTTGTAAAAAAAATATTTTTTTGATAAATTAAAAAATTATTAGGAATAAAAAAATTTTATTAATATGAAGCCACCTTAATGGTGGGGGTTTGGCATAGACCCCTACCAATTTATTAATTTAAAATCAAAATGGTACAGAAGGGAGGGGGCTAGGCCTGACCTCCAGAACATAATACAATAAGTAAGAAGAAAAAATAAAAAGAAAAAAATAAAGATGACTCACTTTAAGTTTTTAACAATTTAAAAAATAAAATATATAATTATAAAAGTAGAAATGACTCACTCATCAGTCATCAGTAGTATTTGTGTCATTATCATCTTCGCTGGTTAAGTCATGTCCACCTTTATCTTGAAGCCTCGCCTTAGCATCCAACCAATCTTTGAAGCAGATAAGCATCTCAATTGTCTCACCAGTACTCCTACTTCTCTTTTCGTCCAACATACGTCGATCTGCATTGAAAGCGGATTTTGATGCTACTGTGGATATCGGCACAGCTAAAATATCTTGTGCAATGGCAGACATAACAGGGTATTGATTTCTAACACTCTTTCACCAAGTTAATACATCTAGACTTTCTATTTGATCTTCATCATATGCAGAATGAAGATCGTTTCGTAAATAAAATTTTAATTCATTATTTAAAGATGAAGAAGATGAAGCATGTGCGTGTCTTCTAATGAATGAAAAATAGATGATGAATGAGATCTAGAAGAAGAGCTTTGAGTAGGTATTCTAGATCCACAAATTTTATCATTATATAAATCATAAATATTATTAAGAAGTTGTGTTACCTCATCTTTAGCAGATTCAGGATTTTGATTCATGTTTTCATAATATTGATCAATTAAAAAAATTACACCATTTAATTTAACTTTAGGATAAAAAACAGCAGCTAAGTTATGCAATGGACATATCTTATTCCAATATTCATTCTATTTAGTTTTTATATTATGTATAATAGGCATTAAAACTTCATGATATCTATATTCTTTAAATTTTTTACTAATTATATATGCTTTTTGTAAAAATGAACAAAAAGTTGGATAATAAATACCTGAAAGAACATTTGTAGCATCATAAAAAGTAACCAAAAAATCTTCTAAAATTTTACCTTGATGCTAATCAGCTTCAGTCAATGTAAATCCTAATCCACGCTCATTAATATAAGCACTTAATAAGTTGTTATATGGATATGCATCAGGTATCATGATATAGGTACTATTCTAATGAGTTATTACATCAAGTTTAAATTTTTTAAAATGTTTACCATGATCTACACATAATTGTTTAAATTCTTGAAGTTTTAACCTTGAAGCATGAATAAAAGAAACTATATTTCTAATTTTTGAAATAACATCTTGAATTATGTTCATGCCAGAGCAGAAAGATTTAATATATGATATGCACATCTAATATAAAATAATTTTCTATCTAAAATGGGATGCAAAGAGTCGTTTAATAATGCAACAGCAGAATTATTATTAGATGCATTATCAAAAATAATTGATATTATTTTATTATTAATATATATGAGCATGCGGTTTGATAAATAATATTTAAAATTTATTATCCTGAATGTAGAAAATCAAAAGCACGAAAGCAATAATTTATTTATTTAATTGCCAATCATTATCAATATAATGAGCAGTAATAGCAATAAAATAATTATTATCTATAGATGCCGACCAAATATTAGAAGTTAAAGAAATTCTAACATTTAAATTTAAGAAGCTTTCCGTTAAACTTTATTTTATTGCTAAAAAGTTTGTCATAGCCACTCTTCTAAAGGTACGGCTACTAGTTCTTTTATAAGCAGGTTGTAGGCCTAATTGAACATATCTTTCAAAATTATAAAATTTAGATAAACTAAAAGGTAATTCATCTTGAACTATCAATCTTACCAGTAATTTTCTCTGATTTTTGTGGTTATATGCAAAATTAACCTACAAGTGATCCCTCTTGTATATTAAGGACACATTACTGACGGGAATCATGCATCCTATGACTCTCTTGATGTCTTTTTAAATGCCCTGTTCCCCTAGTACTAAAACAACTGTAAAGTTTTGCACATTTTTTACATTTTGCTTTATAGACTCCATCAACCATAATTCTATCGAAATCAATCCAAACATTACTACTCCTCTTATGAGAAGTGGTTTGACATTCACTGACACTAGCTCTAGATGGAACTTGGAGTTGGGATTGGGGTTGGGATCCTTGGGGATTAGTTTCCTCACCCTCAGAAAAAGGGTGCATATTAAAATTACTTTCGTTAAAAGATGTCATATCTAAAATTTTTAATTAATAAATATAAAAAATAAAAACTAACTCACAAAAAGAATTGAGAAAAGATCAGAGGTGGGGGCGTGGAGCCGAGATTTGTGAGCTTCATCTTGCGCTCTCGCCTCTCAACAAGAAGTGACCTTGTAGCACTTGACTACTTGCTTGAACACTTGCCACTTGTAAGAACACTTGCAAACTTACAAACTAAAAATTAAATTGCTAATCACTAGAAGAGAGAAATAGTAGTAATAGAGAAGAGTTGGTTTGGTGTGGTAAGAGAGAAATGAGCTATTTATAGAAGTTCCATTTTTTTTTTAAAACTACCCTTTGATATAGCCGTTATATGACTGTTGAAAGGGATAAAATGGTCTAAACCCCTCCAAACAGCTTTTAATGGCTATATAGTCATTAAAAACGGCTATAACGGCTATATAGCCATTTTTAACGGCTATATAACTGTTAAAAACAGCTATTGGCAGGCACAGCAGGCACAACTAAGCCGTGCCATGGCACGGCCCCTAGTATGGCCCACTAGGGCCGTGCCAAGCATGGCCCATTACGGGCTCGGCACGGCCCATGACCCAAAATGGGCCATGGGCCGTGTCGGGTCTGAATTTTTTTTTCGTGTCGTGCCAGGCACGGTCCATTTGTTAATGGGCCGTGCCAGGCATGACACGACAATTCTAAAGGCACATTGGGCCTGGGCCGTGCCGTGCCAGGCACGGCCCAGTGCCCACCTCTACTAGCAATCCATAGGCTATGTCTATCAACTCAAATTGCTATTCACCTTCATAATTAATTATAAATTTTAATTTTTATTATTTAATAATATGATGGTTGGTTTTTCAGATGGCTAACCTTAATCTAAACTAAAATGTGTACCTGACGAGCTGTCTGAACTGAATTCGAATTTCAGAGTTTCGCTCATCTTGTAGAACAATTGAATAAAATATTAATAATCAAATATTAACCTAATAAGATAAAATCCCAAAATTTCACCCAATTTTGATCCTAGGTAAGATGGTTCGGCCTCGAAGACGCCAGCGAAACTCAATTTTCTCTACTTGTCATCCAAAACTTAAACTCTTCCTCCTCTCATTTTTTTCCTCTCTTCCTCTCCCTAATCTCCCTGATTCTCTCAAATCTGAACTTTTTCCATTCGCGAATGCAGCTTAGATTTGGTTAAATAAAGAGATTAAAGCTTCAAAAATGCCGGGTCTCACAATCCTAAAGAAAAACACGCATGCATGAATTTCAAGATTAAAGATTTGCCAAATTAATAATATCAGAAGTCATCTTCCTCCATGTTTTTGTAAAAAAATAAAGATGGTATATGACAGAAGTTGAGAGAAACCCATGGCTATTTTTAGTTCTCTCAGATTGGTTAGCTAATTTTAAGAAAATAAATCTTTGGAATATTAGAATTTTTTAATATAAAATTAGTGGAGGATGACCTTGAAAAGTTTCATTTGAAGATTAGTTGTCTGGTTATCTGATTTTCCTCCTCTTATCCAATTTTTCAAAAAATAAAATTTTATAAAGTGGGTAACTGCTTAAGCTTTTTATTTTTGGTTGGGTAATTAGGGGTTAAAGCATTTTTATATATATATATATATATATATATATAGCAGCCATTAGTGAAATTTGAATTAGAAATCTCTCTCAAATAGAAATTTAGGTGTCAATTACTTATGTTAAAATTAGTTGGCTTTGTTAAGAGCTGAAAGTTAAGTTGTCTCCTTCCCTTTGTTACTGTTGGATAAATATGTTTGCATTTTTTCTTTTTATCAAGTTTCAGAATATTCTAAAAGACTCTGGATATTATTTTTTCTAAGATGCACGGATCACATAGGATCCTAGCTATTCATAATCAACTCACTCCAAGCAGGATTCTTCAATCTATCCCCTAAAGAAAATTGATTATTTCTTTTTCCTTTTAGAAGAAAGGGGTTCTTCAACATTGGTGAATTAGAAAACATGCACCGAGGCTCCGTTAAACAAATAAAGCCTATAATCAGTAAGCTTGGGCTCGTTTGAATGATTGACTTGTTCAACTAGTTACAAGCGTACCTTAAACAGGAATGCCAGAATTTGGATGGAGTCTGAGCTAAGATTTATGCTCCCAAATACTATAGCTGTGCCAACAAGGAAGCAGTCGAACCAATGCAAATGATAGACATATTTTATCATGTAGATTGTTTATTTTTTGGTTTTAGAAAAATCAACCCACATTGTTATCGCTTTCTACTTGATAACATTAATTGGATATTGATATAAAATGCCAAATAGCAAACCATTTGGGACTGTCATGCAAAATTGAATCGTAGGTCATACTGACATGATTTTTTGCTGTAACCCCAAATGCATATATGTACTTTTTGAATCCTTGTGGAAAAAAAAAAACAAAAACAAAAACAAGAAGTTACATTAGATTGTAAAGAGAAATAGGTCTTCTTACTTCTTTTTAGGCAGTTAGGCACCTCAGCAGCATGGCAAGATCACAACTCACCGGGGGCATATTAATGTGAACTTTGATGGTTCTGCGCAAAATGGAGCTGCTGGCAATGGATATGCTATAAAGGATTTACATAGGAAGACTTCTGGTTGCTGAGTTAGCTGCTATCCTTTAACAGATGTATGTCGCTGATATTACTAATAGTTTGGATGGACCTAAGATAAGCAATTAACCATCTCCATGCTCATATAGTTTGGATGGACCTAAGATAAGCAATTAACCATCTCCATGCTCATATACACACACACACACATATATATATATGGACTGAGGACTTTCCTGAAGGTCTTCGTAATGTAGTCGTCAGCAATTGATAGGAATACATGATTATAAGTTCCTAAGTACTTTATTTATTTATTTATTTTTTGAAGCAGAAGTGAGGGAACAAGCACTTTCCCACTAAAAATTTATTAAAATCAAAAGTTACAAAGAGTTAGAAGATTGAGAAATAGAAAAAGAAAATTACAAAAGCAGGGGGGGGGGGGGGGGGGGAGTCCAAATATTTTTCAGTACAAAAATTATTTTATAGACTAAAGGAGGCAATAGATTTGTGTAAAAGTTCTTAAGTACATAATTTACTCATTCTGATTTGTTGGGCCAATTGATATGCAATAACAATCGGCCTAAAAATTTGAACAATGCTAATGTAGTCAGCCAAGGAGAGAGGAAATTCAGTGCTAGACTACTGAGTGACAGATAGGGCAGCACACCTGAACAAGACCAGACCTTTTTTGAAAACAACTGTTTCAGTGAGACCTCCATGAATTAGTTATTATGAAGAAGAAACAAATGATTCTGAAGGAAAAGATAGATATGGCTTTGGAGGCATTTGCAATTCATTGGCGCTTCCCTGCAACATTTCTACCACCTTGCTTATTGAGGGACGATTTTCTGGTCTTGTTTGAATGCACCATAAACCAACTAAGATCATTTTCCTTGCAATTTCTTCAGTTTCACTTGTCACTTCAATTGCATGTAAATCTCCATCTTGATCCAAATGCTCATAAATCCAGTGCGGAAAATAAACTTCACTCGTATTCCCAACTCCAGCATCAATGTTCTTTCTTCCTCCCACCATTTCTAATACCATCATTCCATAACTATACACATCTGATTTACTGGACACAACTCCAAAGTTCCTAGAGAACACTTCTGGGGCCATATAGCCAATAGTTCCTCGTGGATGTGCCATAGAAAGTATACTAACTTTTTCTAGGCATAACTTAGCCAACCCGAAATCAGATATCTTGGGACAAAATTCTTTGTCTAGTAGGATATTATGAGGTTTAATATCAAAATGTACTATACGTGTATTGCACCTACAATGCAAATACTCTAAACCTTGGGCTATGCCAAATGCAATTTGATATAGTTTTTCTAACCCAAGAGTTGCTAATTTCTCTGAATAAATGTACTTCTCAAGTGATCCATTGGGCATGAATTCATAAATCAAAGCTCTTTTGGACCCTTCTAAGCAAAAGCCTAGGAGACTGACAATGTTTACATGAGAAGTCCGGCCAATGCTTGCAACCTCATTAACAAATTCCTTCCCGTTGCCTTTTGAATCACTTAAGATCTTGACAGCCACCAAAAGACCATCATCGAGACTTCCTTTGAATACAGTACCAAAACCACCTTGGCCAAGTTTGTCATGAAAATTCTTGGTTATTTTCTTTACATCTGCATACCTATATCTTTTTGGAGCAAGGGAGCCATATTTCTTTAAAAACTCTTCAATATCAGGTGCACTGTAAGATTTCTTCCAAATCAAAAGTTTACACTTGCGAATATAGCGAAGGAACATAAGGGATGCCAAGAATAAAACCCCAAGTCCTGCTGTTAAACCTGAAAAAGAAGGGAAAAAGACAAATACAATTTGACAGCATCAATGCATGCATGAATATGCACATAGATTTTAACATCACTGGCTATCACTAGTAACTATTAGGGGAGGAACAAAAGAGATATATTTCAGAAGTTTTTAAACCCCCATTCAGATACAGATTTATGGAGTGAGTTCGCACAAATTTGCAATTTTTTTTTCAGTTTAATATTTCCAACCTTAGGTAAATCAGTAGCTTTATTTCCTCCTTAAAATATAGAAGCCTTTAAGTTTGAGATAATTAATGTCCATGTAATAGCGAATTAAGATTATCAAGCTACTGTTCTTTATTATCCATATTCAATTGTCCGATATTTTTTGCCAATAAATTGCTAATGCCCATGAGAGAAGCTTGAATGCGCAACTTTTATGTCTAGACACGTTCAGGTTGATTTTATATTTTAGTTGTGGACATCATTCTTCCACCTATGCCTGCGTTGTGAGTTGATGACTGAATTGAACTTCCCCTTCACTAGTTTTTGCATGGTATGCCATTATCATTGATTGATGTGTTGACACTAGTCGCGCCACCAGGAAATATAAAGATGAAGAATCTAATTAATAACCTACAAGATATTTAAATGACAATGGTAAAATTGAGAGCAGATAGCTCAAGGATATTATGGAGAATGTATGGCACTATCAGATGTGGCAAACAGACCAGGCGGTTCATGCCAGGCCAAGAATGGCACAGCTCGATCGGGGGTCGTGCTGGTCCACGGACCATAAATAATAACGTTCGTGGCATGTTGGCTCGACATGGCTTGTGGTTTGGCATGGCCGGTCTAGTATAGCTTGTCATGGTTTGGCATTTCAAATATTGTACCAAAAAACATGATATCAAGCAAGATGAAAACAATTTGATGAGGAGACTAGGTTGGTTGGTAACATGTTCATTACCTATTCCAACGTTCAACCGTGTATTGTTCTTTTGGTTTGGACGGCCCTTACTCCCTGTATTGCTTTCTTCTGCAACAAATAAAAAAATAAAAATAAAAAACAGAGATTAGTATGAGAAGAAAATGATTTAACAAGTTCTATCAGAAATTAGAACTCTCAGAAATATCTGTTTCCCTCAATACTTGTCTATCTTCCATTCATAAAATTAACAAGTTTCTAAGGAATTGCCACTAATATAAACCTTAAACTTCGAGGTGCAATTTCATAAGCTAGTTTAATTGGTTAAAACCAGTAGCTAGCAGTGATACCTAGATGCTTAAAAACATTATGAAGATTTGACACACATAGAAGTTATAGAAATTTACTTTGGCATTCCTTGTTGCATAGGCACTTGAAATCTCGTCCAATGTCATGTTCGATGATGTTCTGATCCGAGTCCCCTTTATATGCAAGTAACTGGCAGACTGTATGGAAAGCTCATCACCATATTCACTGAATGATAGGTTCCATTCAAGCAATGGGCTAGGATTGCTCCAACACTTTCATGATCAGGTCCTTCATTCTCTGAACTATTGCAAAAGAGAAGCTCGTAACCACTGCAATGACTACGATTATAGATTTTGTGGAAGATGTCGGTAGAAAAATTATAATCACTCGGCAGTTGCACGAAGTTGAACAAATCCTCAGATAGATGAATTGGAGGATCAAATTCATAACGTAAATTGCAGTCTGGCATCTTCGAGTAATTGCCCAACTCTGGGTCTAGAATTATGGTCGATCTGGTAGGGTAGTCAATATTTTTTAAGACAAACCCGCGCTCGTTTCCATAGAAGTGGACGACTGCCGTGGAGGAGTTATCACAGGCGACCTGATGAAGCCCTCTGCATTCAGGATAGGTGTGTTTTTTGGGAGGAGCAGGGTTGTTTGTGTAGAAAGGAGAACTTATTTCAAAATCGACGCATGGTAGCCAATCCGATGGGCATGAGCAACGAAGATCGGGGAAGACGAAGAAGATGAAGAAGGGGATTATGAGGCAGGAAAAGGAGAGAGGCATGATAAGTGACACAACGAGCTTTGCAACACACTACACTAACAACAAGCAAACCTGTTGAGCTCCATCCCTGACAGAGGAAATAGAGTTTTCAATTCCGATGCAGATGCTGATTCCTGGCGATGTGTTTGACTCGGTCTGAAGGACTAAGACGCGTGGTAGAAGTAGAACCAAGAGGTTGGGCCCCACCGCGGCCCCGTGAAACGTACTACAAGGGGTAGAATTTTTCAGTCTTTGTGCCCTTGACTTCTACAGGATGCTGGAGAAGAGGGGGGACCCAAAAAAACAAAAAAGAAAAAAACTGATCGGAAGAGCGAAGGATTTTCTTAGGGCTTTTTCTATCATACTTCTTGCCGTATGCAGGTAATATCGTAAATGATAGTAAGTTCAAAAGTATCAGGACATTAATAAAAGTGATTCTATAATTAGTTCAGGTAATTCTTAGATTCCATGCAATAAGTATTTTGAATTAAGGATATAATTACATGATTCTTAGATATATCATTATTTGACATATTTGCATGATTTTATATTGGATTCTTGATACTTGAATTGCATGATTCTTAGATTGTCATGATATAGCATGAGGACCTGATACTTGAATTGCTATATATTTGATTGATGTGATTTTATATTGAATTAATTCTCATATGATTATGATTTTGATTTTCTATATTTATTAGATATGATCTCTGTATATTAGTTGTATTTATTTTTTATATTTATTTCTTTTTTATTTTTAATCAATAAATAATTCTTGCTTTGTAATGTTACATATGTTGTAGCAACTATCTGTATATATTTGCACCAATGCAACGGAACAATGGGTCATAAAGAATTTAGCATCAAATATCCTGTAAAACTTTACTTTCTTTTATATATATAGATACATCATTTCTATACATTTTTAATATATAAATATCGATATAATCAGGAAAGTGTCTCCCTTCTTCTATTTTTTTTTTTTTTTTTTTAAAAATCCTACAGCTTTCGATCAATCCATTAGACTTGAAAATGGCTAGGCCTTTCACATCGATAAAGCAAAAGCAAGGCGGTACACAACAATGCGAGGAATGTACGGATGCAATGGAGTAGCTGTTTGTTATATCTTTAGTACCAACCAAATTGAAAACAAATCAGAAGAGGATGATGAATGATGAGTAGGCATATCATCTGATGGAAGTCTTGAGTGAAATCTTCCTGGCATCCATGAGTTCCAAGTCTCCTCTTGTTATGTTCAAAAGAGGAAAAACTTGTGCTCTTCGATTCTGACAGGAGAGTGGCCTACAATAAAATGAAGTCTTGACTCAACCAAGTCTCCTCACATAATTCCACAGCGGAAAAAGTTGCACCCCATCGATTTTGACGGGAAAGTTTGTCTCCAATTAAGGATATCTCAACACCACTCATTCTAACTGAAACGAGGAAAAAAAAAAGAGAACCAAACAACTTTAAAAAAAAAAGTTCTGTTCAATGAAGCGGCAAAGTGATGTGGAGTCTAATGATGAAATAGGATGAGAAGATTTGGAGAGAACGATGCGAGGGAACAAATACAAATACCCTGTAGATGATGTTCCAAAGTTTGGTCATTGTTACTATTTAGTGAGGTGCAATATGCCCAAGCCTGCATCAATATATGTTCAATTTCTGTGGCCAGAAACATTTTATATTGAAGCAGGACTAAGAAACTTAAATAGTTTATTTTGGTTAATAGTTTTGGGTGAGATCATCAATCATTATAAATGGTACTAGAAAGGTTCTAAACCATGCCTTGTGTAGATGACGAGACACTGGAGCACTAATTCTTTCATACAAATATTGAATATATGCTAGGGTATGTGATAGCTTGTGTGCACATATATTTATTCGCAAGAAGAATGTAGTGTACTTAGGCAGAATTAAGAAACTTGAATTATATTTCTCATATTATTACACATGGTATTAAAGCTAATCCAACTCATGATATACGTGGACTAGGGGATGGTTGACTTAAAATGTAGGATGAAGAATTAAAGATGCACGATTGAATAATTCAAAGAGACTTTTGTTAAGATAATAAAGTTTTCACCGTGCAAAAAAAAAAAATCGACACAAACTTAGGCCCCTATGAACAAAGTGCTAGCAATGCCCTCAAAATTTAGGGTTATTTCAAGTAAAGGTATGCAGAGGGTTTTCACCCACTTACAAATAAATGTGAGTGAAAGTGATGCTTTGATGCAAAAAAATTTGTGCGGACTATTTATTTCCACAACATTGCATCTCTCTCCACATACATACATATATATAAATATTTATACACACATACACACACATATATATATATATATACTACATACATATATATATATACACACACACATATACATATACATACATATATGTATATATAAACATATATACAAATATACATACAAATGTATATATGTATACATACATACACACATAACATATAATTAATTATATTCAAAAATAACTAAGTTCAAGATTTGATTATTTTTGATCTCCTTGCATCCATATGAATTCTAAGTTACCCTATCTTTTTTATCCTTTTCATTTTTGGTATTCACACACAGTGAATTCAAAGAAAAAAAAATAATCAAGTTTAAACTTGACTATATCGAAATACAGTATAATATATATTTTATATATATATATATATATATATATATATATATATATATATATATATATATATATTATATATATATATATATAATAAAGTGAAAAATTTAAATAATATTTTTGATTAATTTTTGTGAATTCTTAGGTTGTTGGAATAAAAGATGAATTAAGGGGTGTTGGATATATATACAAAAGTTAGGTCACAGGTTATTGTTGTAGCAAAAGATAAATCAGTTGAGGCATACATGCTGATACAAGGTCTCAGATTGTTATCGTTGGAAGGGACGTGTGGACGGCTAGGAATAGTCATCATCTTTATGTCAAGTTGGAAGTAAAGTGTGAACGGCGAACTTAGATGTGCACCTGATTGGTCAATTAGTTAAGACTTCTAAAAACGTGTGAGCAGTGGTCAAGTTGGAAGATTTTATTGAGGGACAAGGGTAAACAATGATTCAATGAACTTGTGGTAAAGACTAAAAAGCCTTAAAAGAAATGCCATCCGAGAAAAAGCTAGCCATCTGATGCTGTAATTTGGTATTAAATTTATGTACATTTAATTATTTGTTTCACTGGCACGGTAGACACGCACGGGAGACTTGTTGACCTTATCTTCTCCTGAGGGCCAACCGCAGCAAACTACTGCCACGACCAACGCGATCAATTTACAACACCCCACTGGCCAGAATTCTGTTCCTCGAACTGACTTAATTATTTTTTCACCCAATAGAAAAGATAAAGAAATGGTGGTAGATCAGGTGTTGCAGAAATCTCATGATGCCATTTTGTAGAGTCATCAAAATATAATATAACAATAGAAAATGATGCTACACATCTTTTCCAGCCAAACATCCATTTAGAATCAGCCGGCACAGTGTCTTTGAATCCTATGGTTTTACTTGTCTGCTTACGTGATATGTTTACTATAATAAAATTTAATTATAGCAACTCTTTTTTTTTTTTTTCAACGTTAATGGTAAACATTGAAAATTTTCGCGAAAAAAAGCATCAGCAAGGGAGAAAATTTAACGACGCTTAGGATTGACTATATTTGTAAACAACACCATCAAAAACGGGACCGTGCCATGGATCGCGATCCGCGTGCTACAAAAACATGAAAATTCCACTGTTCATCCATCACTGTTAACTAATCCAACGCTCCGAATCAATCCGTGCCTCTCTCATCCCTTCGTCTCCCTAAAATCTCTCCATCCCTTCTGCCTCCACACCCGTCCCTATTGCAAATATCGGCCCCTTCGTCTTCCTAAAATCTCTCCCTAAAATCTCTCTATCCCTTCTGCCTCTCCACCCGTCCCCTGCCGCAATTATTCCCTTCGTCTCCCTAAAATCTCTCCATCCCTTCTCAAATTCCAAATCCCTCCTCCATTTCGAAGCCCTCAACAAGCGAAGGATATGCACATGTTTTGATATGGAAAATGTATGAAAAGACTAAGCCTGTCCCGATCGGAGGCGAGTACTTCATCTTAGTTGGAGATTTCTTTTGGCATCTTGTGCTTTCGAGCGACCATTGGTTGGATCTTTGGCCGGCAGGATTCCTTTCCTAACTGCTGCTTTAGATGGCCAGGAAGTCGACCTACGGCAAGGCCCCCGCCCCTCCCCCCCGCGGAAGCACCTTGCGATGAAGGCAGCCGGGAAGTCGGCCGGGCAATCGACGATGTAGAAGCCCTAGGGTTTCTTTTATATGAACTATTGATTTATTATTTATTTATTCTAAATGATAATTATGATATCTAATTTTATTAGATATTTAAATTTAATTATCCTAAATGATAAGTATGATATCTGATTTTATTAGATATTTAAATTTAAGTGATAATGATGGTTTAATAAAGTAATTTTCTATTTGTTTATTTTGGGAAGTTGTTATGTGATAATTTCTTTTATAGAAGAGAAATTGATCGTATTATCATATTGATCCTCTCTCCTATATATATCTGTTTGGATAGAAGAGATTATGAAAGAGGAAGAAACTCAATCTGTCGTTAATACATACGCAGCTTCTCGTTCCTCGTCAACGAAGAACGAATATCAATGGTTTATGTTTTCATATATGTTTTCATGTAAAAATCATTTATTCTAAGATCTTGATCATTATGTTTATTAAAGAAGATCTTTTAATGGATCTTACATGTGGTATCAGAGCCTTGATTGAAGAATTTATGATTTTCATTATGAATCTATATTTGATGATTCTTATTTATATATATAAGAATAAAATAATTAAATTTTTATTGCTCGAACGTCTCCTTTCCTTTATCATACGTAAGACCCCCTCTATGCTGTGAATCAATGAAGCCTGTTTCAAGTGTTTTCTTTTTCTTTATTTTTTCTTGAGATCTTCATGGAAGTCTGGATCTCGTTAATACAGCGTAAGCCATGTTCAACCCCCAGCCCCGTGAAAGAAGGAAGGGGTGCCTGAAGTTAAGGAATCCACCTGTCTTTCTTTCGTGAAATCCCAACCAAATCCCTTTTCTTACGTGGACTTTGTGGACTCACGAAGACTCTTTAATTGCGTGCAATCCCAACGAAATCCAACTAAATTAACCGTGGGATTTGGACCATGGGATTCCAGCATTAAAGATGGTGAAGAGGAAAGGGCGGTGGAGAGGGATTCCAACATTAAAGGCGGTGGAGGGGAAAGGGGAAGGGGGGTCTAGCGTACCATGGGATTTCTTCTTTTGATTATCTCAAGCAACCGTCTCCTCTTCCTTTCGTTCCATAAAGCTGGGGATTCCGATCACGGATTAAAAAAAAAAAAAACCCTTCCATGAAGAATCTCTCTTCACGAGAGACATACTATAAAGGAGATATCTCCCGTGCATGAAGGGAAACGAACGGAAGGCATCTTGGGGAAGGGGATTCAAGAAAAAAAAAAATAAAATAAAATAAAGGTTACCTGGTTTGAATTTCGTACCAACAGATTTAAGGATAAGGATGTTACTATTCCATCAATTTAATCTTAATAACAAAAGATGAAAGCCTCCGAGAAGATTCTCCTAAAATTTATGTTTTACTCTCTAATATTTGTGAGATTAATGTTTTGAAAAACATTACAATAAAATTATGTGGGTACCTTAAGTCTTTTATATTCATGCAAGATATTATCATTAATTAAATTTGATGTCTATGTGATTTGTTAGTCACCAAAGTGGCCAAATTTGAAAGTTTATAGGTATCAAATTTAATTAAATAATTTAATTACTCATAATTATGTGATACTTATAAATGAATGATATAATTGTTTAATTGTTATGAGTATATTGAAGTTCATTGATTATAAATATTTAAGGGTCGCCCAAAGGTTGACTAGTCATTTTATAATCTATGGACATGATGTGGTTAATTAATGTGCTTGGTTAGGTATGTTTAGCATATCCAAAGATAGCAAACATATCTAATTTGAGTATATATAATTGCCAAATATGTAAAATTAAAATTAAGCATCAATTATGTTTATTGTTGTATATTGTTGTATCACCCAAAGGAGAACTTCAATATGCACTTATTGTTTACTTGATGGAATATGAATAATATTACTCAAAGCATTAATATGTGAGCATGTTTTCTATATTTGCAACAACTATTCATGTTTCTCTTCATTCGCAATTTATGTCTGTTCAAACTTTTAATGTGCTTAATTTATTTGAATGGCGCGAACAAGTTCAGTTTCATCTTGGTGTTCTAAATCTTGATTTGGCACTTATAAATGAGAAACACACTGCTCTTACTGACTTCAACAGTGCTGAACAGAGGTCTTTTCATAAGTCTTGGGAAAGATCAAACAGACTTAGCTGATGTTTATCCGAATGACTGTAGCAAACAATATCAAGTCCACAATTCCTGCTACTGAAAGTGCTAAGGAATTTATGAAGTTTGTGGAAGCACGTTCCCAATCTGACTCTGCTGATAAGTCACTTGCTGGGACATTGATGAGTACTTTAACCAACATTAAGTTTGATGGTTCTCGTACTATGCATGAGCATGTTGTTGAAATGACAAACATAGCAGCAAGACTAAAGACTATGGGATTGGAAGTGAATGAGAATTTTCTTGTGCAATTCATTATCAATTCCTTGCCTCCTAAGTATGGTCCATTTCACATGAGTTATAAGTGGAATGTGAATGAACTACAAAGTATGCTCATTCAAGAGGAAGCAAGAATTAAGAAACATGGAAATCATTCTATTAATCTCATGGGTCAGCAAGGAGCTGGAAAGAAATCAAAGAAAAATAAGAAAGGAAAGAGCAAGCAACGACCACTAAAGATAAATGGGTTATCT